>NC_051166.1:133691750-134057953 GCF_013339725.1 Rhipicephalus microplus | reverse complement strand
GAGCAAATGAATGAGTTGGCCATCGTATTGTGCTGCTTAAAATACGTTTCACATCACTCCTAGTCTGCAATTAACGCAAATAACTGTAGGAATATTTGTAACATTTATATCGTGGCTAACTGTGCTCGTCAGACATTCTAGAGGGCATTAAAAAACAACCAAGCCAATATCACTGGCGTGTCTTTGATTGACGTGTTTGTTTTACTTGTTTTTTTTTCCTTTGCAGGCGAAACGCCAAGAAATCCATGGACCATTCGCCAGTCAGCGACCGAGTCGTGGGCATCTCGGTGCGGTTCACCGCAGAACGCCTACGTCGGTCGACCAAATTACTGCTTGAGTAAGTTCCATCATGGTACTTTGCCTGGAGTTCAAACAGCTAAAAAGGTGCGAACACAGTTGCAAAACACACACGCGGGATGCTTCGCGCAACAAGAGCGAAATAAAGAAAATGTGGTCAAGAGCAAATGAATGAGTTGGCCATCGTATTGTGCTGCTTAAAATACGTTTCACATCACTCCTAAGTCTGCAATTAACGCAAATAACCTGTAGGAATATTTATAACATTTATATCGTGGCTAACTGTGCTCGTCAGACATTCTAAGGGCATTAAAAACAACCAAGCCAATATCACTGGCGTGTCTTTGATTGACGTGTTTGTTTACTTGTTTTTTTTTCATTTCGCAGGCGAAACGCAAGAAATCCATGGACCGATTCGCCAGTCAGCTGACCGAGTCGTGGGCATCTCGGTGCGGTTCACCGCAGAAACGCCTACGTCGGTCGACCCAAATTACTGCTTGAGTACGTTCCATCATGGTATCTCTGCCTGGGAGTTCAACACCTAAAAAGGTGCGAACACAGTGCAAACACACACGCGGGCATACTTCGCGTAACAAGAGCGAAATGAAGAAAAGTGATCAAGAGCAAATGAATGAGGTGGCCATCGTATTGTGCTGCTTAAAATACGTTTCACATCACTCCTAAGTCTGCAATTAACACAACTAACTGTAGGAAGAATTGTAACAAATATATCGTGGCTAAGTGTGCTCGTCAGATAATCTAGAGGGCATTAAAAAACAACCGAACAAATATCACTGGCACGTTTTTGATTGACGTGTTTGGTTTACCTATTGTTTTTTTTCATTTGCAGGCGAAACGCCAGGAAATCCACGGACCATTCGCCAGTCAGCGACCGAGTCGTGGGCTTCTCGGTGCGTTTCCCCGCAGAACGCCTACCTCGGTCGACCAAATTACTGCTTCTTTGATTGACGTGTTTGTTTTACTTGTTTTTTTTCATTTGCAGGCAAAACGCCAAGAAATCCATGGACCATTCGCCAGTCAGCGACCGAGTCGTGGGCATCTCGGTGCGTTCACCGCAGAACGCCTACGTCGGTCGACCAAATTACTGCTTGAGTAAGTTCCATCATGGTACTTTGCCTGGGAGTTCAAACAGCTAAAAAGGTGCGAACACAGTGCAAACACACACGCGGGATGCTTCGCGCAACAAGAGCGAAATAAAGAAAAAGTGGTCAAGAGTAAATGAATGAGTTGGTCATTGTATTGTGCTGCTTAAAATGCGTTTCACATCACTCCTAGCCTGCAATTAACGCAAATAACTGTAGTAATATTTGTAACATTTATATCTTGGCTAACTGTGGTCGTCAGACATTCTAGAGGGCATTAAAAAACAACCAAGCCAATATCACTGGCGTGTCTTTGAGTGACGTGTTCGTTTTATTTGTTTTTTTTTCCTTTGCAGGCGAAACGCCAAGAAATCCATGGACCATTCGCCAGTCAGCGACCGAGTCGTGGGCATCTCGGTGCGGTTCACCGCAGAATGCCTACGTCGGTCGACCAAATTACTGCTTGAGTAAGTTCCATCATGGTATCTCGCCTGGGAGTTCAAACAGCTAAAAAGGTGCGAACACAGTGCAAACACACACGCGGGATGCTTCGCGCAACAAGAGCGAAATAAAGAAAATGTGGTCAAGAGCAAATGAATGAGTTGGCCATCATATTATGCTGCTTAAAATACGTTTCACATCACTCCTAGTCTGCAATTAACGCAAATACCTGTAGGAATATTTGTAACATTTATATCGTGGCTAACTGTGCTCGTCAGACATTCTAGAGGGCATTAAAAAACAACCAAGCCAATATCACTGGCGTGTCTTTGATTGACGTGTTTGTTTTACTTGTTTTTTTTTGATCGCAGGCGAAACGCCAAGAAATCCATGGACCATTCGCCAGTCAGCGACCGAGTCGTGGGCATCTCGGTGCGGTTCACCGCAGAACGCCTACGTCGGTCGACCAAATTACTGCTTGAGTAAGTTCCATCATGGTATCTCGCCTGGGAGTTCAAACAGCTAAAAAGGTGTGAACACAGTGCAAACACACACGCGGGATGCTTCGCGCAACAAGAGCGAAATAAAGAAAATGTGGTCAAGAGCAAATGAATGAGTTGGCCATCGTATTGTGCTGCTTAAAATACGTTTCACATCACTCCAAGTCTGCAATTAACGCAAATAACTGTAGGAATATTTATAACATTTATATCGTGGCTAACTGTGCTCGTCAGACATTCTAAAGGGCATTAAAAACAACCAAGCCAATATCACTGGCGTGTCTTTGATTGACGTGTTTGTTTTACTTGTTTTTTTTTCCTTTGCAGGCGAAACGCCAAGAAATTCATGGACGATTCGCCACTCAGTGACCGAGTCGTGGGCATCTCGGTGCGGTTCACCGCAGAACGCCTACGTCGGTCGACCAAATTACTGCTTGAGTAAGTTCCATCATGGTATCTCGCCTGGGAGTTCAAACAGCTAAAAAGGTGCGAACACAGTGCAAACACACACGCGACATACTTCGCGTAACAAGATCGAAATGAAGAAAAAGTGATCAAGAGCAAATGAATGAGTTGGCCATCGTATTGTGCTGCTGAAAATACGTTTCACATCACTCCTAGTCTGCAATTAACACAAATAACTTTAGGAATACTTGTGGCAATTATATCGTGGCTAAGTGTGCTCGTCAGACATTCTACAGGGCATTAAAAAAGAACCAAGCCAATATCACTGGCGTGTCTTTGATTGACGTGTTTGTTTTACTTGTTTTTTTTTCCTTTGCAGGCGAAACGCCAAGAAATCCATGGACCATTCGCCAGTCAGCGACCGAGTCGTGGGCATCTCGGTGCGGTTCACCGCAGAACGCCTACGTCGGTCGACCAAATTACTGCTTGAGTAAGTTCCATCATGGTACTTTGCCTGGGAGTTCAAACAGCTAAAAAGGTGCGAACACAGTGCAAACACACACGCGGGATGCTTCGCGCAACAAGAGCGAAATAAAGAAAATGTGGTCAAGAGCAAATGAATGAGTTGGCCATCGTATTGTGCTGCTTAAAATACGTTTCACATCACTCCTAGTCTGCAATTAACGCAAATAACTGTAGGAATATTTGTAACATTTATATCGTGGCTAACTGTGCTCGTCAGACATTCTTGAGGGCATTAAAAAACAACCAAGCCAATATCATGGTACTTCGCCTGGGAGTTCAAACAGCTAGAAAAGTGCGAATACAGTGCAAACACATACGCGGGATGCTTCGCGTAACAAGATCGAAATGAAGAAAAAGTGATCAAGCGCAAATGTATGGGTTGGTTATGTTTTTGTGCTGCTTAGTATACTTTTCATATCACCCCTAGTCTGCAATTAACTGAAGTGAGTGTAGGAATTTATGTAACATTTATATCGTGCCTAAGGGTGCTCGTAATGCAGTCTAAAGGGAAATAAAAGACAAGCAAATCAATATTACTCGCGCGTTTTCGATTGACGTGTTTGTTTTACCTGTTTTTTATTCCATTTGCAGGTGAAACGCCAAGAAATCCGTGGGCCATTCGCCAGCCAGCGACCGAGTCGTGGGTATGTCGGTGCGTTTCACCGCAGAACACCTACGTCGGTCGACCAAATTACTGCTTGAGTAAGTTCCATCATGGTACTTCGCTTGGTGAGTCATTAGCTTTGTGCCATTGTATCAAATTGAATCTTTATTATTCTGGCAAATATTCGCATTTTATTCATTAGGAGAAGACATGAAAACTAGGGCGGGCATTAAAAGAAGCACAGGGCTCTTTCAGCTTCGGTCTGGTACGTCTGTGTTCGTCCTGCGCACATTATATGGCACGAAAATGGACTCAATACGTAATTGCACAGACAACATAGAGCGTTGACACCATTAACATTTCGGTCACGATAAAGCGCTCGTGGCACTTCTCTATACGCATGTCCTATGTTTCGCATGTGTTAGCGCCCTGTCATACGCTGTTTGCCGTGAACCAGACCCAACTAGACCAGTTGGCATTCATAATCCTTTGTTGATCTTAAACCAGAAGCAAAAGTGTTTCAACTACGGCGAATACGTTTCGCGGGCTTCACTTGCACTGAATTGTCTCGACGAAAGCCCCACCGCGGTGGTATTTTGGCTAAGGTACTCGGCTGCTGACCCACACGCTGCAGGATCGAATCCTGGCTGCGGCGGCTGCATTTTCGATGGAGGCGAAAATGCGGTAGGCTCGTTTTCTCAGATTTGTGTGCACCTTTAATACTACACGTAGTTGAAATTTCCGGTGCCCTCTACTGTACGGCGTATCTCATAATGATATCGTGATTTTAGGACGTTAAATTCCTCGTATCAATCAATGAAATGAGTTTCGATGGAAGCTTTTTTTTACTTCCGCCAACTAGCGTGGTAATAAGACTATCTGATGACATCTATGCCAGCCAAGTCAAACAAAGCGGAATATATAAGGGCTTTAGCCAAATCAAAACTCCCAGTATTGCCCCTAATGCATTCGCCTAAGATGACTCGAAGGCGAAGACCAACTTATTTTCATTCTCAGTCGATGCGATGATCTTTCCTATACTCTCATTCAAACTCGTTCTGCACATAACATGGTTTCGCACTGCCTCTAGTCTCGGAGCAATTTGGATATTTTCGGCACCTCATCTGATCTTTAAGACCGCCTGATTTTGAAACGATGTCATGTGAAATCATCATGTAACGTCACCTGAAGTGGCGTCAAGGGCGCCGTAATGTGACAAAGTTTGTTGATCTGTCAATTCATGATGCCACCGTATGATGATTTAGTCACGAGGTTACTTTCTGTATCACCAGTGTGTCAAAGGTGATGACATTTTTTGTTTGTTTGAGGTATCTCAGGATTTTGTCTTAAAACCGTTCATCGCGAACGCGAGCAAACATGAATTTCTTTTTTGCAGGCGGCATCTGTACAAGAGGAAGTGGATACGTACACTAGCATGCTACGGCACTTCCAGCGTTAACACCCTGGTCGGCTACCAGACGCAGGTCTACCGACACGAATACCCGCAAACGTGCCATTTGTCGAGTGCAGTCTCAAAAATCGACAGCCGACGAAGCTAGTCGGTACTTGTGGATGAATGGAAACCGCGTTGCAGTCTCCAAAATCAATAGCCGACCGACGCGGCTAGTCGGTACTTGTGGATGAATAGAAACCGAGCCTGATGCCAAATCAAGCAAAAGTAATAAAGTAGCTGTCCCGAGGCGCAAAAGTGCTCACGTCTTTCTCAGAGGAAAATGCCTAACAGCACATGGGCTAAAGGTCTTGCTTTGCCGTAACTGGAGATCTTGGTCTAAACGAGGAATGATGTTGGTAACTACACTTTTTCGGTTTGGCCTGCTGCTCGCAGATACACAGTGCTGTGTTAATCTTTCGGAACATGCACTACGTTACGGCTACTCGGGGCGGGACTGCGAACCTACCACTGACGTTCCCGCCAAGCCTAAATGCTCAGTGCAATTGTTCGTTCTTCGTACGGACTAATACGGCGACGACCAAAGCAAGTTTTCGCTTGGAGTATTTCGGAAAATGTTATCGCGATAAAAACGAACCGAGAAAACCACGAGATTACTCGGTGCGCTGCCGACACCTTTCAAGGGTTGCGCGTGTAATAAGACCTATTGTAGTGACCTACACTTCAAAAAAACCAAACTGATCATCCTACGCCTACCATCATTGAGAGTCACGCGTGATAAAAATAGTGTGCTGCCAGGTAGTCCATCAAGAGTTTAGTACAGCGAAATCTGAAAGTCCATGCGCCAAGAAGTGCGTATTCTGATAGGGGCCACACATTCCTTTCTACCTTCGTTGCAGTGATCGCTACTGCGGCTGAACCACGTTTTTCACGGCCTCTATCACATATTGCACTTCACTGATACCACACAATTGTTAGAGTATGTCTACGCAATCAGAAACTGCGCTCTTCATGCAATCGTGCATTTAGATTTTTTTGAAGTTCAAAGCGAGCCGATGCCATTTCTTACGAGAGACACAAAAGAAGAAAACAATATCGCTAATTTACTATGCGTCTTTGTAGCCAGCGTCAGCGCTTCATATAAGTGGATACATTCGCTGCTTCTTGGGGCCCAGATCTTTGGTTATTTTGCTATACTTATGCATACGTGGCAGCGGGATGTATTGGTTGGTCTTCGACCTGGCACTATATCGACGACTTTGAATGGAAAAGCTCCACGTACATTTATTGTAAAGGTACACGCGAACACTTTCAAGGACTCCAAGTCAAGTGAGATGGCCTAGCAAGTGTGGTGACCCTGGCCTTTATGCTGATGCATCCTCAGGTAAATGCTCACGATGTTTTTGCGGTCGGGTAAACGCTTCCCTACACCATATGAAAACTAGAAGTATTGGTCTTCCTTTGTCGCGGGCATTCGGAATTCAATACGTAACAGGTGAAGTTTGAAGTGAAGATAACACGTTCAAACATGGACGTGAAGAAAACCCAAAATGAGTGGAATGAACGAAGTTAAAGCATAATATCAGGGTTCAGGTTGACTCCATTCTCTTAAAGTTGATTATGTAGAAATTGAGTGGCCGAAAAAGTAGCTAAGCTTGTGCAGCCTTGATTGATGATTGATATGTGGGCTTTAACGTTCCAAAACCACTATATGATTATGAGAGACGCCGTAGTGGAGTGCTCCGGAAATTTCGACTACCTGGGGTTCTTTAACATGCACCCAAATCTGAGCACATGGGCCTACAACATTTCCGCCTCCTTCGGAAATGCAGCCGCCACAGCCGGGATTCGATCCCGCGACCTGCGGGTCAGCAGCCGAGTACCTTAGCCACTAGACCACTGCGGGGGGGGGGGGCGCTTGTGCCACTCATTGAATCAAGAAGTGCGCAGACAGTTATGGTATGGTAAACACAGGAACAGTGGTATGTTTATGGATTGATTTATCAGGTATTTTCGTGATCAAAAATGTTTACCATACGGGTCGTCTGCCTACCACTCGATATCACATCACGCTATGGGTCGCCCAGCGTGTTGTAATTCACGAAAAAGGGTGTTGCGAAAATATTTGGTGACATGACAAGAGAAAAAAAATTCAGGCAGAATTTTGTCTCGGCGATATTGCTCAGGTCGTTTTCACAGGCGTAGATACGCGTGATTTTGCCAGACTTCTGCTCTCCGCGTGCGGCCATGTTATCCCTGCAAACTTCATGTGCTCATGTGCCCACGTCATCTTCTGCCTTTTCATGGCACGCTTGCCTTCTCTTGGAATGCCGTCCGTTAACTTTAACGAGCGGTGGTTATCCTGTCTTCTCGTTACATGCCCTGTCAATGCCCGTTTACTCTTTATTTCTAAATAAGACGATCTTAACGAGCATTTATTCCATGACCCACTGTGCTCTCTTCTTGTAACTTACGGTTGCATCTACCTACAATTTTCTTTTGCATGACTCGCTGCTTCATGCTCAATTTAAATTGAACCTTTTTTGTTAGCCTTCAAGTGAAAGCCCGTAAAGAAGTATACGGATAAGTTTTATTGACGATCTGAGCATACTTCAAAAATGAATACCTGCCTCCTATATGAACTCGGAAATATTTGCAACGAATAAGCATGCTGAGAAGTGTGTCAGCAATGGGGCTACGTTAGCATGGTTCTACTGAAAAGTGTAGTTGGAAAGGTCCTGTATATCTGATTCCTGCACCGAGCACAGTTGAAGCAAAACTGCGGGGTCCATGAAAAATACTGCAGATACCCAGGTTATGCACGCGTCTGTGTCACATCTATATGCGCGTTTATCATAGTTCTTTTTCCTTAGCTAATTCGGGTTTTTTCATTATTGACACTGGTGCGAAAACAAAAAATTATATATATATATATATATATATATATATATATATATATATATATATATATATATATATATATATATATATATAACTAATATTGTGTTAAAACACGGAAAACGAGTCCTTAGGTATACACTTCTTTCCTTATTTTATATATATATATATATATATATATATTGTTTTCTGGTCTATCAACACGCTCTGATACTAAACGCAAGTTTCAAAGAGAGGTTCATCAAATAAATTGTTTAAAAACACAAATACGGATGGACAATTCCTTTTGGAACGTAACTTGCCCTTGAATTTTGTGCACGAGATGCCAGCCTTGTCCTCCTTTCTATGTATATTGTATACTCATAGCACAGCAACCGAGGCTACACATTGTGCAGTTCCGGTGTATAGTTATCCATACACCACGAACAATTGTACCATTCATCATATATGAACATAGTCTACTTTTGAAAATACTGGCGCACATGATTTGCACGTATAAATAAGAAATTACTGATCATCCTGCCCTGGCCACAGAATTTAATTTTACCGCCGTCAAAGGAGTCAAACTCCCGCTTCTGTTCAACCTTTTGCCGAGACAGGCCGCGGATAATTGATGGAAATGGTGATTCTTTTTCGCTGACATCGTGTGCCCCGCTGTAAGGTCCCATTGTAGGCTAATCACGAGCTAACTTTGCATTCTTCGAAGACAAGAAAGACGATGTCTATTGAACGTCACTATACTGTGATGAACCGCATTTATTGTGTATGCCAGAAATTGTTGCAATACGAAAGCCATGCACTGAAAAAATGTTTTGGTAATGTAAAATAAATTTTAACAAAGCTATGTTTCACAAATTTTCGCTATTTGCAAGTAGCTAGCTGCTCGCGCCGGGTACTGCGCGCGTTGCAGTGGCATAGGCATCAAACACAGCCGCGCTGCTGGGCATCGTAACCAAAATTGGTCTGCGGTAAGGCTTTGATATTTGACGTTGAGATCTTTCAAAGAGGGTTGGTTGAAAAACGCGGCGGTTCTCATTGCTCCTACACTTCTTCGTTTTGGCCTTCATACGCCCGCATTACACGCAGCCCGAGATTTTCACAACTGTATCTATCGGTGCAAGGCGCGTTCCACCCCTGCGTCAATAAAGTGAATATTTCGCTGCGCAACTGTGATGCGCTGTACGCGTGTAAACTTAAGGTTGATAGCTTGTAAACTACGCGGTATAGGGTGTATCAAGCGGCGGCCGTGGTGGCTCAATGCAGCGGTTAACGGTGCTTGGATTGCGCTCATTTTGGATGAGTTTTTTTTTTTCGTTCATGCATGTTGTAGCGTTCGCGCCCCGGCGAACTTTCCTGTCATCGTTTTGAATTATCTGCTTTTTTTTTTTTAAATGAAAGCTATATCTTTTGCGAGTGAATTGGACGATGTGCAAGGCTTTCAACCTCTTCGGTTAGACCCCATATAACTCTATCCTGAATGTCACCCCGTTCATTTACGCTCGACAAAAAGGCAAATGACTACCAAAACCAGACTTATTCTCGCACCACTGCGTGTGTCTCTCTTGAGTCGAGTTCATGCTGTGACCAGTTGCTTCTGATAGACTACCAACAAGTCTACTGTGCGACTCTCGCTGACCCTGTTTGTCTTGAGCAGCTCAAACTATTTCAATTCAGCATGGCTTATGTCGTCCTTCATTTAAATTGTTTTACTGAAGCAACCTACAAAGTAGTTTGACCCCCATGAAGTAGTCAGAGCCAAGCCATTGATGCAAAAGTCACTTTATGTTACTAAACTGTAAGTTTTAAAAGAATGACCACTTTATCACATTGTAAAATAAGTGCTCTAATTGTCTTCCTATATAATTTAGTACTTGGACGTTTACGTACAATGATTACGCAGATACATATGGTTTAGTATGTATACAACATGCAATTAAGTGAGCAGTGGTGAACGACTTAAAAAAAAAACACGCTTAAGCTTCTTACTTTTTTGATCAGTAAGACATACTGGAGTGAAATTTTGGCGGGAAGGTATCTCTAGGTGAATAACGTATCGCATTTTCAAAGGTTTGATTTCAAACGAACTAGAATAGAAATTTTTGGAACCACCTTCAAACAGAAAATACAGGACAAAATATCCTTACCTAATTTTCAATGTCCAGCCCGTTGATGGTCGTGTCGATGGATGCAAGGTTTGTGTGTCGATACAGTATATGCAATATTACTGTTAGACATATTACGTTGTAAGATTAAACTATGCGGCGTGCCACCCTAATGTGGCGACCTATGAGGTAAGCCGTAACGGGGAGTTCTAGGTAAAATTTCACCGTATGACATTCTTGAAATTTGGACGAAAAAAAAGAAACAAAAAAACAACAAGGACGCCAGGCACCAACAAAGAAGGCGATATAACCATTAGTTCCCGCTTTGTCTTCTCACCTTCTTTTGCCGTGTCCGTTGATCCTTGCTGGTTTTTTCATCGACGATCATGTAGTGTACCAACTCCCCTAGCTATTGACCTTGTTGAGGCTCTTGCCTATTACTGAGTAGCGCAGTAAACAAACACTCTCTCTGATCTAGAAGAAAGTGGCCAGCACTCGAAGCTGTAGACCTTGCGCTAAGCTACTCGCGGTCATAGCAACTAAGAAATTGCACAAGTGCATCGTAAAAGAAAGCAGAGCGTGTAGAGACGGACACAACAGAGGTAACACACACGCCGACTATCAACTGAAAGGTCATGTGGTTTCTCTGCCATCAGCGGGAGGATTGCTGTGAAAGCTTTCGTTGGGTTATCGCCATTCTGAAGGGGTGTAGAAATTTGATGATTGCTCACTTTCATACAGACACGCGAATTAAGGAAGACACCTTATGGTTTAGGCTTCTCATATCTTTATTAGTGGCAATGTTCGCGTGAGAGAACTAGGGTTGCAGCCACAATTATTTTTCGGAGGACTATACAATACCTGATGTATGTTCGTGCGTGCGTTTGCATGAGTGCGTCTATATTCGCAAGCAAAAATGAAACATTTTAGATAAATTCGACCCCCCTTCTCCCACCCTGTTACGCCCCTGGAGATAACCATCACTTTACCTTGTATAAATAAAGTATTGCTTGCTTAAACAGCTATCTCTCGCGCAGACTGGCATGGGTGCCAGATTGGTAGGCGGCACTGCCAATCCATTGCATGCAAAGATACGTTTTACATCTGCCTGTTTTTCTACTACAGTTCATTGTTGGCGTTTGTGTTTTTTATCCATCTCATGTGTAATGAATCTACGACGAGTCCCCACATTTTAACTCAACTGTCAATCGTTCCATGCGAGTGCATTGTTTGATCAAGTATGGGCCATTCGCGAATCGATGATAGAAATATATTATGGGATGACCACAGTACAAGAAAGTATTTTTGCACGGTGGCGGTGACATATGCCTCAATCGCGCTTCACCGTGAGCCCATTAAATGTCTGAATTCGCAGTTTCACACAACAATGCAGGCCTTCAGACAGCCACGCATGATCGAACGCAAGAAAAGTGGCTATAGCTTTTTTGGTGAATAAAATGAAAGCTCGTTAATTGGGAAATTATATGTCCGAATTATCCTGATTCCGAATTTTCGAAAGTCTCAAGAAAACAATAAACAAACGTCTATCGCATCAAAACACCTCACTTTCATCTTGATGAATGCGCAAATGATGTGAGTACTTACAATGTACAAGAGTGATGTAAAAGCCGCAATCTTCACCACTCGTGGCTTCGGTCATAGTGTGATGGCTCGATACCTCCCTGTCTTAACTAAGTCGAAATGCAGTAACCCGAAAGGTCGTTACCTCGTTACGATGTAGTTCACGCCAATGGCGATGGCCACGATGACGGTGCCACCTTAATGCGGTTTTCTGCGAACGCCGTTTTCACTCAATCAGGCCGCCCACTTGTGCGTGGTTCACGCTTGGTGTACTCCAAGGATCGTCTAAATTAACCGGGTTACATGTCCAAATTAGCAAAATTTCAATGCCATTGAACAATGTTTACTATGCTGGCCGGGAGAATCATGCTGGCTGGACCAAAGAACGAATCCGAATAATTCGATTGTCTGATATAATGGGTGTCGTATTGACAAGCTGGGGAATTCACACGCATGTAACTGGGGTACCAGTCACGCTGTAAATGTACTGGTCAAGTATGAAATGCTTTTTGCTCCACTTGTCCGCGGCGTTCAAGCGACCTTAGGCTGAATGCCAGCACCGTTATCCAGACACTTCAAATGAGACACACTGGCACCAATCGAGAACGTTCGGGCATTCACGCAAAACTACACGAGCATCGTGGCAAGATTTCAAAGAGACATTCGGGCAATCTGCCTATAGGTTTAGAATACCACGGCCTTTGACAGTCACCTCGTATTACACGACCGCATTACATACCCTGCATGGGAGTGGTCAACATAAGATCAAAAATATTTTTCTACACAATTCTTCTTGAGTTGGTTGATACTGAAGCTGTGAGCTCTTGTACACTGAGCCCTTGTTTACCTTTCATGAAAGCGACTTATTTACGTGTTAATATAGCCAGCGCAGCGGAAATGCAGATATCCAATCACATAATCTTTCCCGGCAGCTGTAGGGCGCAGCGGAAAGGCGTGCCATAGAAATTACGCTGCAGTGAACCCGGCGCGCATCGCAGCGGTGTCTGTGGCGGTTACATATCGGCGCTGTTCTGCATGTCACAGGCCAGTCAAGAGGTGCAGTGTTGGTTGGTGGGAACCGGCGCAATGGACACCTCGAACACTGGCGGCAGGGGCTCAAACCTGCCTTACCCGCCACCCTTCCCGGCATCCTCGACCTCCTACCCACCGGGAGACATAGGATCGGTGCCTTTCGTGGATGCCGAAGGGCAGCAGGGTGCATCCCGTCCGCCGCCAGCAGGCTTCGTAGACTTGCCCTCCTCATCAGCCGCAGGTGGGTGTGTATGCATGCTAACATGATTCTGGAGTTCGAATTTGATGGCATTACCTGACGTACTGTGTGGACAAGCCGCTACCACACATCGGCGTCGTATAAACGGCATTCAAATTACGTCATCTGTGCACGTGATTGGGCTCTGCCTGGCGGGCCATTCACCTGATGGCGCTGCAGCTCACCGTGTTGCCTGTCTCGTCGTTGGGGATGGAATGCACTTCAGCTCCCGTCAGACGACGATCTACAATAACCGCCATAGGCGTAGCCAGGAGGCTGGTTTCGGCAATTCATGCACCCCTCGCATTCCTCGTTTATGTGTCTTTTGATTGATATGTGGGGATAAACGTCCTAAAACCACCATATGATTATGAGAGACGCCGTATTGGAGGGCTTCGAAAATGCCGGCCACCTGGGGTTCTTTAACGTGCACACAAATCTGAGCACACGGGCCTACAACATTTCCGCCTCCATCGGAAATGCAGCCGCCGCAGCCGAGATTCGATCCCGCGACCTGCGGGTCAGCAGCCGAGTACCTTAGCCACTGCACCACCGCGGCGGGCCGTTTACACGTTTCTTAAGAGGGCATTTAGATCAGATGCCCTTCTTGCTGCTGGTGGCCGCCGCGTGCCGTCACCGCGCTCCACAGTCAGCTAACATTCCACAAAAGCCGCCTTGTAGTGGCCACCCTCGCGCACGAGAATCGCAACGGAGCAGAGGAATCGCGTTTCATCAAGCGTGCCCAGGGTCATGCCACGCACTCGCTGGCAAAGCTTCTTTCCCCCGTGACAACTCTCTCTGTGTATCTTCCAACGCCCTCGTCAAGACGACAGGGGAAATCACTTAAAACGTGTGATGAATCTTCGCGACTCCGCTAGTTCTTGACGGGCTCATGCAATTTTTGTGGCAATGAAATTGTAATCCAATCAACGCCAATACTGGCGTCATCCTAAGATTACTTCTAAAATACTCAACCCCTTGAAATTGGCGAAAAGTCAATTATTACTGCCAGCACATAAAATACGCCTTCTCGAATAACCTGCAGCTCAAAAAAAAAAGCAACCTATGCTCTGTGCTTGAGCTGATTTTTCAAAAATATTCAGTTTAATATATATATATATATATATATATATATATATATATATGCCGTGGTGGTCTAGTTGCTAAGGTACTCGACTGCTGACCCGCAGGTCGCGGGATCGAATCCCGGCGGTGGTGGCGGTGGCTGCATTTTCGATGGAGGCGAAAATGCTGTAGGCCCGTGTGCTCTGTTTTGGGTGCACTTGAAATAACCCCACGTGGTCGAAATTTCCGGAGTCCTCCACTCCGGCGTCTTTCATAATCATATGGTGGTTTTCGGACGTTAAACCTCAAATATCAACCAAATCAACCCTTACTGCTTTAAAGAACGCATATTGACATACAACAGGCAATCACCATGATCCCGTCTATGGTGAGGCATTCACCGGGCAGATTCCAAGGGCTGACGTATCAGCCACCAGAAACGCTCCACGAAAGCTCGGGCAACTTAGTGTTAGTCTTTTCAGTGCAGCAGCGATCACCAGTTGTGGTCCAAAGATCGAGCCAGAGCCAAGAGTTGATGGCACAAAGATGTATTATTAGTTATTGTAGTACAAGCAACACACAAACATGCAACACTCGGCAGACGTTAGTTACATTTCAGAATATATATTAAATGGTGTGTAAAGCAAGGAGAACAAACAAATCGACAAATGCAAGATTATGCATCACGAACTATTTTAAAAAACCGTGTAATAAATAAACGCGTCAAGTCCACAATTCTTGAAACGTATCTTGAATATTTCACTTTCAGGAAACACCCACACCATTCCAGCGTTGATCGTCATCATCTTCCGTCGTTGGTCTACTCGGTGACGCGCTCCAATACTTATCTATCGGCGTCATCAAATGAGTATTCAAGATCGACTGAGCGCATTACATGACTCACTTGATCAGCATAACTTCTTCACTAGCTTCACCACCTTTCACTATCATGAAAGACCCTCCGTTGACTCACGCTAGTATCCGCTTTCACCTGCATTGTTTCGCGAACATTCCGCATCATTCTTCGGCGCGTAACGCATTGAGAGCTTTGCAAAGGACTACATTTTTTTTGCACTGGTTACACTCGCGGTGGCATCCCCGGCGTTGCATCATGTAACCTTTCATGATGTTTCGAGACATTTCCCCGCGCTTGATTCGAGACCGCTCGTTGTTCGCGGCTTTCCTGAGGGGGAAAATTGGCACGCTAGCGGTGTCTTGGCGTCTTTTGATGCTTCATTTTTTGTTGTTGTTGCGAAGGGTCTTTGAAGGAACTGATAGCGTCATGATTTCGTGCTATCGTTTGGAAGCGACGGCGCGGGCTTGATTACGCTCTCGTTTATTCCACACCTTTTCCTACATAGGCTCCCGTATACTTCTCTATCCTTGCTATCCGAGCCTTCATTTTCAACTGTGTACAGTGATTCCTTGTAGTATAGTAAAAAAAAAATCAAACAATAAGTGTCCCTTGTGAGCTCTTCTTGTCTTCCAGCGTCTGGTGCGGGTTAATATTGTGCTGGAGTCATCCAAATGGATGTGAATGTAGTTCTCAGTTTTGGGATGGAATGTATTTTGGAATAATGCAGTGCCCACTGTTTTTATTCTATCAATTCAACTTTTAAAGTAAGGTCGCTGTTATTCATGAGTCTTCTTCATATGCAGTGATGCTTGAGTCGCATGTACTCTGTGATGTCAGTGCACGTTAAAGAACATCAGATGGCCGAAATTTTTGGAGCCTTCCACTTCGGCGTCTCTCATAATCATCTCATTTTTTTGGGTTGTTAACTTCCCCATATTATTATTATTATTATTATTATTATTATTATTATTATTAATTATTGTGTGATGACACCGCTTCTGTACGTATCAAAGAAGTGAAAGGCAAGCTCTTTCTACAAGTACGTCTTTACCGGTTGCAGATGGGTACGGGATGCTGGCTACGGATCAGATTGCACCCTGTAATGTTACGACGCGAAGGACTTAAATATGCTGTTTGCAACGGGATGACACAGGCGAAAGCACGCGTTTTATTCCGATAGCATCAATATGGGCACATTAGGCGTAGTGTTTTCGGGTCGGCGTCACCGTCATATTCCCCGTGAAGTCCAAACCAGTAAAATGACGTCGCTTGCCGTATTTTCTAGCAGGGAACGAAACAGCGCTAGTGTTGCCGACGAAAGTGGGTCAAGCAGAGGTGAAACGAGCCTGTCGTCTCCGCCACGTGAAAGGCAAATAGAGGAGTAGGGGAAAAAGGGCTGTAGACATAATGTGCACATTTTGACCAATAGATCAACCAACGGCTCACACCTCTGTGCATGTTGCGTTTTCTCACGTTGTAGCCATAGGCACCATGAAGGTCATTTTGCTCGGTGCAGTGACCACCTTTTTTTTCAAGTCAGCGTTTTGTTTGAATTATCGGCAGGTCTCATGCTAAAGCAATGAGCTGCTAGCTTCTCTTCGTTCCAATTTCCGACATTCCAATATATCACTATCGCATTCTCTGCTTCGCCCTGGTGGCCAAACTGTCCCTTTTTTTCGTTGCACACTTATTAAGAGAGCGAGGCAGCTTCTTTATCTAGTACTCAGTACTGCCCTTCTGTTTCTATAGCACCTTGACGTCTTGACTGATTATGGACTCCTTTCAGCATTTTAAGGGAGTACCGCTTTTTTTTTTCAGCATCGCGCAGTGTTACATTTTTGTGTTTCCAAGACAGAGCTTCATGAGTACTCTTCGCAGCTGTTAAAAAAGTTGTAGTCTAGCTGTGTGGAGTCCGATATCTTTTTCAGAATAATACCTCCTTTTTTTCAGTCGCGCTATTTCACTTCTTTCTTTTCTCCTCCTTATGTTGCAGTAACGCTTTTTATGTATACTCAAATGAACTTATGAAGTATGCTAGGCAAGTAGTTAAAGACAGTGCTAGGGATGTATTTTTATGTATGTATGTGCAGAGGAGAGGAAACATCTTCGGCATTGATGACTAACAAATTCTTCATCGACATGGATGAAAACCTATCGTAACAAAACTTTGGCGAATAAGGAGGTTCAAGAGTCCACGGTGGAGCTTAGATAGTGGCACTGTTTCTCAATGACACAAATCTGTGTGCGTATGATTAAAATAAATTTGGGTTCTTCGTGGGCAGATGTGTTGTGCTTTGTGTACCAGGAAAGTAGCCATACACATGTGACCAGACGGGTGAGGTAATAGTTATTTCACGAAAACTATAGACATGAAAACCCAGATGCTGGAACCACCTGCTGCTTTCCAGAAAGGGTGAAGCCGCTGGATGGGCGTGTTGTCACTTTAAGGTGCGAAAATTAATTTTCTGCCTTCATAACAAACTTGAGTGGCAACGCATTAACTAACGCGCTATTGCAATCTTGATTATGTGGTTGCGCACATGAAACTACTTTGCATAATTCATAATTTTTCCTTTATTTGGATATCAATTCTCACACAAAGATAGTCATGTCCGGGTTCGCTCTGTAATGTTGCGCCTATTAGCATGTATCTTAGGTAATCAGCAAGTAATTCTGTTTTTGAATGTTGTTCCCTCATGATCGACGCTTTCCGGTGACCGATAATCTTACAGGTCCAACGGTAAGCTCGTCATACGTATACCGTATGGTGATTTGGGGACGGTAAACCCCACATATCAATAAATCACCAATCAATACCTATATCATACTGTCTCTGTTCCCAATAGTACCATGCACGCAGGCGCACCCTCTCTAAGGAAAATTCGTGGGATGGAACCACAAGACCTACAAACAGTCACCTCTTTATTTCCTTCGTTGAAATCAAAAGATTCGAATGATTGAATGAATGATTGAACCGTTTTATTTCTAAAAAGACGTACAACCAAATAAAGCTAAGCTAAAGGCTATGTGGCTTGACAGGAACTTCACTACAAAGTGGCAGAAGGGTCATATCAATGAGCTCAAAGGAAGCAATGAACTAGTTCAGTGAACCGTGCTATGCAATGCACCCTAGTACACATTGAAAAGCAGAGATTGTATATAAATATATCCAAATGAAAATTTGCTGGGAACAGTGACATCTGTGTACAAGCGTTTCACCACATCTTGCACGACATATCAATGCACAAATAAAAAAGACGCATAAAAAGTCAATAGATGAGTTATCTTTGTCTCTTTCCAGGGCCTTCGCCAACAATGGTCCCAAGCCTAGGAGACGAATACTATCCTCGGTCAGGAGTGTATCCACACAGGACGCCCTCACTGGCCATGCCTGGGACCGGATCACCCCCTCTGTCTTCCATGCCTGTAGCGCCTCCCTTACCGCAAGGAGCGCCCCCCTTCCCTGGAGGGCCACCTTCCCCGCACAGGGCGCCCTCCTTGCCTCAGATGCCGATGCCAGTGAGGTTGATTCCGTCAGCATCGTCAACGTCACTTGGCTATACCACGGGCGCCTACCCATCATCAAGTTCTGTTCCTCCCCACACTTCGCGTCCTGGTTACCAGTTGCCTGTTGACGGCCGCTACCCCACTCGTGGTTACAGTTCGAGCAGCCGTTCCGCCGGTTGTTCGACCCTTAGATATGGTTCTGCCGACAGCGGTGCGCCATACGCTTCGCCATCCGGTGGAATCATTGGTTACGGGGCTTCGTCCGGCTGCTACGGCGGCTCGCAAGCTGGAACCAGTTGCTATCCCCCAGGAAGGGTGAGACCACTGGCTGTGTGCGGGGCACGATCCTGAGCATTTATTAATTCACTTCAATTAGAGTATCTCCTTCTAAATAGAACAGTGAAGTGGACATCAGCTGAAAGGAATTTGGAAATCGAAGTATTGCTGCAGCGAATTGATAAAAACCACAATCCTGTTCCTTTTATTTTGCTATGAGCCATCGCACTTTTCTTTTGGGCAGCTCTTGAATCTCGGAAGATGTAAGCAGGATTGAAAGCTAGCCATACAAGTTATGACAAAACGCGACCTGTCGTTTATTGTTGCTGAAGTTTTCCCTGCGACGCAGCTTTTGAATAGTGGTTGTTCGTATTTGTAGATTTTTTTTTGCCTGAGGACATTGCTCGTTTCATAACATTGATGGAGAGGAGGAAGTATACGTACTGCCACTTAGCAGGTAAGTGAAATCCAGAGCATACGTGTCTGTACGTAGCATGATGTTTGCTTTGGCTAAGTCTTTGCTGCCATGGTTCTAGACAACGTTCTTAGGACATGCGTTGCTGGGAATGTTCATCATCGCTTCTTGAGGTTCTAGGTTATATTCATACCGACTTCGCTGTGCGTGAAACACTCTCCTTAGCAGGAGTCAAAGTGTCAAGGGACGATTATACGTGTGCACAACATAAATGGCGTCAAAGTAGAAACCAGGCAGGAATGATATAGCACATAGCTTTTGAGAACATCAGAGCATAGAACTAGATATAAGAAGAACGAGAAACACCAGAACACAAATGTGTACACATCTGCACTTGTGCTGCGTATATAGTTAGACGAACACAGCGCTCTATGTAACGGTTACGCTGAAATTTACATTAAAAAACATTGAACACCTTAACTACTTCACTCTGTGATGTAAGCTTTGTAACAAAATTTTGTAAAACGCTAAGTGATTTATACCATTCGTTAATGTGAAGGTAGTTATCTACAACATATTTTTGCCTGAGGAAACGACCAACAGGCACTCGTAGCGAATGGCTTTTTACTTGGTTAAAAAAGCAACTAACTTCTTCTGCCCCTACTAATACGTGTAAATATTCACGCACTGTCATTTACGAGAAAACCTGTGATGACATCGCATTGATTGATGCATCTCCTTTGATTGAACTCCTTCATGCATGTATTGTATATGAGGGGTTGTTTTCCTCTAATTCCTACAACCAAGCCGTAAAACTAATTGCCCGTTGTTGTCTGTGCAGGGGACCATCAAACCATACAGAAACTTCAATGTTCAGCAGGATGTCGAGGCGCTCAGGAAAGCACTCAAAGGATGGAGTAAGTGCAGAAAATGAGTAACTTACTGCAATACAATCAACCAATGGTCAATTTGGATAAGTGGCGCGTAAGTTCGTTGTTACTTGTTTGGAGAGGAAACAGGAAGACCATGCTATGCAGGCACTTTAGGCTTTGTTCATATATTCGAGAGAATGGCTGCTGTAGCGTCGCATGGGAAGGACACGAAAAAAAAATGACTTGGAGGTCTGTGTTTTGGTAAATTGACCAGAGGGATAAACAACAGCAACAAAACAAACATGCCTGATCTCTCCGTCATAGGAATTGGTATAGGAATCTGGAATTCATAAGTACCGGTATAGGAATCGGAAGGAATCTGGATTCCTTCTTCGCAGTAATTGGTAGTGATTGTGAGGCCTTGTGATATCCAAATTTTGACGTGCGAAGTCCTTCGTCGAGAACATCGTTCAGCGTCATGATGCCTCAGAGGTCCTCATTACCGACAGAAGTATGACTTCACCGCAGAGTTACTCAGGCGATATTCGCACACAGCCCAACAAACCACCGCCGGACGACAGCGTACCACCCTCAGACCAACGGCCTCACCGAGCGTCTAAACAAGACAATCGTCAACGTGCTGGCCATGTACGTCGACGTTGAACACAAGACATGGAATGCCATCCTTCCGCACGTTCATGACTTTCGCGTACAACATGGCCATCCAAGAAACGACGCAGATGAAGCCATGCCAGTTGGTCTTTGAAAGGAACTTTTCCACAACGCTCGACGCCATGCAGAAAATCTCGATGTCACCATCTACCTTCAGAGCGCTGAATAAGCTCGTCAGCTCGCCCGCCTGCGCATCGAAAATCAGTGGACGACCGACCACCGCGGTTACAATTTTCGACGAAGCTTCGTGTAATACCAGCCAGGCGACCGCGTTTGGGTATGAACGCCAGTACACCGACGAAGCCTCAATGAAAACTTCTGCGACGGTACTTTGGACCGTACAAAGTAGTTCGACATCTCGGCACACTCTACTACGAGATTGTCCCTGACGGCGTCACGAACCCTGGGTGGGCCACCTTAATTCGTTCATTAAGTCGTCCGCGTGAAACGCCTAAAGCTATTTCGCGCACGTTAACAAACTTTAGGACTGTATTCTTTGTTGTTATTTCTCCATTAGTGTGAATTTATTATTATACTGTCTTGCTTTGTTCTCATTATTATTATTATTCATGCATTTTTCCCCCATGTTCTTTTTTAAGCAGGAGGACAATGTGTTTTTTTTTTCAGAGGGGCAACGCCATGCCCGTTTCTTATTTTCACTTTTGTTGCGGTTTCCGCTCACAAAATCTGTCAGGAATTCTCCACGCAAACTGCACCTCACTGTTCTAGAATGTTCGCGATTATTTTAGATTGTTCCATTGAGATTGGGTGCAAGACACAAACACTCCAGATTATTCCATAGCTTGCACGACGACCAGTGATGAGGCTGGAACATTCGACGGGCACATGTATGAATGCCGACGTTCTTCGCCGCTTGTCAGTTGATCGACGGCCTACGCTCTGTTCGCTGCTCTCAGTGCTAGTGTGTAGCTGTAATATGACTTCATTTAGCGACCGCAAGTTCGGCCGAATAAAGAGTTTCATCTGAACATCGAGTCTATTACCTTCGTCCTTGTCACGACTCCGTCACAATAGCCTCGACCACTGGCCGCCTTTCTGCATAAACCATGTCGATCCGCCGCTGAAGTTTACAAACGTCGGCGACTCGCACCCTTGCGATTGCGAAGTTTTCGCAAAGCCAGTGAATAATGTGAAGGGTGGTTCCGCGGTTACGAAGCTAGCTGACTGACAGCAACTGCGTAGTTTGATAAATAGGAATTTAAGATGCGTAGCAGCGATTTCACTTTAGTGTGTAACGCTGTCCATTCGTGTCTCCATGCCAACGCACCACACTGCGTTCCCCCCGCCGCACTTGTTGGAACATTGCCGAGTAGGTCAACTCACAGCTGCACGTTGACGGCACTCTCTCGCTCACCCAAAGCAGCTACCGGCCCCTCCCAACACACCTAGGTGGTGTTGCTCCTCCGCACGCTCGCAACACACTTGTCTATCTCTTCACCTTCTTCACCGCCCGCTACACTCGACTGCACGTCGAGTGGAAACACTTTTTCGGCTCGTTTGTCTGCGATGAAATTTGCACGAAACCCAACCTGCCTGCCGTGTCTTCGCTTTTCAAAGCAATGTTCACTGGAGTAAAGGCTACACCGAATTTTCGGTTCAAACCGTTTTCCCAACAGTCTCGTTGACACCCGTTTCAGCCGGGTCAACGGCGTGCGCACCGCTGCTGCTCGGCATTCTATCGTGGTTTCCTTCGGAAAGATGGTCTACATTTTTTTCTTAGCTTTGTTGCACTGTGTATGCATGCACTGTATGCATGCAATATATTACGTGTATATTACGTGTTTAATTGTACACTATGCCCGTCTTCCCCTATCCTATGGTTCTTCTGGGGTCTATGATGTGTTCCTAAATGAACTCGCTCAGCAGTTTATTTTTCTCATTGCAGCCACGGACCATGCTACAGTCATCGAAATCCTGTGCGCGCGATCGGACGACCAGCGGCAGGAGATCGTCAGATTCTACAAGCAATCATTCGGTCGTGTAAGTCCCTTCACGCAGCACAGAAAATTTCGCTCTCGGTTTACTTCTTCGTGCACTTGTGTATATTAATTCACTTGCCGGTAGCATCGGCAAGCTGTACTGAAAAAAAGTAAAAGAAAATAACGGTGGCCTTCGTCTGATCATTCCAGGACATAGTAGCGGACGTGAAGTCTGCTCTGCGCACCAACCTCGAGGACATCATAGTGGGGCTGCTCTATCCTCTGCACGAGTACCTAGCTCGCGAGCTACGCAAGGCCATCGCTGGTCTGGGCACTGATGAGGAGTGCCTAATCGAAATACTTTGCACGCACAGCAACCAAGACATCAGGCTCATCAAGGATCACTACCAGCGGAGTGAGTGACAGCATTTCATAGACCCCTGTTTTCAATGCAGCGAAGACGAACCTATGGCTGTAATGTTTTTTTTTTACTGCCATGCGCTTCTTTCTTACTGAGCGCGTATACAGGTGAAAGCTTCACAAATCCTGAGGTCCAATTAACTGAGCTATATTTGTCAAACTATAGTTATTCAATATTTTCAAATAATATTGAAGGATTATGATCAAACACAAAGAAGGCTTGTGATTGCGAACCCTACGGCCATATCAAGAAGGGGCCGTTTTGCAATGCAGAACAGAGGTCGCTTCAAGAAATGCCGGACGTTTGTTTGCTATCGTCGTGATTACCTTTTCCGTAGGTGCGGAATCCTAGCATAACTGAAGAGATGAGTCACCGCAGTGATGAAAGTAACTCAATTAATGAACGTTTCATTAGCGGGGACGAGCGATCGAGTCACATGTGAGAAATAAAGCTCTTTTTTTGAAGAGCGCACAGCCGCTTTGAGATTTGTCAGAAACCAGCCGCTGGCAATATTACCAGAGTGGTGTATAATATGACTTGCGCCGGCGAAAACGGGACGCGGAGTAGCGCAACTCTCATAATTTTCCGCCATGTCCAGTATGAGCGAGAACCATCGAAAGTCTTCGCTTCTCGGGTGTGTGGGCTGTACTTGTAATTATTCCGGCAATTCCATAATGCCGGTTAAGAAAAGTCGAATCTCATTGCTCCGCAGTAGCTATCAGGGGCCACTTTCTAGAAGTTTCAGAGGGGCAATAAACTTTTCGCAGAAAGGACACTTGAATTCTTTCATGTGGCACGACGATCTGACTCCACTAATAAAAAAACGTTAATAGAATTTATTTACTATTGCCGTAATTGATGCCTTTAGTAAACTGAATACTGATTTCACTACAGGAAAAGTAATTATGAAAGCAGTCCGGAAATATTCCTTTTGATTTATTCTTAAGGGTGTTTAGACACTTTTGTAAACACGTGTATACAGTTCATGCACAAAATAAAAACTCATTTATGTATTTTATCGCGTTTGCCTGACGAGTTTTGAAAGAGGAACTCGTGTTGATGATTAAAGTGACAATCGTTAAATGCCACTTTTTTTGCGTGAAATTTTGAGGTTTGGTGTGTTAAACCTGGAGTTACGGGTCGTTGTAATCAGTTGACTCACCTTCAAAAAACTACTGCTTTAGTTTATCAAGCCTAACGAGGACGTTAATATTGCCGACAGAAATAAAACTTCGGCATATTATACTCGTGATATTCTCAAACAACAATCCGTAATCTACGTATACGTTTGTTCAGTTGAAAAAGTGATAGGGTTGCTTGTTTGATTACTACATTAACTTGGTATACTTTGAATGGATACATAAAAATTTAGATTCCTTATATGCAGTTGACCTAACGTCAAGTCCATTCTCACCATTAGAGTAATAAATATGTACTTCTCTAAAACAGCTAGTTAAATTCAGCGTTGGTACTTACCACTCACCTCCTGACGTTGAACGATACTTGTAATTTTTTTCCTAGGGAAATGACGTTATTCTCCATACGGCCATGTCTTAGGCGATTTCTGCTAGCCCGCGTTATGGCCTGGTCTTACGGTGGACATGGACTGCACGGGCGTATCCAGTGCCAAGAGTGTCACCCTTTTTCTAAATGATTGCAGATGGTATTTATATCATCCTTGTGCAGTCCTGGCTTCCCTCCTCATGAAAAAGGCCAGGAACCTTACCTGATTTTCTATGAGCCTTCAATAAAATTTGCTGATGCATGCATCTTTAACTGATGGCCACAAGATAATAAAAACATAATTTGGGCTCACAGAGTTCCATGAGAGCTACAACACATCTGGTCAGGAGGACTCCAAGTCTGCGCGGTGTTGCCGGTGTGTCGAAAGCTGGCTCAAGCGATTGGAGGGGTGTTCCGTTGAAAAGCTGTTCTTACCTCGTCACTTCTGAGCAAGTCTTGAAACCTTTGCTTCGCGAGCATTGTGTTGCAGCCCACATTTTAGGACATCAGACATCAATCTTCTGTGCTTTTTTGATTGACAATTCTTGGCCACAAACCACTCATTCCCGACGTTGCTCCTGTATAACATACATTTATTGTTGTTACCTACCACGAAAAGAATATGTAAACAAAATGTCAGCGTTTTTTTTTTCTTGCGCCGAGTAGCAGGTGTGTGCTCGCGAGTAAAAGATGGAAAAAAACTTATACCGATTCCCTTCCACTGTATTTGCACAAATTACTGAAATCATATTCTAATTAGCTGACACTGGTGCTCATTGATTAATGTTTCTTCACGGGTAACTGTTTGAGAAAACTATGTTTTAACTCTATACAGTGTCATTGTTTTGTTGGTTTATTATTAAGACATCAATTAGTTCTGTGGCTTTATACTTCTATTGAGCCACCCTAAAATAAGTTACTTTCTTTCTTTCAGTATTTCAGAAAGACCTTGAGAGGGACGTCATTGGCGACACGTCTGGTAATTTTCGGCGTCTGTTGGTGTCGATGTGCAATGTAAGTGTGCGAAATTGGTGCGACAAACTACGACACAAAAAAATACAGAGTTCAGTGTTTACAGACAAGTTCTGTTGTGAAAACGTTCTTCCTTAATTTCTTCGTATAGGAATCTATAATGATCCATTATGTTAACATACTTATTAGGCGTGCTAGCCTTTTTCAGTTGTAGATTTTGTTCGCTGCGTTTACTTAGAGTCACGATTACTGAATAACAGAGTCAAACTCACCATGCATTGGTTGTTCTGGTGGGCTGAGCTTATGTGCCGTATTCTGGCCATAATAACTGATTACATACCAGTTTACAGACAGTCACTATAATCAATGTCACAACGTTCTCGTAGGAAAGCAATGTACACCGAAATTCAGTTTGTGGGCCAAAAAACATGAAAATTTTCATATGATACATCATAACTGTAGTGACATAATGTGTCAGACACTTTCCTGTTGGATACACGCAGCACGGTTATCGTTTCTTGCAGAAAAGGAAGGCACACACTCACTTAGGAAAATGAAGAGATCATGCCAAAGCGAACGACAACACTATCAGTTGTGCCAGTCAGAGCTACACTGCAAGTAGAAAGCGACAATTTAATGACATTGAATAAACGAAGTTACACGTTACCACTCTTGCGTAATCACCTAGAAGGGGGAGGGGCAGCAATCTTGCCATTGGTTTCATATAATCAATGACTGTTTGCTTTGCTCGCCTCCTAGGTGACGCAAAGAGAGGCTGCGGTTGTTCTCGCTCCGGCTAGAACACGCTACAAGCAGCTGCCGGAGTGCGCAGGCAACGCGCTCGCGTGTTCCCTTTCATAAGAATTGACAGTGTACGTCGGTGGCGCAGTGGGTAGAGCGCTGAGCACCGAGAAGACACGGGATGAATTTTTAGGTCACCCAAATCTACGAACTTTTGCTTCTTACTTTTATTGGTCATCTGTTTGTGGGAATTTTCCTAAGACCACAGAATGAGGTCAGTGAAATTTCGGTTGACCGCGGCACAAAACACTTTCGGATTAAAAAATTCAAACTGTGTTTTCCAGGCGCAGCGGGAAGAAAACATCCCTTTGGATTCTGCCCGTGCACGCAGTGACGCTAGTGTGAGTCCTGCATCCGTTTTTGTTTCTGCGGTCTTTACGCCAGTGCCTAGCTGTACAGGGTTATTTACGAATTGAGAAATGTTACTTCCATATGAACACAGCAATTAAACCTTGGCCCTCGCTCCCCAGTGGCTGCGAAGCAACTGTCATGGCGGTGGTCAGACCTGCTACGCAGTGGAGGTTGCTGAGAATATCTGAGTCTGGACATGCCACCATTGGAACCTGAACTCGGCTACGTTTAACGCTAGAACGCTATCTAGTGAGGCTAGTCTAGCTCTAATATTCGAGGAATTGTAGGGCGTGAAATGGGATTTAATAGGTCTCAGTGAATGCCCCACCATGGTGGTATAGTGGCTAAGGTACTATGCTGCTGACCCATTGGTCACGGGATCAAATCCCGACTGCGGCGGCTGCATTTTCGATGGAGAAAAAAATGCTGGAGGCCCATTTGCTCATATTTGGACGCACGTCAAAGGACGCCAGTTGGTCTAAATTTTCAGGGCACTACACTACGACGTCTTAATTATATTGTTACGCACAAGGAGGACCAGGACGTATACGGCTGAAGGGGGCCGTTTATTTTGGTCGCGAAGAGAAGCGCCGGAGCGGCCAACAGGTTGATGATCGCAGTCTCGTCGTCTTCTTTCTTCCTCCAGCTTGGGGCAACCAGCATGTTTACCCATCTTCGTTTTCTTCCAAGGCATGCGTAACATTCCTCCCTTCGCAGACGAAGCCCGCCGGGCGAGGTAACCGATTCACCTTGGTGTGTACAACTTCAGTCGAGCGACATGGACTGCTTGGGTTTTAGCGGCTCTTCTACCACTTCTGATGAGGCGAGCTATTGTGTATGTGACTTCCGTGATTTTGTCGAGAACGACAAACGGTCCGTCGTATGTGGCCAAGAACTTTTGGCATAACCCGCGTCTTCGTACCGGAGTCCACAGCCACACTAAGTCGCCTGGGTGGTAAGTTACAGGCCGGTGGCGGACGTCATAGCGTACCTTCGATTTTTCCTGTGATGCCAAAGTGCGTAGACGAGCAATACGACGCGCCTCTTCTGCAAGGCAGAGGATTTCGGTGACCGAGAGGTCCTCGTGCGCCGAGAATGGTAAAACTGTGTCGAGTGTGTGCCGTGGCGGTCGTGCGTACATCAAGAAAAAGGGGCTATAGCCTGTTGTCTCGTGCTTAGCGGTGTTGAACGCGTACGTTATAAATGGTAGCACGTCATCCCAGTTCTTGTGGTCGGATGCCACATACATAAAGAGCATGTTTACAATTGTTCGGTTGGTGCGCTCCGTGAGCCCGTTTGTTTGCGGATGGTATGGCGACGAGTGACGAAGGCGGGACTCACTCAATCGAAGCAGCTCTTCTACTATGTCTGCCGTAAATTGTCGCCCACGATCACTGATGATCACCTGAGGTGGGCCATGTCGGAGGATAACGTGCTGCAGCAGGAACACAGAGACGTCGCTGGCAGTTGCGGTTGGTATGACCGCCGTCTCGCAGTAGCGCGTGAGGTAATCGACACATACAATTATCCAGCGATTGCCCTTAGCCGACTTTGGAAAAGGGCCCATGAGGTCAATGCCCACCTGTTGGAAAGGTGTGCTTAGAGGTGGCAAGGGCTGTAGAAGACCAGCCGGAGCAGTAGACGGGCGTTTGTGGCGTTGACACTGTGTGCAGCTGGCCACATACGCCTCGACTGACTGTCGCATTCCTGGCCAATAAAAGCGTTCCTTAGCACGGTAAAGCGTCCGCGCAGAACCTAAATGTCCGGACGTAGGATCGTCGTGCATCACACCTAAAATCGCTGTCCGAAGGGTTTCTGGCACTACCAGGAGGAAACGTGCGCCAGTGCTGGAAAAGTTCTTCTTATATAGGAGTCCGTTGCGTACACAGAAATGGCATGCCGTAGGAGCTGTGCAAAGCGATGATAGCCTGGTGTCCTTTCGCTGTTCATCTTTGAAAGTACTGAGGTCGGGAAACTTTGGTGACACAGAAGCTACGAGGTTATCGAGGTCATCGGCGTCACACTCTGTAGTGCTCAGTGGCATGCGCGAAAGGCAATCTGCGTCGGCGTGTCGTCGACCACTTTTGTACGAGACTATGAAGTTATACTCTTGGAGCCGAAGTGCCCAGCGCGCTAGACGGCCGCAAGGATCCCGAAGGTTGACGAGCCAACACAATGAGGGGTGGTCGGTGACGACTGTAAAAGGGCGTCCGTATAAGTAAGACCGAATCGCAAATACTACCGCGAGGCATTCTTGCTCTGTGACAGTATAATTCTGCTCGGGCCTACTCAAGGAGCGACTTGCGTATGCAATCACGTGCTCGCGGTTACCATAGCGTTGAACTAGGACGGCACCAATTCCTATGCCGCTGGCATCTGTGTGCAGTTCGGTTGGAGCTGATGGGTTGAAGTGTTGAAGAACTGGCCGCGACGTCAGGAGGAACTTCAGTTGACGAAAAGAGGAGTCGCACTCCGGAGTCCACTCGAAGGGAGTATTCTTCCGTAGCAAACATGTCAGCGGATACGCGAAATCGGCAAATTTAGGTATAAAGCTGCGAAAATAGGAGCAAAGCCCCAAAAAACTGCGGAGCTCCTTCACAGAGCGCGGCACATTGAATGCTTCAACGGCTGCTGTCTTCTGGGGATCTGGGCGGATGCCCTCCTGATCCACTAGGTGCCCGAGAACAAGAGTTTGTCGGTCTCCGAAGTGGCATTTCTTTGAGTTAAGAACAAGGCCAGCGTTTCTTATGCAAGTCAGTACAGTATCCAGACGTGAATTGTGTTCGCTGAAGGTGCGGCCAAAGATGACGACGTCGTCGAGATAGCACATGCAAATGCTCCACTTCAAGCCACGAAGAACAGTGTCCATAAATCGCTCGAACGTCGCCGGCGCGTTGCACAGTCCAAATGGCATCACGTTGAATTCAAAAAGGCCGTCAGGTGTTACAAAGGCTGTCTTTTCTTTATCTTCAGGATGCATGGGAATTTGCCAGTAGCCCGATCTTAAGTCTACAGAGGAAAAGTAAGAGGCCGAATGCAGACAGTCTATGGCATCATCAATACGTGGAAGTGGGTACACGTCTTTTTTTGTTACAGCATTCAATCGGCGATAATCGACGCAAAATCTCCAGGATCTGTCTTTCTTTTTAACGAGAATTACTGGAGCTGCCCATGGACTTACCGACTCTTGAATGATACCGTTTTTAATCATTTCGTTCACCTGCTCATTAATAATCCGCCGCTCGGATGGCGAAACACGGTATGGTTTTTGTCTAATCGGATTGGCCAAACCCGTGTTGATAGTGTGACATGTCCGAGAAGCAGGGATTAGGGGCGCTTTGTCTTTCTGCGCAAAGTCGAATGCAGAGACGTGCTTCGAAAGTACATTGGCCAATGTTCGGCGTTCACTTCTGCTCAGCGACTTATTCACCATTGACAGAAGAGCCGTTTCGAAACTGTGACTACGATGCTCTTCCGGCGCATCTCTAAGCTCGGTCACCAGTAAGGCCTCGTGTTGTCCACTCACGACGGCTAACTTTAGACCATCTGGTAACATCACGGGTTCTGTAGAGCAATTGACAGTCCATAAACCAGCGCGTCCACGTCTGATCGACACCACACAATGTGGGATCAACACATTTTTTTTCATGCAGTTGGTGTACACTGGTTCTATGTTGGCATCAAAGTTGGCGGAATAGCTGTCGCTGCAACCAACAGGTACACGAACGGTTGATAACGGTGGTATGATAGTGTCGCCACAGACACACAATGCCGTCTCATCATGCACAGGGTTTTCCAAGAGTGCTGGCGGAACGTGATCACTCAAGACTATTGTCCCTGTGCGGCAGTCGACAGTCGCACCACACTCCCTCAAAAAGTCCATACCAAAAAATAACATGATGTGTCGCCTGCGGAATAATCACGAACTCCGTTGGGATAACGCGGCCTCCGAGAAATACGTTAGCTTGACACACACCAACAGGATGCAGTGCCTCACCACTCACTCCGCAAAACTTCGCAGCTTCATTCCACCTAAATAATACCTTCCGCCCCAAGGTATCTTTAAAACACGCACTCATGACCGAAATGGTTGCCCCCGTATCCACCAAAGCCATCACAGGCACACCGTCAACAAAAACACGTACTTTGTTCTTGAGCATCAACACAGGAGGTATTTCTGATATTAGCACGTCTCCGGCGACCTCACCTCCATCGGCCGCGCTTGCTAGTTTTCCTGTGGCAAAGGAGACGTGTTGCGGCGCCGTGGTGAAGGAGAACGGGGAACACGAGGCGGTGGAGGCGTCAAGCTCCTGTCAGATGTAGGGGAGTGGTTCCGGAAGCTGCGTGTCCAGTAGTCGTCGCGAGGCAGCAGGTGTGTTGCATTAGGGTCGTCGTACGGTCGGTCAGACGATCGTGTGAAGTGTTGTGGTGGGCCGTAGTACGTTGCTCGTGGGTCATCGCGAAGTCGTTCGGAAGGCCGTGCAAAGTGTGGTGGATAGCCATACCGTGGGGCTACACGTCGACGGTTGCAAAATCGCGAAATATGTCCTGGTACACCACAGGAGTAGCAAACTGTGAGAGGTCGAAACTCTCTTTGTTCGTCGATGAATCGAACATCGTCTTCTCTGGCGGAGTGAGTCGGTTCGTTCCGTATATCATAGGGATAGACCGGGCGTCGCGAAGAAGACGGACGCTGGGGGCGTCGGTCATGGCGTGGAGCTGGCAACCATGGTTCTCTCCTTGGCTGTGGGGGTGCGCTGTACTCAACAGCTGCTGCACTAACCATCGATTGCCAAGGGGTCGTAGAAGGCGGCGGCGCAGTCACTGCCTCACGTGGCACATATACCGAATGTTGGTCGTTTACAGAATGGTGATCAACTGCTGAATGCGTCTGTTCTCTATAGCGAAAAAGTTCTTCGCGAACAATCTCTCGAATCGTCGAGGACAGGTCTGGGCAGGTGCTGGTGTCGATGCTGGCAACCGTTGTAACATTTGTGAGCCGGCCGAACTTTGGAGCAATCCTGCGCATTTTCAGCTGTTCGAAAGTTCGGCAATGCCGAATCACGTCGGACACCGAGCTCAGGTGCTCTTTTCCGATTAGAAAATTATATACATCTTCGGCTATGCCTTTCAGCAAATGCCCTACTTTGTCGTCTTCTGACATCTGATCATTGACCACCTTGCAGAGCTTCAGCACATCCTCTATATACGTGGTACATGTCTCACCTGGAAGCTGCGCGCGTTGAGACAATGTCTGCTCTGCCCGCTTCCTTTTGACGCTCGAGTCGCCGAAACCCGCTTTCAGCTCTGCAACAAAAACGTCCCACGTCGTCAGTGTGTCCTCGTGGTTTTCGTACCACACGAGCGCCGTATCCGTAAGGCAAAAGACCGCATTGCTGAGCTGAGCGGCGGCATCCCAGCCGTTGGATTTGCTGACTCGCTTGTACTGGACGAGCCACGCGTCGACATCCTCTCCCGATTTTCCTCCGAAGGTTGGCGGGACTCGGTAGTAGGGCACGGAACCCATTGGAGTTGGCCTTGAAGCGTTAGATGGCTGATCTTGGGCCATTACGATCGGCGCAGGCGGGAGTCCGGCAAGGCGGCGGCTGCGGCGTAGTCCAGGTAGTGATGCTCCCGTCTTTGGGCTTGTCTTACCCAGCACGCTTCCACCAATCTGTTACGCACAAGGAGGACCAGGACGTATACGGCTGAAGGGGGCCGTTTATTTTGGTCGCGAAGAGAAGCGCCGGAGCGGCCAACAGGTTGATGATCGCAGTCTCGTCGTCTTCTTTCTTCCTCCAGCTTGGGGCAACCAGCATGTTTACCCATCTTCGTTTTCTTCCAAGGCATGCGTAACAATATTGTAGTTTTAGGACGTTAAACCCCACAAAAAACTGGGGCTCAGAGAAGGTAAGAGGACACGTGAGGCTTATACAGTGCCGAAGAATGGACAAGTCCTATGCAATTTTAGCATACCTGAAGCACAGCGCTGCAAAAGGGAAAATGAAAAAAAATCACAGCATGAAAGACGTTACCAGCCTTAAGAGCATGTTTCATTCTGGGTGCTCCCGCTCTTTCTTTAGGCGCTGTAAGTATTTCGCGTATAAGTCACCGCGTTGACTTCTCACGCCCATGCTATTATACGTCGTTTTGGAGAACGTAAGTCATGCCATGCGTGCTGCTGTTCCCAGGAATTACATCGGGCAGGCGTTCTTCGTTGGGGCACAGACGTGTCGGCGTTCAACCGCATCATAGCCGCCCAGAGCTACGAGCAGCTGCGCCTCGTGTTCCGCGAGTACAACGCACTCGCCAACCACACCATCATCGAAGCCATCAAAAGCGAGATGAGCGGAGACCTCCGCAGGGCATTTCTCGCTATCGGTGAGTACATATAGATGTATGCAGTGTGTCCCAACTATCTCGGGCCAAGGTAATGATAAACGAAGAGAGTGCCGATTTTTACAGTAGATGCGAGAGTAATGCCTCAGCCTTACGTCAAAGTATGAGGCGCCGGAGGATTCGAGTGACTGTGTAGACTAAACAGCAATTAAGAGAGCCGCCATTGGTGATGCACGTTTCGCTCATCGATGGCGCTCAGATGCGACGGTGCCGACGGCAAACAATTAACAGGGAGCTTTAGAATAGCACAACGCAAGCCCTTGTGGTGCGGTCAATGCCACTGCGCATGCGTCGTAACGCGAGCCACCGTTCGTGCTTGCGGTCCACCCGCAGAAAAGTTGAAATACCGTGCAGCCCGTGAGTCCCACGAGGCCCGCAAAGCGTTTGTCTCAAGGCTGTGGGTAGCTTCCGTGCATTTAAGTTTTCGGGGGGTGGGGGGGGGGGCTAAAGTTTCTAATGTTTTACCTAAGAGGGGCAAACGTTATTCTAAAACTCATATGACACCTACTACGCCCGCAACGCCCGCAGCAGCACCAGCGAACGTTATTCTAAACCTCCCTAACAATGTGAGAGCACGCAAAGCATCTCAACTTCGGTCACATTGCATTAGATCAATCGCTTTTGTCTGCTGTGGCGGTGTGTATTGCATTTGCCTGGTGAAAATCAAGCCCTGGGCACATATTCGACTTGTTCACTTTGAAAAGCTCCAGCTCAGAAACACGCGGAGTTCACGTAGAAAAGCTCCAGCTCCTGCTCCAAAACACTCGAAGGGCATCTCACCTTCGGAACTGCAAGCGCAGCCCACATCCGTTAAATGTCTTGGTCCGAGCTCACGAAAGGTCTCCACTCGTAAGTGCAGCTGCTGAGAATATTAGTCTTCGCTTATATGTCCAGCATCAGTATTGGCTTTTATGTCTCGCGAATAGATATAGTGCAATAACTTTTTGTATGCACGGCAGCACGCTATGTGACTGCTCCCATTTTTCCATTTTTCCGGTGTCATTCTTCTGCAATGAGTCCTTAATGACGAGACTGCGAGTGCAGTACACTTGAATGCACCGCAAGTGAATACCAAACGTGTCACCGCCATATTCAAATAATAGACGCATGGCTGTGTCCCGCGTGTGACACATCATCTTGCAGAGGCTTGGTTCCTGGGGGCTTGGCATCGTGCGAGCTCATCCTTGCAACTAAGCCCGTTGTCAGCACCACAAAACGAACTTGAAAGCACCCTTTCTTCTAGGAGCCTAATTCATCATCACAGCTAGTAGTCTAAAAGATTCGGTAATAGTTAATACTGTCGGTGCTTGCTTCACCAGATTTCATTTTTTGTAGAAATGGTATTAGAAGTTTGTTTTTTGCAGCCAGAAGGCAAGTGTTTGAATCGAGTGCTCTGTGCTGTGACATATGGACCGTATTACAACATTTGGGCCGCTTCTTTACTTTCCTTTTTTTTTCAGTGAAATGTGTCTACTACCCCCCCTTATATTTTGCTGAGAAGCTGCACAACTCTATCAGGGTAAGTTTCTTTTTGTTATTTTCATACCGCTAAATTTTTTTAAAAACAAGCCCTAAGAAGATATGATTTCACTGCATGTCGGCCTCCACTTCACACGAGTTCAAGTGGGGCAAAAAATAATTCAAAGAAAACTTCTTTTTTCAAATAAGAATAACGAGGATATATAGGGGGTATTAAATGTGTATGAAAGGCAGGAAGGCTAAGATGCGTGTCCTCAAATGATGAATTAAAAAATTCCAACATTTTAACAGATTCGCGAAAGTATCTACGAAAAGAGATTTGTGCCGCCAAGGACCACCAACCTGGCAATTTCTCTGCGTAAATGACGTTAGGGGGTCCAGCTGTGACAATTTTATTCAAAACAGCATTCTGACATAACATAAAATTATTTGATGTAGAGCTGTATTTTGGTCCAGTGATGTCATTCCAAACAAGGCTGCATAGTATTAAGTATACCGTCATAGTGCAGAGTTACAAATTAATTGGGACCGTGTAAAATTCTTAGAAGTCTCTCTAAATCTTCATAATATAAAGAGGAGCCTTCATTAGCTTTTAGTCTTTAATAGGCTTTTCCTTCCATTTTACCAACTGCAGGGACTTGGCACCAATGACAGGGTGCTCAAGCGAGTGATACTGTCGAGGTGTGAAAGGGACCTTGAGCTAATCAAGGAAGAGTACCTCGACAAGTACAAGATGACGCTCTCAACCGCCATTCAGGTATGTATAGGTTTGAACAACTTGCGCACGATTAAGGAGACACGAATAACGTTGAAAAAAAAAAAACTTGAGTGAAAAAAAAATGCCGGCATAATGAATGAAGTAAACTCTTCTGTGTCACCGCAGAAGGTGTATAGTCGTAATGCTGCGATTTTTTTTATTTATTTGTACCCTCAAGGCCTACAGGCATTTCAGAGGGGATATATAGGCGGTAGAAAAAAGAGAGGTATATAGGCGTGTCATATGCATGTGTGGGACTGGAGGGCGGCATCACTCAGGTGTCGGTAGGCGTTGCTCCTAGCAGCGTTGCGGATTCAGTACGTAATACGGTAAAAGCTGGTTAATTCGAACTTACAGCTAGTTCCAATTCTCTATCTTCACCACAGCCCTGTGTATTTCTATGGGAAAATCTTCCGATAATTCGAACAGGTCGGTATTCACAATGGTTGATTCAAACTTGAAACTCCCGGTTGTCATCGTTTCATGCACGCAGAACTCGGTGATAACAATACGTTGCAAAACCGAACCGAACTAAATTTAATTCAGATGCAAAACAACAAAATAGCAGCATTTCTCAGCAAATGAGATTTTGGCAGCTGTGCTGGAGCTTTTGGCCAAGCTACATACGATGGTTATGGGGTGGGTACATTGAAAATTACTGATTGTTGTTCTTCAACTAAACTTATTCTGGTTCAAAGAACACGCAGGAGGGACCCCGAACATGTTTAATTTTTATTGCATTAAGTCTACCGTAAAAATAAACATGCTTTGAAGCACAAATAGCCTCAAATATTTTAACATTAAGGTTAACTGCTCAAAAGAATGTATTCCAGCCTTTGTTTCTGAAGTATCATTCACTGATGAATTATGTTCTCCGTTGAAAACTCCATGACGTTAACGGAATCAACTACCAGAAGCATGTAGTAGCTCTTAGATCACGATAACGAATCCAGAGCTGGCGTCTTTAGTTTCTGCCTGCGCAGTGTGACGCCATGTACATTCTAGCGTTCGCCCAATAACTCAAACTCCGATTAATTCGAACAATTTTAGAGTCTCCTCGAGTTCTAATCAACAAGGTGTACTGTAAAATTAAATCCTTTTAATGCCAAATAAGTAACATTTAAATATAAGCTCCATGGGACATCAGAGGCTAGAAAATAGGTGCGCACTTGCATCGTATGGCGGGTGATGGTAGATCGCATAAAGACCGACCCGTTAAGGAAAGGTTTGCCCAATACCATATGTAAATATTAGGCATGTTAGGGATGAACAGACTGTCACCAACAATGTGCTTCACATGTGTTATATAGTGAGAATGGCTCCTGCAGCCACGCTAAAGCACCTACATCATCCTACGATGATGTAGCTGACACAGCATTTATGGTGTTGACGTTAATACTGACACTGATAACATAGAAATGCATTGTGCGCCGCGTAGAGCAGTCGTTATGGTGCTCGGCTGCTGACCCGAAGGTCGCGAGTTTGATAACGGTCGCGTCGGCAAAGTTTAGTTGAAGGCGAAATGCCAGAGGCCTGTGTACTGTGTGATGTCAGTGCACGTTAAATAACAACAGATGGTTGGCGTTTCTCACAGCCATATTGTCAGTTGGGGACGCAAAACCGCAGATATTAACATGGATACATCTTGTCAGCTGACGAATGCGTTGGCAACTATCGTACTCTGTTTACAAGCACAGTGCGACACGTGTACCCTACCGTGTACATGTAACAGGTGCACTGTCACGGACGCCCCATACTTGTGCTAAAAATATCGCATGTGAACTACGACATAAATGACAGAATCTAACACTTTATTATTTGTCACAGGATCTTATTCACTCGATATATTCTGCAGTATGCGCGCTGCTTGATGTATCCACAAAGGTCGGCATTCTTTTCAAAAGTAGGGGTGTGTGAAGGTGTAGTATTTTTGAAATTCTAATTCACTGGACAGTTCTAAGTGAAATTGAGATAGAAGCAAAAAAATAGAGTGAAAGTACTATGGACACGACAAGTTATGGGTATTTCGCCGAGTATGCATATAGCCTGTCGCCTTTCTTTTTTCTTCAAATAACTTTCCCCGCCAATCTACAGTTCAAAATTTGGCCCCGTATCTGCATGTTACACTGCAAATGTCGTCGAAAGACGATAGTCTTGCGTCTGGAGAGAATGAAGAAAACGTTTATTCGATGTTGTGCGCAAGAAAATCGGTGAATGGTATTCTAGAGGTGCTGCGTCAGAGTGCCTCGAGCGTGCAGCGGAGGCGAACGAGTGCATCAAGACACGTAACACGTGAAATACTAGCGCTATCTTGCAGTTATCTTGGAAAATAAAGCGCGCGGTGCGCGTCCCCATCTTGGAGGTGATAAGGTGTAGAACGCAAGGCGATGGATAGGTGCCGCCACCGCGTCGTCTAAGAAAGGCGTTGGAAACCCTTGCTTTTTCGCGCAAGCGTTGCATTATCAGCGCAGTAAGATAAATGCTGCGGTCCTTAGAATTACTTGCATATACCTGCTCTAGTGTAAAGACACACATACAAAACATTGACGTGTTGTTGTTGTGCCTCAGATATGCGCAATTATTGCTTTTTATTTGACAATTGCACGAGTATGAACGCTGAATGTTGAGCGATATTGGTGGGTGCTGCGGATGGAGTCCACCGTTTGGAATATCGTTTGATGTTGTTTGAGGTACCTTTAAGAGTGGACAAACAGATAAATGCACAGACAGACAAAAATGTTTGCGTCGAAGGTCCCCAAGAAAAACTATCGTTTAAAAAACTAGAAAATGGTGTGGTGGTCATAGAACTCTTGCTATAGGTTGGCAAAGCAGCTCACTTCAGTGAGCGGCTCCGAACGGCTCAGCGCACTAAAGTGAACCGGCTCCGTTCAACAGCTCACCGGTTCACCAGGGGTCGGTTACTCCGTGTACTTCCCACAAGACATCCTAATTGACGACGTCAGTGCTGGCAGCGCCGTATAACCCTTCATTTATTACTCTCTCGAGGCGGATGCGGAGTTGTTGCAAAGGGCATCAAAAGCCGCGCATACGCTGTGCGTCGTCATGGCAAAACTAGTACTAGTCACGTATGATTCGGTAGCTCTCTCTCGCCCACCATTTTTTACGTTTCTTGTCGCATGCCCATGCGCATTATTTTTTTTTTAGGGGCGAAGCTCCTTAAAGCGGCGCACCCGTTCATCCCTCGTAATAGTCATAGTCGTAGTCGTAGTGTGTAACCAGTATTACGTTTTGACCTGCAATGTGGTGCCGGTGGGAGATTTCTCTTGTGCGTTGTTGAACAATAAAAAATTCGCAGCGTGCGCGTTAACTAAAAGCCGAATTCTCCTGTCTTTATTCCCCATTAGCAGCCATTGGTATGTACATTGAGCACTATCTGACAAGAAGGGGTTGCTACGTTATACTCGCTGGGCGTAACATCCTTGGTTTTAGAAAGGTTTAGCGATGCATTTCCGATGGAGGCGGAAATGTTGTAAGCCCGTGTGCTCAGATTTGGGTGCACGTTAAAGAACCCCAGGTAGTCGAAATTTCCGGAGCCCTCCACTACAGCGTCTCTCATAATCATATGGTGGTTTTGGGACGTTAAACAACACATATCAATCAATCAAGAAAGGTTTAGCGAGCGTTGAGCCGCAGTGCCATGAATACAGTGAAGTAGTATATACCTTGAACACGAGGTGGTTAAATGTGGGAAGTAGATACAAAGCGCAAGCCGTAAGAAAGTAAAATCCGAATTCTCTTGTCTCTCATTCCCCATTGCCCCGCCGCGGTGGTCTAGTGGCTAAGGTACTCGGCTGCTGACCCGCAGGGCGCGGGTTCGATTCCCGGCTGCGGCGGCTGCATTTCCGATGGAGGCGGAAATGTTGTATAGCCCGTGTGCTCAGATTTGGGCGCACGTTAAAGAACCCCAGGTGGTCAAAATTTCCCGAGCCCTCCACTACGGCGTCTCTCATAATCATATGGTGGTTTTGGGACGTTAAACCCCACATATCAATCAATCATCAATCGATCTCATTCCCCATTAGCAGCCATTGGCATGTACATTGAGCACTATCTGACAAGAAAGGGTTATTACGTTATACTCGCTGGGCATAACCTCCTTGGTTTTAGAAAGGTTTAGCGAGCGTTGGGCCACAGTGCGATGAATACAGTGAACTAGTATATATATATATACCACGTCGAGTTCATGGTATACCATGAACTCGACGTGGTTAAAGGTGGGAAAGAGACACGAAGCGCGAGCCGTAAGAAAGTGTGCGTATGCCATCTCTCGTTTAGTCCGTGGAATGTCCGCTGGATGGCGGTGCTTCTATATGGGGAATATATGATGAAAAGATGCGAGATGGTGGTACTTGGAGTGTTGAATAGATGGACCAACGGATACACAGACAGATGCATGGATGGACGCATGAACGGACGCAGGGGCGGATGCATGGACGAACGCAGGGATGCACGCATGGACGAACGCAAGGACGGACGCACAGATGGACGTGCGGATGCACGAACAGACGCACGCATTGACGGGTGGATGGACGGGCGGATGGACGCATGAATGGTCATACAGACGGACGCATGGACGGACGGATGCTTCGCCTCACTCTCCATCATTCACTTCGTGGATATGTTGCCATTTTTTAGGAGCCCACTCGCACGTGCTGCGATATGCGCGACTCTCCTTTATAATGCATCCGCTTGCTCGCGCTACGCCCTCTTTCGCGTGTTTCAATTCACGCATTTTGCAATGATATATTCAGTAATCCTTGCAGCAACGCGTGCGTCTGACAGAAAACAACAGAATGAATTGCACTCTACACAGTATGTCTTTGGCCTCGTTTTATTGTCATCGTTTCCGAAAATCAACATTTTCATCAAACGTGGTGTGGCACAACCCCAAGCGACTAACAAGTTAACAAAACATTAACAGATACTTGAAGAAATGTACCGCAGTGAACTAGGACAACAAAAGAAGAAGCACACAGGACAAATCACTTTGTCAGTGTGCCTGTTCTTTTGATGTCCCGTTCATTGCGCTTCTTTCCTTCAACTATGTGCATCACCAACTGGCCCAAACCTCTACCCTTCTAAAGAACATACACACTCTAAAGAAGATACAAGCGAGCAACACAAATACCTTTCACACGGCCTCCAAGATGGTGAGCCCACAGCGTGTTGAGAGAAACCCGCCGCGAACCCGCCCTCTTGGAGGGCATGTTTTAAGTAGATCTTTGCTCTCAACGCCAATAGATGGCGAGAAAGCCACACTCACTTAGACCCATCCATCCCACGGAAAGCGAACGAAACGAAGCGGTGCGAGTAAGTACGGTACGGATCCGCCGGGTCAGTGAGAGAGCGAAAGCCTAGGAATCCTCCGCTCAGAGTGAGCGAGAGATCCGTCGTTCAGTTCGTTCATTGGCCCTCGCGGAACCGATGAGCCGCCGAGTCGGCTCAGTAGGTGTTCACCGGCTCAGGCGGAAAGCCGCGAGCGGGTAGTGGCAGCGGGTCAGTTGGCTTCACGGTGAGCCGTCTCGCGAAGAACCGCAGCTAACTTTCACTGAGCCGCGGATCACAGTCTCTGAAAAGATCTGGCTCACTCCTGAGCGACCCATCTTTAACTCTAGCATAATCACCGCTTCATGAGGGCCCCAGTCACCCACAGCTGGTGAAAACAAGGCACGACTTTCAAACTATATTTCTCTTTCGTATCGCGAAAGCAAAAATACAAAAACATTCACACGTATTTTCATGCAACCGTTGTTGAGACAATCGCAGATTGCTGTCGCTGGTAGGTATGCGTAATTTATAACAAGACATTGCGGAGTTTTTCAGGGGTGAAGCTCCTTAGGCTGTGGGTCGTTCCCTCCTCTGTAGTCGTAGTAGCAGTAGTATGTAGCCACCTCTAGTTTATAAGTTGCCGAATAGATGGCGTTTTGTGAATATGTCCATGGGAATAATACAACTGGATGACATTAGGGGTTTTCACAGCATATCCACGGAGTGAATGATGATGAGTGGGCCATGTGTCCATTCACCCGTCCGTTCGTCCGTCCATGCTTCCGTTCATCCATCGATGCTTCCATCCATACGTTCATGCTTCCGCCCGTGCGTCCGCCTGTCTGTCCATCCACCTGTCCGTGCGTTCATTGTCCTTGCTTCCGTTCTTCTGTCCATGCGTCCATCCGTCCATACGTGATTCCGTCCATGCTTCTATCCGTCCGTCCATGCGTCCGTCTGTCTGTCAGTCCATGCGTTCTTCCGCGTTTCTGTCCATCAATCCATCTATCCGTCCGTGCTTCCATCTGTCTGTCCATCTGTCTGTTCGTCCATCCGTCCGTGCGTCCGTCCATGCGTCTGTCAGTTCATCCATGCTTCCGTCCATCCGTCCGTCCATGCCTCTGTCCATCCGTCTGTGCGGATGCACGGACAGATGCACGCTTCGCCCCACTCATCATCATTGCGAGGATATGCTTTGACTTTTTTCCCTGTAAAGTGAGTAAAACGAATTACGCACGGTTGAATGCACAGACACTTAAAATTCTCACACTTTACAATATTTAACCAAACACACGCGTCACCTAACAGCAAAATAAAATTATGTATTGTTTATTTCAATTTTCACAAAAAGAATGGATCTGTCTTTAAGTATGAATTTCCGGAGTCGTGATACTTCACTGTCATTGTTGTAGTACGTGCTTGTTTCCGTGACCGTGGTTGTGGGAAAGAGAAGAGGCCGTAAAGGTCACCTAATAACCCATTTTTCTGACGGACAGTTCCATCGAATAATGAAGTTCATCATAATGTGAACAATTCAATAATTTTGAAATACGGGAGGACGGGGAGAGTGGGTAAGCGGTGAATGGGCTGTGTTGGCACGCAAACATGCAGAAGTATCTCACTACTATACAACTATACCTTCAAAGTATTCTATCTTCAATGTATCATCCATGGAAATATGTATTCCAATATAAAACCGTATAAATGGCATAAGAGAAAAGATTGAGCGAGGCACTGTAGTGACGCAATCGATTGAAAATGGAGACACAGAAAATTCGCAAGATCGCAGGCTCCAGATATTTGCAATTTTTCAAGTGCTTTCAGGTGTTCAGGTGCGTCCTAATCTTATCGGGGTTTTTGACGCTTTAGTTTAGTTGCTAAATATTCAGTGTCCACTATGACATTGCGCAGCCATCACACTGTCACAATTGATGAGGTTCATGCATAAAGGGAGTACTGATAAAAATATGTCAGCGGACAACGGCGCGGAGGATGGCATAAAAGATTTTTTGGTTAGCTTTTGTTACTGTAATGTCCGCCCTGCTGACGTTTAAACTTATGTGCATCAATTCAGAGGAACAATACACCACACCAAGTTACAGCTCACAATTTGTTTTGTTTTTTGCAGTCAGACACGTCGGGCAACTACAGGAAGGCCCTACTCACCATTGTCCAAGGAAACTAAGGTGTGCCTGACCAGCCGCCACTCTTCATCGGCTCGCATCCGCCGGAGGCCATAGTTTCCGCGGGCGTAAACAAGAGAGTGCCATGAATCGAACTGATTTATTTATGTTGCCGAAGCCCCTGACAATATGGAGCAGCATGAAAATTCGAGGGCGCCTTGCCCAGCAGCCTCAGTAATTAAAATGATGCCTGGCAGCGCTTTTATTCTCGCTCTACGATGGATTTTCGTTTGCGAATATTGTAGTAGCGTCACCCTGGCTCCACTATATGCTTCATTGTATGGTACTTTCTCAAAATTATTCATGCACTGATCACGTTCATAAGAAATGTTGTTTCGCTCGCTAACTGAATGCATGCATTCGCAGTAATTCGATATACATTGCAGTTGCGCCCATCCGCAAACACACGCGCAAAGTACTAAGGCGCGCAAATAGGTTTTCGCTGAGCGTGTTCTTTCTATTCGCCTATGCAGTGCGCACGATTTTTGTTTCTGGCATATCCAGAACTGGTCTACTCGGACTCGTATTATGGCAGAGCCTACGCCAACGCCTTAGTGACATCAGAAGACAACAAGTTTGAGTCGCAAAAAACTAAGATCTTCCTGTCCAACATTCGGTGCTAACAACGATTCGGGACAGTCTGTTTGCATCTTGACATCACGGACAACATGACTTGAGCAGACATGTCCCATATGACCTTATCAGTAAAAAAGCACGTCGCTGTCGACCATAACTCTGCTTGGCAGTAGTGTGCAGTATACTCATGAGAACCACGAGGCGGCGTATAGCGAGCATCATTTTGTAACGTTTCGCTTAACAATAGCAACAAAAAAATTACACTATAGTCGCCTTCCCTCCACATGTTTCGCATAACTTCGCTGCCTATTAATAGTACGGGGGATCGGTCTAAGTATATTTAGAAATTTATTTATGGTGATAAGTTGAGAGCGTTAGATTAGGCTCTCCACTTCCAATTGTAGTGGACAGCAATTCAGCCTCATGCAACAGTTTTCCGCAGATAATAGCCACTTAAAAAAAAAATCACGGCATATCCACGGAGTGAATGATGATGAGTGGGGCGAAGCTTCGGAGGTTCTTGTCGGTAAATCTTGAATCTATCTGTGTGGTCTGTTTCTCACACTGGCGCCGCCTGATCAGTCGTTCATAAACTAGGCTGTCACGAACCAGTCACAGAAGAAGGAGAAACCCATGGTTGTAGGAGCTTTGCCCCTAAAACATTTTTTTCTTTTTTTTGTGTGACAAGCTCCCAGTTCAATGTTGCCTGGGAGTCGGAACCACGCCTTTGTCAACATAATTTGACTCAGCCAAGTAGCCAAGACATCTCTTTTGCCACCATCAGTCTTAAAAAGTAGACAAATTGGCACAGTATAGCCATACCTGGCGACGCTGAATACGTTGTCGTGCCGATGCTGACCGACAATGTTTCAGGGAAGACACATACCATAGTAAATGAAGCAAATAAAGCCGCATCGTTTTATAGGTTTGTTGTTCTTCTATCTTGCTTACTTTAATGAATTGGGCAGTGCTTTACTTAGGAAATTATATAGCTTTACCAAATAATATTGCTTTATACAATGATTGTGAGGAATAAACGTAAATTTTCTAAACAGCATCTTCTAGCCCTTGCTGCCTCTTTGGCCCGGGCAGCGAGGCGTCGTTGATTTTCCAGGTCCTCGGACTGACTGACTGGGAAACATTTATTCATAAATAGACAGGGAGCGCGGGTTGAGGTCCTTAAGGGGCCGACTCGTGTAAATACTTGGTGGGTTCCCCTCTACGGGAGCCCATTGGCATCGGCCGTGGCCCGCTCCACCATGGCCCGTTAGAAGCGAGCTGCCTCCCAGTACTCCCAGAAAGCGTTAACTATAGGGGTGGGGTTAAGGGTGTTTTTGGCTTTGCCAAGCTCAAACCACGTGGAAAGTGTCACAGAGATTTCCCTGACAGTGAGGGCTTTTCGCCGTGCAAGCGGGGTTGAAATGTCTGGTTATTGCCGGACACAATAAAGTTTGTATAAAGGCGAATGGGTCCTCGAAGGCGGGTTTCGAAGTGTAGTTTTTCAGTAGCTCATTACTGAAAAAAAAACAAATAGAAGGGTAACAAAAATAACGAACATACCTCCTAACAACTGTACACCACTTGGATCGCAAAGGAAATTACCAAAAAACAAACTGAATTTAGTTACTGTGAATATTAAACTCTTTTCTTTTGTCGTATCAAACTGCCATGACAGCCTCCTAAAAGCTTATGTGGCTATAACCCAGTCTGGTAGCCCCATATTGATTGATTGACCCTTTTAACCTGGTGCAAAGCACCATGGGTAGTCAGCCATTAAAGGAGCGGTGCCTTGCGATGTGCAAGAGTTTGTTTAAGATGTCAAATTGTTTAGCAATAGATAGTTTTGAAATAAAGTAGTAGTTTATTTCGCAGAAAAAAAAACAGGACGACAAAGGTTTTTGAATATGCTTGATTTCGATAACCTTAGCATTCATTTCAAAAAAATGAGAAGAAAAAGAAAAATAATGTTTATGTGAACCACTATCTAAATAATCGTTTCTTGGCCAATCCCCGAGAGTAGGTGAGAGCCAATTGTTTAGGCCCTTATCATCATCATCATCATCATCATCATCATCATGAAAAATTAGATCGCATTACTTGGCTCTTCTTCTTCGTCTCATGTTAGTCTCGTTCTACATTTCGGTGTTCTGACCATGTTTGATTGTTTTACGATTAATTTGGGGCTGCTTCTCACAATTAAAAAAAGCATAGCACACAAAAACGAAAGAGCAAGTGAACTGTAAAAAAAAAACACACACTTCGGCATCGTTTCGACAATTTCGAAAAGATAGCATACTTGTACTTTGTTCTCTTCTTTGCTTTTCATGTGGTGCTACAACTGTCAGGGGCGCACGCGTGGCACGTAGCACGTGCTGGGCGTGGTGCCAGTGGAATTCGGCCGCCTTCATCCGCCGGAAACCGGCCGCAAATTTGCTCTTCTCCGGTGAGTACAGGCTACGTCGATCTTTCAGTTCTATCCAGCCATGAACAGAAAAACGAAGTGGCTAATTACGAGATTGGTGCTTTTGAGATTGCGGCTATAACACTTGACTTCAGCCTTTCATGTCGAAACCATCGTGTGCTGGTCTCAGTATACGTTTGCGTCGTTGCAAGCTTAGCGTCATTCTGAGCTTATGCCTAGTGCATTGCTTCAACAAAAGTCTTGGATGCGCAACGATTTATGGAGATGTGTTTGACGTGCGAGAGGTGCACAGTGACTTTTTTCAGAGAGGCTGCACTTAGCTTGTGGTTCAGTTCGGATGAATGAAGGCCGCTAATGTGGACATAGAGCTAATTTACCGTGAATGTGTTTCTTTAAGCTGCCCTCGTAATTCGATCACCTCAGTGCCAATGCAATCGGCGACTTAGTTCTCAGCAGGTGAACGGTTTTAGCCATCTACTAAGCCACGTATTGCGGTGAATAAAGACCCAGGAACGATTTTCCATGAATCGTAAGAAGTTTGTTGGTAATGGTAGTCATCACCGCAAAGCATCGTCAAGAGACGCGTATGCACACCGTTTGTGGCATCTGGTTCTTCGAGTGGTGACCTCACCCTGAAGGACATTCGTGCTCATGAAGTGCGGATATATGCTTCGTGCAGAGCCTTAGTGGGGGAAGTAGGGTGGTACCGCTGGAGAGATGAGCTACCCTGGCAGCAACCAGCAGCAGGGAGGCTACCCTCCACCACCACCTCCACGTCGCTACAGCAGCGACTCCACTGGCTACCCCGCACCACCCGGAGGAGGAGCCCCAGGTTACCCGCCTGCCCCCGGAGGCGGATACGGTCCACAAGGAGGTATACGCTTTCTTATTTTATCGCAATAATACTAGCGATTACGTTTAGTTTACCCGCGCTGTAGAAGAAAAAAATGCCGTAGAAATAAAGGAACGGCGACTACGTCGTGCGTTAACACGAGAGCGTTAAAGAGCACTTTTCGTGAAACTTGCAGTTTTGGCATCGTTGGCTGTGAACGGAAAACCATTGTCCGTGAGAGAAAGTTTGAGAGGGGTGCTAATGAGGAAATTCAAGAAATCCTTGGTTCAATTGGGAATAGATCCCAGGAGCTGTGTGTCTAACACAGAAGTCCTGCGTCTCTGTGGTAGACGAGCAATGTCTCTGTGGTAGACCTAATTCATGTATGTGCTTTTGTTTATAGTGAGAGGAGTGATCTTGTCTAATACTGTGAGGCAGAAGTACAGAATCACACTAGGAGTCGAGTTATTTAAATGCTAAATAAAAGGTTTGTTAAAAGGCGCACCAGTTACAATGCACACAAGCATAATTAGCCGCCATTATCAGAAACAGCATCAATGAAGCGTTCAGCTGCGCAGGTACGCGTGCTGCCTTGCAGAAGCAAAGTGGTTGCTTGGCCAATGTGCAACTGTTTTGTGGCATACTGGAAACTTGGCAAATGTATCTACAGTAGTCATTCCAATATACCATGAAACAGGTAAACAGGTGCACTGACGTTCTTTTTCTTGTGGCATGGTAGAGCTGTATGCACACCAAGAACCGAAGTCAGGATAGCAATTAAGGTGCTGCGAATGGGACCCGATTACGCTATGGCGTTGTACCATTGAAGGCAGAGCTCAAGCGTCCTTGAAGTTTTTGTGTCGACTTTAAGCACAATTTCTAGTTCTTGGTTTCCAAACTGTAAAGTTTTTCACACACACACACACACACACACACACACACACACACACACACACACACACACACGCACACGCACACGCACACGCACACGCACACGCACACACACACACACACACACACACACACAGAGAGAGAGAGAGAGAGAGAGAGAGAGAAAGAGAGAGATGCACATGTTTCCGAACATTCGATATTCGATAAAACTATTGGCAAAAGGTCGTTCAAGCGAACCACAATGTATGACATATTTAGCGAAGCCGGCTTACCGATAGGAAAAACAACTTTTGAAAGTAGATAAAAATGCTAGGGTATGAGGTCCCGAAACATGGATATGATGACGCCGTAGTGGAAGGCTCTGGATCACCTGGAGTCCTTCATCATCAGATCAGCCTGACTACGTCCACTGCAGGACAAAGAACTCTCCGGTGTTCCGCCAGTCAACTCGGTCCTGTCCTTGCTGCTGCCAATTTATACCCACAAAATTCTTAATCTCATCTGCCCACCTAACCTTCTGTCTCTCTCTAACCCTGTTGCCTACTCTGGTAATCCAGTTAGTTACCCTTAATGACCAGCGGTTATCCTGTCTACGCGCTACATGCCAAGCCAATGTCCATTTCATCTTTTTGATTTCAACTATAATATTCTTATCCCGGTTTGTTCTCCGATCCACACTGCTCTCTGCTTGTCTCTTAAACACAAATCTAAGCAACCAAGCCTTAGGAATTTTCACCTCTGTTGAAAATGTAGTTGCCGCAGTCGGGAGTCGATCCCGCGACCTGCGGGTCAGCAGTCGAGCACCATAACCACTAGACCACCGTGCACGGCGGGTACGCTTAAGAAAAAGAAGTTTGAGTTCGACGCGATCGAGTTTTGTTTCCCGAAAGTGACCGATGGAGGACTAAGCCAGCCCACGTCTCAGCGGTCTCTTGTCGAACAAGTACAGTTCATTTTCAATGCAGTGGGGATGGTTATTCCATGAGTCACAGCGGTGATTTTTCGTGGAGCCTTTTTTTTGTGCAGCCGGTATATATTCCGAAAATCGGGACTGTCGAAAAATGCTACTTTGCTGTAATAGTCACTAATTTTTGGTCAAGAGCCATTTGTTACAACGCAAGTATCACGGCAGCTACTTCAATGCGATAGAATACATTGAGAGGATGTTGCGTGCATGGACACGTGAGAGGCAACGCAGTCTTACGTACCACCATTTGAACACTTCCCGGGGGAATACGTTCTCGGCAAAGCGTGTGTACTTTTAATACAGTATATTCAAGTGGACGTAGTAACAAACGTAGCATTTACGGAGACTCAGTTTGGAAGCATGGAAACACTATGCTCAAAAGTAACCATGTTTAAACGAATGCGTCTTTAGCATGAAACATAGGAGGTTGTATCAGTAGATTGTACTCACTTAGCCGCACGCTTCTTTACTATCAAGTGTTCTAGGTATAGTCAGGGCCCCCCAAGCCGTTCGAACATCTTTTACTTACCCTCGTAACGTGCTCTTATTGCATGATAAAATTCAAGTTTCAAATATAAAAATTTTCAACATTTAATAGCACCAGCCGTATTCCTATGCCGCCTGGTTTATATAACGAAACAGTTTACATAATGCTATGTCCCCTGGTTTACATAAGGAAACGAATGGCTGAGCACACAAAATTGGCTGTTTCAAAGTATCATTATATTGTTAAATGCCTACTGTAAGCGCAGTTGTTAAGTGCGCACTACGCCAAAATTATTTTTTTTTGTAGAGCAACACGCGAACCTATATACGCAGCTTTTCACTTAGTTGATGGTTCTGCTTCTCATGATGATTAAATATGCCTGAGCACCTAATAATGAGTGGGCCTTTAAAACAGCCGCTCATTGCTGAAATCACGTCTTTCGATGCCTGGCGCCTATGAAGACTGCTTTTACTACATGAAACTCATATAGTGTTTTTTTTTTTCATAGCAATTTCAACAAATATTGTGCGTTTGTGGTAGAACACTTGCTTGCTACATAGACAGCCTGAGTTCATTCCTCACTCAGACCTGGAAATTTTTATTTGTTTTATTCACATATTTCCGTACTTTTGGTCATGGACAAGATGATGATTTTATTGCTCACTACCAACGATGACAATGGTGACGCCAAACATTTTGTAGGACGAACTCTTTGACGCCATCGCGTGAATGTCATGGGGTACAATGTGTCCAAACCCTAATGTGGTTGAGGCAGTCTATACTACAGGGCTCCAGAAATTCTGAGCATCTGGGTTTTTTTAAAGAGCACTGACAATGCAGAGTACACGATCAACTACCATTTAGCCTCCTTGAAGATGCGACCGCCGTGGCCGGGATCAAGCCCGTGACTTTTGGGTCTGAAGCCGACCATCGTCACCACTGCTCCAGCACGATGAACAGCCTCAAATTCAGTTGTGAAACTGACTCATAGAAGTTTTAAAGTAATACTGGTTAGTCAAATAAACACCTTAGAACACTTATGATTAACCTCCACTTAGGATCTCTTTACGCATAGCCGCCAAGGCGGTCTAGTGGTCATGGTACTCGACTGATGATCTGATGGCCATAGGATGGAATCCTCTCCGCGGTGACAGCATTTTGATAGAGTCGACAGGCTAGAAGCCTGCGTGCGTTTATCTAGGTACCGGCTAAAGGACGCAAGGTTTTCGAAATTTCTGGAGCCCTACGGCATCCCTCATAATCATGTCGAGGTTATGGTATATAAAGCGCCGAAAATTATTGTTGTCCTTATTTATTTGCACATCGCTCCTTGATTGATTGATTGATTTGTGGGGTTTAACGTCCCAAAACCACCATATGATTATGAGAGACGCCGTAGTGGAGGGCTCCGGAAATTTCGACCACCTGGGGTTCTTTAACGTGCGCCCAAATCTGAGCACACGGGCCTACAACATTTCCGCCTCCATCGGAAATGCAGCCGCCGCAGCCGGGAATCGAACCCGCGACCAGCGGGTCAGCAGCCGAGTACCTTAGCCACTAGACCACCGCGGCGGGGTGCACATCGCTCCTTGGCTCGCCAGAACCGCGCTGTGCTTCATGCTTTATTGTAGGCAGCCTCAAGACTTTGAGACGCCCCCGCCATTCAGTAGGGCGTGATATTTCTCCGATTTCTAGGATACGATCAACCACCGAGCGGCCCTCCACGGAATGGGCCGGGTTATGGTGGTGGTATGCCACAACCAGGCGGTATGCCACAACCAGGCGGTATGCCACAACCAGGCGGTATGCCACAACCAGGCGGTATGCCACAGCCCGGAGGCATGCCTCAACCTGACAGAGGCTATGGACCCTCTGCGGATCAATACGGTCCTCCTCCACCGTCCCCTTACAGCTCTGGTTCTAATACATCCTTCGGACCGCCGCCTGCACCATACGGAAGACCACCGAGCCGGCAGACATCTAGCGAATACCCGCCAGGGCCGTACAACGCACCACCAGCCTCTGGCGCCTATCCACCACCTCCCCAAGGCGGCTACAGTGGACACGGGACCGGTTATAGTGATAGGGGTGGACGGGACGGCAACTACGCCAGCGATCGCAGCGGCAGTTACGACGGAGGCCCCAGCCGCTGTGGATCAAACACCAGTTACGGCCCCGGACCGGTGAGCAAGCAAATTTTCGTGGCGCATTGCTCGAAATATGATGAAAAAACAAAGCGAGAGAAGAGTTATAGAGCTCTTTTATCTATTCTATATTTCTTTTGTCATGTTGCAAGCATTACGCCATTAATAAAGTGTTTAGTGAAAGTAGGCACCACCTCTCCCAGGAAAACGTTCACATAAAGTGTTCTGTACAGCAGTGGCAGGTTTTAGCGCCATAAGTTTGCGCAGTTATCATTTAGTTTCGTTGAAGCAATAGCATTCCTGGGTGATGTTCACATTGTTTCCTACAAAAAGCAGAGTATTAGTTTTCGGCTCTTTACAAATAAAAGGCAGTCTGCAAGCTTTGTATAAAATCAACATTCGGCCAACTTGCGTCTGTTTCACAGCCCACAAGTGACAGAAGATTGTCCGAGCGGGAATTAAACGACGCTGAATGATGAGAGTGCCGATCAACCGGAAATTTCATGCTTAGTTTTTAAAGAATACAAGGCAAGTTTGTAGAAAATATGCAGTCGAGCTAGTTAATTGTTCGGAGGCGTTGGGGGCGGTGAACTGATAACAGAATGCGTAGAGGAATCCTCCTCAAATATTTTACCCAACAGTCGGCAATCCGTTAAAAAACATAATTCACCAGTCTTCAGAATGCTTGTTCACATTTATTGGCATTACCTACAATTTTTTTTCAATTCACCATTTCCATGAGCTGATTTTGCTCCGTGGACAGTGTGTGATACAAATCTGCACAAAGACTTCACATAGGTAGGCGATAGACTCTGTTAAACTTACTAAAGCATTGAACATTCACTATTGTTAGTATGGCGGTTCACGCAGTAGCTATAGTGCCTTTCGACGTACTGTGTTCTGGTAGTGTTCCCGGCGGCCACATTTAAATGAGGCAGAATGCAAGAGCCAGTGCTCGTATACCATGTTTGAGGCTCATGCTCAAGAACATACCACGGGCAAAATAATTTTGTAGGTGTCTCTCAAGGCTATATTGTCATGGCGACACATAAGTAGTATGTACCAGACTTTTATACAATCGCGATGCAAAGAGCACGGAAGCCGAGGTAGCTATAGAGGTGCACAGTGTTGGATGTCAGCGGAGGTTTGAAGTTCCCACATTTAGGTTCATATATTCACTCTAAGCAAAAAAGAAGTTAACTTATGTGTACCCGTCACTCATTTCGGTTATTCCTGACTCACAAGAGAACTCCCCGGAAGGGAGTAAATGATTTCCGATAAAGTAGTTAACATGTATACTTAAAGAAATTATAACGTAGGGAAGTATAAGAGAGGTTATTTCTAGTAATCATGATTTCAAAGGGAATCGGACGAAAAGATAACTTGCCGCTGGCAGGAATCGCGCCCGCGACCTTCGAATAACACGGTCGGTGTTCTACTTATTGAGCTACATTGGCGGCCATCCATCCGCCCACTTCATGGGGTATGTGTGTGCATTGAAACCTGGGAGTGTCGGGGCCGCTAGTACCCATGACCGCGAGTATGGGGTACTCTTTTTCTGGCTGCTGGCGTGACGAAACACGTGATGCTAGTAGGCCGAAAGCATATCGGACGCGTTTTTCGAAGGTAGCGGGTGCGATCCCTGCCAGAGGCAAGATATATTTTCGTCATTTCTACTTACTTCACGTTTGCATCATAATTACTACAAATAGCATCCCCTATACCTTCCTCGCTTTCTTGTCTGTTCTAATTACGCTTTTATCTAACAAATAAAAAAAAAACAGACCTTCAAATTCCATCCCAAATTTTAAAGAAAGTTATATAGATGCCACGTCAGTCCTCAGTAAAAGACGAACGGGTATACTTATGCAAGTTTGTCTTGGAGTGAACAGGAACATTCGTCACAATAGTCAAACACTTTTTCCTGACAGCTTTCACTCCATCGTTCGAAAATCCTCATACGGTAGTCCTTTTATTCATATTTCGTACCGCTCCTTGTCATCACTCGGGTACTCAATGTTGTGAATATTTAACATTTATTTTATTCTCAGTCTTCCAGCTATGACGGAGCGCCAAGTGGAGCGGGAGGAGGCAACAGGTTCAACGTAAGTACCCCAGCGAATATTATTACTTTATTTCCACCACCCATTGGGACAAAATCTCGAATGAGGCGCACGTTTACGTTCCCCTGTTTTAGAAGCTGTGTTCGGTTACAGAGACCATATACTTATTGACACACTACCACCATATAAAGTAACTATTCTGTTGCGTCAGCAAAGCTTAAATGTCTGGCACAGGTGAATCGTGCGAAAGAGAAGCGATCGAGAAATACAGGGTGATGACGACGTAATGGTAGGTCAGAGTAGCAAACATTTCAAAGGTTCTAGAGGTTGCACATAAGCTGCGTAGCTCAGAGCGGGTATGGTCATGTGACTTTGAAAAGCAACAAAACAGAGAAACCATATGTAGCTTCGATGACTAGTATGCCTGGAGATTTTAGATGCGAAGTCGCTTATGCTCAGGGCTGTGTTCGTCCCTCGGCGACCGGCCGCTCCTTCACTGCGCATGCGCCAACTGCCACCCTCTCCACTCTCTTCGCGCTCACGTGAAGAGAGGGGGAGTGGGGCAACGGAGAGGGTACTAAGGTGTGGGAGGATATGGCAGAGCGCTGCCTCCGCTTCGTTGCTCCTCTCCCGTTTATGTTTCCGCCACAGCTGTTCACTCGCATATAGGGCTGCGCGCTCTCGCGCCGTTGCACTCTCTTAGCAGCGCTGGGTGTTCACTTTACGGCACACACAAGGTAATTCACCCAAATAGGAGGGGGTAATGCAAGCGGTACACAACATATACGCAACTCCACATACAAACGAAACAAACAGAAACATACAAATAAAACACACGTGAACATCAGCACTGCTTCGCATCCCCACATGATTCACTTTAGTGGGAGATCGGTGTAATTTCTTCAAAATCTTTCTTTCTGAGGAAGGGGAGTTATTCAATTGCACTGCGTAACAACTTTGCCATTTAGAAAAGTTTATTACCAATAATTGGAACAGTTCATGTTTGACTTGTTATATTTTTTTGCTTTCGCCAGCAAGGAACACTGAGGCCGTACCGAAATTTTGATGCAAAGCAAGACGCCCAGGCACTGAGGAAGGCTATGAAAGGATGGGGTATGCCCACATCAGTATTGATCAGCACGTCTTGCAATGTACCTGAAACACAGATCTAAATTTCCGCGAGCAGCCCTTCATTACTGTCTGATCCCACATCTTTTTCTTATTAGGTACAGATGAAGACGCCATCATCAACATCCTCTGCGCACGGACTTCCGAGCAGAGGCTTGAGATTGTTACCACATACAAGCAGATGTTTGGCCGAGTAAGTGCTTTTGGCATTCTTTAATGTGCATGCGTTTTAAGGCGGAAGCCTTGGGTGCATATGTTTCGCCGATTCACGGCGAAGTGCGCCGTGAATCGAATCCAGGCATTTGAACCCAGGTATTCTGCTTGGCAGTCAGGTATCTGTGCACAGTTGTACGCCAGTGCTTGACACTGCTTAGAAAAGTCGGGCAAGAAGTCGTATTACGAAACGTGATATTGCGTGGCAGGAGCGCAGATGCCAGAATTGTGTAGTCGCAGAAGCACATGAAGTCGAACAACAGTTTTCACACCTTTGAAGATATGAAGACAAAAGTGCTCGAATAGAGTTCAAATGGTTCATTTAAAGCCAGACATGTACAGTGCTCGCGGATCAAAACGCGACAGGAAGCTTTTAGTATAACGACTATACGCACGATTGCTTTAGGTAACCATGTCATGTCGCGACGGTCTGAAAAAAAAGAATGTTGGCTCTTATCTACATGTTCAAATCAAGACCACGCCAATGTGCCCCGAACTGAAGACGCTGAAAACGAAAGTGCGAGCGTTCATTAGTCCCTAATTGTCCTGTTTCAATCGGTTATTACTGTACATCTTTCGGCTCGATTGTTTTACTCGAATGCCGTCACACTTTCGCTTTCATATGCAACACAGGTGTTACACTCGTTATACTTCTGTTCGTTAGCGATTGCATTCAAGTTGTGCCAGTGCCTGCTCAAATATATGCATAATTGGATATGGGCCTCGCAATGTGACTCATCGAAGCGGCAGAACGTGCAAGCGCAACAGTGGTTGTTCACGCTGTTGTGCACTCACGCAGAATATGTCTACGCAGCCCTTAGCTCGTCTCTGGACTCAAACCCGAGCTCCGATTCATTATGCAAGACTATCTTTTTTTTCCAATTGCGTCACGTCGAACGACGCAGGACCTGATCAGGGACATCAAATCTGAGCTTCGTAGCAACTTGGAGCACATAATGGTGGGCCTACTGTATCCCATGCACGAGTACCTGGCCCGAGAGCTGCGCGCCGCCATGAAGGGTCTGGGCACTGACGAAGACTGCCTCGTGGAGATCCTGTGCACGCGCAGCAACGACGATATAAGGAGGATCAAGGAAAACTACCACGGAAGTGAGCTATTGAGAGAAAAATTATACGTACCCAGAAAGTCACGGTACACCATGCAGGCTTCAAAACTTGGCCGATCGTAATCACAGCATTCGTGTCATCACTGCGCTATATATACTTGTTGGTTCATGAACGGCATCGATTCGTAATCGGGCACTTTGAAGGGCGTCCAAACAGCCTCTTACACAAAAAGACGAAGCGTGTCAGTATCTCCTATAGCGTTTCCCGTCCTAACGGCACAATTCGTGGCGACAGCAGTCAGTTTGTGTGACGTCGTGCGGAAATAAGCTCTCGCTTGGTCCGTACACGAGCTGCATCAGCTGTGAATTGTGTGTTCCGCTGCTGTGCCATGAAGTCACACGGTATGTCTTGTGACGAACGTGCGTGATTAATTGATTTAACTTCGTTTTGTGCGTTTTCGACTGTGCAAGTCGAGATAAATCATCATCTTGGACTAACGCAGCGCCAGCAACACAACTATAATACAAGAAGCATATGTTATACTCGCTAGAGCAGGGAGAAACGCGCAAGCCAGCCCTCGACATCCTTAAACTGTAAAGAAATCGACTTTATTTATTAAACGCCCGAGGAGTGAACATGTAGCCTTTCCTTCAATTTTTCTTTTCTTTCGTTGTTTTTCTATTCCTCTGGAACATGCACACGCACTTAAGTGTTTGCGCTTCGCGCATTCAATGTTCTTTGAAAGTCAGTGCTGTTCATGTACAATTTGACGTTTGCGTCGTTCTTATTTAGTCTCAAAACGCTATTATAAGATGAACCAACACCAACTAGCCGAACTTTTTATTACCTTATCTGACATGAGATCGATTCAAATAGAACTGCTTAAAATGGGCTTATACCAAGAAACCAAACTTGTACTTTGGCTTATTTACTATTTTTGTGCCCTTATTGCCACACAGCTTGCACCATGGGCCCCACACGCAAGAGCTTAATAGGGAGTTTTAGAATACCGTTTGCAAGCGCTGTGGGTGTAGCGGGCGTAGCGGGCGCCATATGAGTTTTAAAACAGCGTTTGGCCTGCTGCGAACCACAACGCACAGCGACACCGTAGCCTCGAAACCAGCGCTTGCGGGCCACATGTGGGCCGCCATCACCACACGAAATTTCGGATTTTCTACGTGTGGTCCGCGAACGCCGACTCGCGTTACGACGCATGCGCAGTGGCAGCAACCGCACCGCAAGGGCTCGCGGTGCGCTATTCTAAAAACTCCCTATTAGCTTAAATCTTACGCTATACGTGTGCCGGGCCTTTAAGAAATACAAATGAACTACTTCCATATGTACGAGGAGCTCGTAAAAAAAGCAAAAACTGGTGCAGTTGCAGTTACGTATGCATCAGCGTCTCGTACCGGCTTCTCGTAAAACGTACGGGTGGGCTTACGCTGTGTCGTGGACTGCATGTTCTCCGTGTCATGTATGTCTGTGGCACAAACAACTTCGATTGACGCCGCAAAGGCTGGTGCACGGGTGGCCAATTTGCAAAACAGACATTACGGGATATGCGATGGCGACAGATAAAAGCGAAAGCATTGTGAAATGCCAAATGCCGTGCGGACAAGTCAGGCCACTCATCCTGTCATCGATAACAAACAGATTCGAAGGTACTTCGGATGAAACATGCTAGCATATGAAGACGCAGAGTTCCGTGATTACGGGCACGCTCCTGTTGTTGGCGCCACCTGTACGAACATCATCGAGATAGGCTCACACATGTATACCATTACACACATAAGTGGTTGGACAGCTACGATAAATAACCCCTTTTTTCCACACGCAATCACCTTATGGAACACGCTATACCTAATGCCATTACTTCTTCCTGTTCAGATCAAGAAAAATTTCGCGAAAAACTTACCTGCCTTATTGTGCAGCAATAAGTGCCTACGATAGAATAATGAATTGTCTTGTGTACACAACTATACATTTGTTTCTCTTTTGTATTGTTTTTGTTCCTAATTACAGTTATGTTACTTTGCGAAACCTGTGCACCTCCTATTTTTTCTAATATGCGCCTAAGGGATGCTGAGTTTTTTCTTGTGTACATACCCAATTCTACGTTTATTCGTTCTCTTTATTTTGTTTGATTTGATTTGTTACCAATTAATGTATTTTACTGTTTAAAAACCTGTGTATGCCCCCCCCCCCCCTTATGTAATGCGTTTTGGCGCTTAAGGTGTAACAAATGAAATGAAATAAATGCGACCACTCAATGAATTTGTACTTCATATATAGTAACCGGCTACCTGTAAGTGATAACAGAAATAAGTAACCAAGTTATAGTGAAGAGTTACCGAGTCAAATTTACTTGAATAATTACCAAAATACTCATATTGTTACTAATTACAAGTTTGAACTAAACGCACAACGCTAGCCTTCGTATATGCGTAATCGGAGAACTACTAGCCGCATATCGACAACCCTAAATCAGCAATATGAATCATTGTGGAAGAAGTCGGAGAGGTAGGTTAAGTTTAAACCATTTACTGTGCGTAGTGGAGAGTATGCGCGCAATATGCCGTGACCGTCACACTATATTTCATGCGGCTAAATATTACAGTATTCCCGTTTTTATGCGGCTGTTCGTCAGCGGTCAATAGTAGATATGTTGCCCTGGCATACTTAAGTTATGAAATGCGCCGCTGTGCTATGCAGTATTCTCAAGAGACCTGGAGGACGACATCAGAAGTGAAACCTCGGGTCACTTCCGAAGACTTCTGGTCTCCATGTGTAACGTGAGTTCCCAGACTGGTTACGAGTAGAATAAGGGTGAAGTTAAAGGGCGCAAAGTTTTAAAACTGTATGAAGGTTTTGATGCCTCCAACTATCTGTACAAGTCATTTAGTATCGTCGTGCGACAGTCTAATGTATATACGAGCTCGTCGCTTACTTTGAAGGCGAGTCGCCAAGAAGGCAGTCCTCCGGACCCCGTTCGTGCGAGGAATGATGCTCTGGTAAGAATACAACGTTTTGATATCCCACATTCTTCTGGCTGCTTTTGGTGCCATGCTCATGTTTTCCGATGCTTAAATTATGAGGACGCATTTACTATGCAGGCTACGTGATATTTCTCCGAAACACATCGATACTGAAATAATATTGCGTCGAATGGTTGGTTGCGCACCTGCCAGTGGTACGATTACCCGTAGCACGTTTTCATATCCTAAAAAGCGCAGTGGCGTAACTTTGGTCACCGTAATATGCAAAATAGACACGTGCCCTAAGCAGAAACGTCACGGATGACGTCACTGGTTGAGCAGTACATCTCTGTCGACTCTGGTTCTGGCCGCAAGGATGCTGGCAAAAAAGTGCTGGCAAAGTAGAACCATGACGCGGAGCTGCATTGGTAACACGGGCAAGCCATAGATCTATAGTGTCCATTTTTTATGAAAGGGAACACGCGAACGCGTGGCCTACGCACTCCGGCGGCTGCTGGCAGCGCGTTCAAGCGGGTGAGAGAGCAACCACAGTCTCTTTTCGCGTCATCTCGCGACGAGAAAAACAACCATTCGTTGCTGATATGGAACCAGCAGCGAGATTGCGACCCCCTCCGCTTTCAAGGCGATTACCAGCTCTCGCGTAATCGCCTTGAAGGAGGAGGGGCTCGTAATCCAGCAGCCGCCGGAGCGCGCAGGCCATGCACTCCCGTGCTCCTTTTCATAAAAATTGACACTGTACACTGGCAAAATAGCGGTACTTAGGGAACGGTGAAAGAAACCTTTTTTTAATTTCAAATTGTGGCTGTAGTATGACGTCACACGTGACATTACCACTCAGCCCCGTGAATTTCCCGCATGTGAAGAAGCTAACGCACAGATAAGTTGCAAAAAATAAACAGTAGGATTGGGTGTGTTGGTATGACATGATAAGGAGTGCTTAACAGCGCAAACGACATGAGGGATAGAAGAGATGAGACAGAGCGCTCGTGTTTCGTCTCTTCTATTCCCTCCTGTCGTTTGCGTTGTTAATCACTATTTTTGCAAAAAAAAGTGCTTCTGAGTTCTTAGTGCTTGTGGTTCAGTATTTTAATTGAAGCTTTATATACTTCTGCGCTGAAGCTTTTTCATCTCCAATAGCGACGTTCTGAAGGCAAACACGGGGTACAATACTCTACACTAGCAATGATCATTGAGAGCAATATTAATTCAATATTTCACTGCCCGATCGAATCCCTGCCATGACAGCCGCATTTTCGACGGAGTTGTAAATGCTCGAGGCCTGTGCATTTAGATTTGCGTGCGCGTTAAAGAGCCCCAAATGATCGAAATTATTCGCAGCACTCCACTGTGACGTCTCATAATTGCATTATGTTTTTGTTATGGTATGTTATCAGTTATTATGCTATTGCATTTCACAGCGCAAGGAATGCAGGCATGAACTTTGACAACGAGCCTTCAGGAGTGTATACAGTGCAGAGGGCGCACACTGCACTGTCAAATAAAGGACACGAGGGCTGCAGTCACGAACGGGAGGGCAGAAAACTTTGTAGAATCGCAGGCATCCAGTTTGAAATATTTGGTTGTCACGTCGCGACATCAACGAACAAAGTATAAGGAAATCGTTTTTGCAAACGTAAAGGCACCAGAGGCTCTTCTTTTTACTGCCCATAGGCGCATGTTGGCAAATAATTTGACATTTGTAGAACATCCTGCCTCCATCACATTTTAATTAGTTTCACAGAGCGCTGCCTAGAACACAAGAGGCGTCGCCTCACGGCACGCAAAATCTGTTTTTTTGCAAATAACCATTCTTCTCACTTCGTGGTCCGGCAGCATTTGCAGCAAGCTGGAGTCCAGCGTTGGGGCACCGACGAGTCGGTCTTCAACCAGATCCTGGCCAACGAGAGCTACGACCAACTGCTGCTCATCTTTCGCGAGTACAACGCAATCACAAACCAAACCATCATCGAGGCAATCAATAAAGAAATGAGCGGAGACCTGCGCAAAGGTTTTCTCGCCATCGGTGAGTCGTCAATGTCTATATATATGTGTACGCGTCGGACTTATAGATGTTGCTATGAGAAGGGCCGCAAAGAAGAAAGAAAATTATCTTTAGCTAAGTTGGTGTCAAGTGCACAGGTGAAAGCCACACTATTATGACGCTCTAATAAGTTACCTTGGCTTTCTAAGTCTGCTGCATTTCTACTGCCCACTACTTCTTCGGTCACTTAACCATCGCCATGGGCTCTACACATTTTATTCCCCTTTATTTCGCTTCAATATTTTATTCCTCATTTCCCATTAGTTCAATTTGACGTTTTGGTAATGCTGATGCCTTTCAATACTTGATTCACTCTAAACTCAAATTTGATTTGCTTTCACGTACATTGTAATTAACTCGTATTCCCATTTTAGTCATTCGAAATTAACCTTATTTTCATGTGATTTGATTTAGTTTACATTTCACATTAAGTTCCCTTAACCCAATCACCAAAACTCAACTAACTCTAGTTTCGGTGCCTACACTGCTATAATGAATGCCATAAAAAAGCACCTATGTTGGTGTAGGAGCACTTTATAAAGCACACGTCTTTGCCTTTTCTTTCTTTGTTTTGCAGTCAAGTGTGTCTACAACATCCCGGCCTACTTTGCTGAAAAGTTGTACCGAAGTATGAAGGTTAGTCATTCCCCATTCTACCTTGCGTCACAGGACTTGCAAAAGGCCGACTTGTTTCACTCATCAAAGTGACAAAAACAATTTCTTAGAACTTCGTCCGTTCCTATGTGAAACCGAAGCCACATCATCAATTTTCCCTGTTGCCTAGGTATTTTATTCAGATACGCGTCAAGCACCTACTTCGTGGCAACGCCGTGCTTCGAATGCACCGCTGCTAAAGCCACTGTAAAACAAAGTTGCAGTTTCGCTAATATAGGGGAGAGCAGTGATCGCGATTGAAACAATTAAATTCGAACGCAGTATGAAGTAAGGCTAACAGCTTAGTACTTTAGCATGCGCCCTGCAGCGCAAGCCAACAAACCACCAGCGTAAGGAAACGCGACTGTTGCAACGAGCGAACCAACTTTCGCGCTGCCTGTCACTTTATCGCAAACGAGCCGGTGGCACCAGCACGTATACAAAGTTATAAGCTGTTTGCTGTAAAGGTAAAGCACGTGCCACTGCACCAGGCGGAGCAAAGTGCGGAGTTTTTGCCGCAGATTTGCAGCTTCCCTACTTCCGCCCCCTCGGTAGGCCGTTAACTCGATGAAAGGCTGCCAGCGCCTTTTTTTTTTCGCTACGCGATAATCATTCGTCGGCAGCGCTCGCAGCCTTTAGAGGGTCCCTGAAACGGTTTTTTCACATTCAGTTTTCGATTAGACCACCACTGGAGCAAATCATTGGCACCAGAGCTCAATCAAAACAGCCATCATTAACGGAGATACGAGTACTAAAACCTTCCTCCTCCATCCCGTCTTTCACCCTCAACTGCCCTCATCTCTTCCTTCGAGCGCTGGGGGCTAAGCTCCGCCTTCACGGCACCTGCGTCACGATGTGGCGTGAGACCGCATACGCGTAAATCCCGCCGCTGATCCGATACCGGCAGTCTGTGCTGCCTGTTCCACTACCAATCAGATCAGCTGAAAATGATGACGTCAGTGGGGCAGAGCGTGTCGCTTGGTGTATGGACGGTTGAAAACGCGTTTGGCCGAGTCGCAGCAATCTGCAGTGATCTGGAGCGATTGGCAACTCTGAAGCGTTGTAATAAATTACACAGTTTACACAGAGAGCTCAAGTCAGTCTCTAAATTGCCCTTGGGACTTGGTCTACCGGCCCAATGTGTTTGTAGAAAATTGTCGAAACCGTTTCAGGATCGGTTTAACTCGCACTTAGAATGTAGTACGAGGTGCGGGACGTCGTCGTAACTTGTAGATCCCCTTAATACAAAAAGTAGCAACACTCTCCTCCACTCCGGTGCTTTCATCCTCCATATGCTCACTCAAGAAGCTGAGCCTCTTCTCTCAACATGTCATATCCTCCCCCGAACAGCCACCGTGAGAACATAGGTGCGGGTGCTGCATGTCGCCACCTTCGCATCAAGGATGCTATAACACGTTGATAACACACCAGATATTCGTGACCTCTCTAAAGTGCCGGCTCGAGAGGCGGGGGAGGAGAGTGCATGGTGTGGTGGCTCGGTTAAAAGAACAGCGATACTTTTCAAAGAGATATCCAGGGATTTTAGTAAATTGGTATTTCATGCGAAACCTCACGGTGGTGCCGACACCGACGGCCACGGTGACAACAAAAGCGCGCCGAGTGTTTTCGTATAATAGCTATAGCGATAAAGTTCTGGCGTAAGGAAACGCGGCTGTTGCCAGCTAGCGAAGCACCATTCGTGCTCTACATGACTTCAACGCAAAACGTACACCGATAAGAGTCGTCTCATGATTCCAGTGAAGACACAGCGCGAGCGCTCGTGGGAAGCCACGCCCGGGTGGTCAAAGTATACGCAGTTAATGTTACAGTCCCCCACCCGGGACCACTCCATGCAGTGGCGGGTCTAGAAGGGGGGCGGTAGGGGCGATCGCCCTTCCTCCTCAAAGCCTGCCAGTACCCCTTCCCCCTCTCTTCAGTGCTTGCCATGCACCAGCTATCGCCAATTAGGACAAATGAGTAGGATTCGTTTGAGCACACATCAATAGTATATATTGCCACCATTGATGAACGAGCCACTGTGGCTCATACGCGTTTTTGGGCGCGAAGAAGAAGAGAACATCTTCGTTGCTCTGGTTCAAGTGAACTCCTGGCTGCAGGTCTTGTTTTGTTCGTGACATTACTGGTGGAGACGCTGGGTACCTGTACTTCGGCTGTGTCGGCCATCGTGGAGACAGCTACATCCCCCAGAGCAAGAATCAGCCGCCGCCTGCGTGGGTTACCCCCTGAATTTGGTCCCTTGGCATCGACACCCAGAAAGATGGCAACTGCGATGACAAGCCAGGCGGTCCAAACCAGCGATGGCTATGATTCGCTTCTCGCCCATGTTTTTCACGTGTCACAGACACCAAAGCCGTTCCATGGGGACATCTTCGAGGATGTTGATGACTGGCTAGACCACTTTGAACGGGTTGCCAGTATCAACGAATGGGACGATGTTCGCAAGCTGAGCCGAGTTTATTTCTACTTGGAGGATTCTGCGAAGACGTGGTACGAGAACCACGAGGGCTCCTTTGCAACATGGCAAGAGTTTAGCCGACAGCTCCGTGACGCCTATCGCAACACCGAAAGGAAGGAGAGGGCCGAACAAGCCCTATCCAGCAGAAACCAACGGCGAAACGAACGTGTATCCATGTTTGTCGAGGACATGCTTCGACTCTTCAAGAGCGCGGACCCTGCCATGCCTGAGGAAAAGAAGGTGCGCCATTTGATGCGCGGAGTAAAAGAACAGCTTTTCGCTGGGCTCGTGCGCAATCCACCGACGACAGTCGCCCAGTTCATCAGTGAGGCAGCTACGATGGAACGTACGCTGCAGCAGCGGTCGTCACAATACGAACGCCAGATCCCGGCCACCACATGCTCTATCGGCTCTGACAGCGAGAGACAGACCCTCGCAGACTTCATTCGAAGTATCGTTCGGGACGAATTGCGACAGCTGCAGGCAGTGGGATCCCATCCACCCGTGTCAGCCCTCGCGGATGTAATCAGACAAGAAGTCCGGCAGGCCGTCACACCCCTAGCCCCAATCGCACCGCCGATTCCCGAGGCCCCAGTCCTCACATACGCAGCGGCATTGAGATCCCCTGCGCCACCGGCTACAGATACTGCTATGCGGCCAAGGTACCAGGCTATGCAGCCATTTCACGACACTGCTTCAAGCCCACCTCTCGGCTCAAAGTTTTCGAGCCCACCCACCTATCCGCCGTCCATCTCAAGACAAAGTGGTAGCAAGGCAAGCACGTGGCGCACCTCGGATAACCGTCCGCTCTGCTATCACTGTAGCGAAGCGGGTCACGTATACCGGAACTGTCAATACCGGCAACTAGGTCTCCGCGGCTTCCACCCTGATGCTCGATGCCCGCGCTACGGTGAGCGCCCCCGCGAAATTGAAGCCTATCTCACGGGCCAACGTACTCCTTCGACTATTCGGCACCACCAGTCGAGATCACCATCGCCTCGCCGGTCTACGTCACCCAGTTTGCCCTCATCGTCTTCCGCTCCTTTCAGGAGCCGGTCACCAAGTCCCCGCAGGGGAAACTAGGAACGGCGACTTCTGGGGGTGAAGTCGCGGCCCGGCGAACTGTAAAAGACCCTCCTTCGACGCAACGACCAGACGAGGGCGATTCCGGTTTTGCAGTGTTCTCCGACAGCAAAAAGATTGTTTCTGCCGAAATTGCCGTCTTCGTCGACAATCATGCTGTTAACGCCCTCGTCGACACCGGTGCCGACTATTCCGTAATGAGCGCAACACTGGCATCTGAACTGAGGAAGGTTACGATGCCTTGGCAAGGACCTCAGTTGCGCACGGCAGGTGGCCATCTGGTGTTGCCTACTGGTATGTGCACGGCACGCATTCGAATACGTACGTCAACATTTGCGGGCTCTTTCCTCGTATTACGCGTGTGCTCTCGGCCAGTCATTCTAGGAATGGACTTCCTTCGTGAATACGGCGCCGTCATCGACCTCCGTGAATTACTTGTGTCGTTCGAGGATCCTTTTTGCGCTGCAACTGACAGTATGCAATTCCGGAAAAGAGCGCTCCGTGTTAGCGACGATTCTCTGACTCTCCCACCTCGAAGCAGCCTCTTTGTCAAAGTAGAATTGGGACAGGACTTGTCTGACGCGGTAATTGCAGAGGCCAATTTGTCTCTCCTTATTTCACAACAAATCTGTGTTGCCCGAGGAATCATTCAGCCTAGCAATAGGCATGCTCACCTGCTGGTCACGAACTTCAGCGACGAATATCGCCACCTAACGAGACACACTGCCATTGCATATTGTGAAGAACTTGCTGATGCCGATGGTCCATCTACGTTAGCTTCATTTTCATCGAATGACCACCCTGACGAGGCCTTCGTGAGCACTCTCGACGTAAACGAGAGACTACCTTCGGCTCAACGAGAAAGCCTTTTGCGTATACTCGGCTCATTTCAAGACTGCTTTGCCACTACGTCAAAGGTTAAACAGACACCACTTGCTCAACATCGTATCATCACGGAACCTACTGAGAGACCTATCCAACAACATGCCTATAGGGTGTCGCAAAAAGAGCAAGATGCTATACGTGACCAAGTCCAGCAGATGCTTCAGGACGACGTCATTCAGCCATCGACCAGTCCCTGGGCTTCGCCAGTTGTGCTAGTAAAGAAGAAGGATGGTACGTTGCGTTTTTGCGTTGATTACCGTAAACTGAACAAGGTCACCAAAAAGGACGTTTATCCTCTACCCCGGATAGATGACTCGTTGGACCGTATACGCAACGCTAAATATTTTTCCTCCATGGATTTGCGTAGCGGCTACTGGCAAATCGCAGTGGACGAGCGCGACCGCGAAAAGACGGCGTTTATTACTCCCGACGGTCTGTACGAGTTTAAAGTGTTGCCTTTCGGTCTATGCCCAGCACCAGCTACTTTTCAAAGAATGATGGATACGGTTCTCACGGGGCTCAAATGGCAATCATGCCTTGTTTATCTTGATGACGTCGTGGTCTTTGCAGACACGTTTGAACAACACGTCCAACGCCTTTATGCAGTTCTTCAGGCAATTAGAACAGCGGGGTTGTCTCTCAAACCCGACAAATGTCATTTTAGATATGAAGAACTGAAGTTCCTTGGTCACGTTGTGAGCCATGGTGGCATACGCCCAGATCCCGAGAAAACCCGCGCCGTTGCCACCTTTCCCGTGCCCACAAATAAGCGCGACCTCCGCCGATTTCTGGGGCTCTGTGCGTATTACAGGCGCTTTGTCAAAAACTTCTCGAAGATTGCTGAACCCCTCAACAAGCTTACAAAAGATGGTGTCTCGTTTGTTTGGGGTCCCGATCAGTGCCATGCGTTCGACACCCTCCGAAACCTCCTCCAGGCTCCACCTGTACTAGGTCATTTTGACGAAAGCGCTGACACGGAATTACACACTGACGCCAGCAACGTTGGACTAGGAGCGGTATTAGTTCAGTGGCAAAATGGCATAGAGCGCGTGATCGCTTATGCGAGCAGAACGTTATCCCCAGCGGAGAAAAACTATTCTGCAACCGAAAAGGAATGCCTCGCTGTTGTCTGGGCCATAACAAAGTTCCGCCCATACTTGTATGGCCGCCCATTCAGGGTAGTTAGCGACCACCATTCCCTTTGTTGGCTCGCGAATCTCAAAGATCCCTCAGGTCGTCTAGCACGATGGAGCCTTCGGCTACAAGATTTCGATGTCACCATCGTCCACAAATCTGGGCGGAAACACACCGACGCCGACTGTCTCTCACGTGCACCGGTCGAAAATGCCAACACTGACCTTGAAGACGACGACACTTTTCTTTCTGCCGTATCAGCGACCAGCTTAGCGGAGCAACAGCGTCATGACTCGGAGCTCATCCCGCTCATTGACTACCTGGAAGGACGCAATTCCCACCTTCCTCGAAGCTTTGCGCGCTCACTATCTTCCTTTTGTTTCCGTGATAGAGTGCTTTATAAAAAGAACTTTCATCCTACACAAGCTATGTATCTGCTTGTTGTGCCAACTACGCTTCATGGTGACATTTTACGTGCGTGTCACGATGAGCCATCATCCGGACACCTCGGCTATACGCGCACGCTGCAACGGATTCAACGCTCCTACTACTGGCCACGTCTCGCGAAGACTGTGAAGCACTACGTTCGCACATGTCGCGACTGTCAGCGACGTAAGATTCCACCTTTACGACCAGCGGGACTACTGCACCCAATTGGCCCACCAAAGGCGCCCTTTCATCAGATTGGCATGGACTTGCTGGGGTCATTCCCCACGTCTTCGTCTGGAAACCGGTGGATTGTCGTCGCTACAGACTACTTAACACGCTACTGTGAAACCAAGGCACTTCCAAAAGCCACCGCAGCAGATGTCGCCCAATTTTTTGTTAACAGCATCGTCTTACGTCACGGTGCTTTAGCTGTCGTCATAACTGATCGTGGGACAGCATTCACCGCAGAGATGCTGCAGGAAGTCTTGTGATTAAGTGGCACGGAACATCGTAAAACAACGGCTTACCACCCGCAAACAAATGGGCTGACTGAACGACTCATCAAGACAATTGCAGACATGCTGTCAATGTATGTGGACATCGATCACAAGAACTGGGACACCATACTTCCCTACGTAACTTTTGCGTATAACACTGCTGTTCAAGAAAGTACCGGTTTCACGCCTTTTCGCTTAGTCCACGGTCGTGACGTCACGACGATGCTCGACGCCATGCTCCTGCCCGCCAACTTAGGAATATACCACACGGATGCCGCCAAATTCGCGCAGTGCGCAGAAGAGGCCCGTCAACTTGCTCGTCACCGCATTCAACGTCACCAAACCTCAGACGCGCGCCGCTACAATCTTCGCCACCGTGAAGTTATTTTTAAGCCAGGTGATGAAGTCTGGGTGTGGACACCTATCCGACAGCGTGGACGTTCCGAAAAGCTTCTTCGCCGCTACTTCGGCCCTTACAAGGTTGTGCGACGTCTCAATGACGTCACTTACGAGGTTCTCCCACAAGGCAATTCGAGACGTTCCCGTTTCACCCCGAAAACTGAAGTCATTCACGTTTCACGTCTCAAACCATACTTTTCGCGCTGTGAATCGCCAGGGAGTGACTGACTTTATTAGTAACTTCGCGTCTTTCTTTTTGTTTCGTCTTTTCCTTACATTTTTCCTATTTTTCTTATTTCTCTAACTTTTGTCCCCACAACCAACTACGTTATTCCGCCTTACGCCATTCATTTTGCTCGCATGCTAATTTTCATCTAATTTTCTTTTCTTTTTTTTGCCTTCATGTACAGCATCGAGACGATGCTTCTTGGGAGAGGGGGTAATGCCACCATTGATGAACGAGCCACTGTGGCTCATACGCGTTTTTGGGCGCGAAGAAGAAGAGAACATCTTCGTTGCTCTGGTTCAAGTGAACTCCTGGCTGCAGGTCTTGTTTTGTTCGTGACAATATGTTATGATAAAGTTTTTCTGCTAGTAAAAAACTAAAAAGAATGACCACACCATTCTTTCTGGTGTTACTTTAAGCGCCCCCCCCCCAAAAAAAAATGACTGGCTGGATTCGCCCCTGCCTCCATGCGCCTTTCGTGTGACGGAAACAGCCGGGGTACGTCTCTTCTCCGCTTGAGCCACGATCATCGGCATCCCTCGCACGCTTTCACTCGCACATGGATAATTCAACCTCGGCGTTGAGAAACTAGAGTACCTCACTGGTACAGTGCGCGCTGCCAACAGAGCAGCGCGATAGAGAGGTCCGCAGGTGCACCTTCAGCACACGGCTCATACTTTAACGCGATAAGGCGGTGACTACGAGGTATGTCGCTACAGTGTTTCAGTGCTAATTACATGAACGTTTGCAGCCATCGCAAGATCATTTGTGTCGGAATTTTAACTAGCGTTACGGACAGGTTCATATATCATTCTCGCATAGATTTTCATGATGAATTTTCATTTCCCAGAAAGACCTAAACGAAACCTGCTTGTTTGATCTGATACTGAGGTTGCACCATGGTAAACGTTATGAAGGGCTGACAAAAAAAAAACTGATTTTTTTTTTACTGTGCATACTTATCAGCAGCCGTTCAATGAGGAATAGCATGCCGGGCTCCTTAAAAAGTGGAGGAGGGGGGCGGGGAGTTTAGTCATAACACGAAGTGCTTTGCCGAAATAACAGCGTCTCTGCGACTTTTTAACTCCCATATACTGCGTCTTCATAAGTAAGTAGCTGCCTTGGCTGTACCGCAGTGAATTGCTTAAGGCCCCAGGAAAATATATATAAAAAAGCTTTGTCTATAAGGCTACCACCTCAATGATTGCGCCATTGCGCATCTCTCCTCTTTGACACGCCTCAGCTTGTTAAAGCACTGCTGCTAACGTGAGACTTCAGGTGAAAAAAAACTGTTCTCCACATCCAGGACCCATGACTAACTACCATACATCTGCTAATTTTGTTAGTGTAATCTTTTTTTCTATTGTATTACTGCATTTACTAAAAGAAACCAGCCGCCCGCTGCTTTCACACTCACCAATAGTGAATAATCTTAGGCCTCTCGAAGGCAATGATGAATTAACTATGAAACTGTATATTACTGCGGAAGCCATGAAATAACAATGGACGTTTGAAGAGCCTATTCATTAGTGATCATGAGCTTGCGTTCTCATGAGAGTCAAGATAAGGTAAAAACAATAAAAATATCTTTTCAACTGTGCCACAACTGTGCTGCTTCCGCGAGATGTACGCGGCGTTATAAACGTGTACACGGCAGTTGCTCCATCATCTCCGAGTGTGTAAATGAGAGAGAGATGTAGGAAAATCAAGGTGTTTGTGTAGATACCAATACATAACAGATACTTTCATTGTTAAGCTGTACTAGTGAAAAGGTTAACGTGTGTTCACTCGCTTTATTTTTGCAGGGTTTTGGAACTAACGATAGGGCGCTCATTAGAATAATAGTTTCCCGGTGTGAAGTCGACATGATCCCTATCAAGGAGGAATTCCACAGAAACTACAAGGCTACGCTCGAAAGCTTCATACAGGTGGGTGTGTTGTGGACGCCACCGGTTCTAATACTATAGAGCACGTCATCTGTGCAGAGTAGGTAATAGCGAAGGTATTGGAGCCGCCTAGGGAAAAATCGTCCTGCCTTCTATACTACGGTTGCTCCCATGTTGGGGTGCATTCTGAAACACGCTTGTACACGCGTAAACGCACTGACGCAGTAGCATGTTTACTTGACCTGATGTCAAGGCAGAGTGCACGCTGGACGGCCTGAAAAGAGCGTTCACCTAGGCACTAAAAAATAGATGAGATAATTGTTCACCATATTCACATAGGCTATATTGCCATCATTAGAAGTGAGCACAGCATCATAAGCGCATATTTTTATTGTTCGGTGACCGAAGAAAACTATTTTCGGAGCGGGCTGCCACACGATTCGACGACTCGTTAGGGTTTTCAGCTTTCCCACGGATGCATTAAGCAAGAAATTCGGGATGAGCTTGTTCCAGATAGTTTAACTTAACAGCCTCAGTACGAGATGCTGGAAAGTGTTTTTCACGAACAAATGGTTCACCATTCAACTGGGTTTTGTTGAATTCACCCCAAGTTTCGGCGTCCATGCATCGGGCAAAGGCCGTTGGATGGATTGGCATCCTTTGGTGTCACGTGAAAATATGGTGCCAGTAGAGCTTTTCAGATGTGCTCCAAGCTGGCTCTCTTTTTTAATGGGCGAAAGGTTTCGAGCCTGCCAATGATGACACCCCTAAGACATCCCCGGCGAGATATAAATTTCCCGACAGAAAGTTTCATGTCTCTGCCTTCTTTCATTTTTGAAGTTCTGAGCCCATTATTTTCTTAATGTGCCAAATGCACTCCCGCTTGTAAACTGTAACCTCTCCATACGGCTACAATGCCTGAACGGCAAGAAGTTTCTTGCGACGTAAGATTGGGAGCATTGTAGGCCACAGCACAAGTTCTGAAACATATCATTTTCAGAGAAGAAAAAAAAACACACTGAGACAAACAAATGCCTGATTCTGGTGCAGAAAAGTCTGCAGATTTCAAATAACGCGAAACAACAAAAAAAACAGGCAATATTTGTGCGTCTATATATACACCATCTCATCAGAAGAGCTAGCTTTGTACAGTAAGTATTTCATTTATTACCAATAGATTGAAAAACTCTCGCCCATGTTGGTAGGCTTCCCGACAGAAAAAAAACTGTGCAGTTTCTAAAGAATTTGTTAGCCCTCTTAGAGCGACACACACCCGACTAACACGAGCTCCCGAAAAGTGGTTCATAAAGCACCATCGAACAAACTACTGCACTCAAGTCTTGAGCTACAATGTGCCCAAACAGTTCAATTACAGAAGTGCGCAAGTACAGAAACGTCACTACCACGCAAGCACTTACTTGATGTCTTTCTCTTTGATAAATTTCAAATTTATGCGTAAAGCTTGCACATTTACCTTGTATCAATGTTTTTACAATGTATTCATCGCATGCATGCTCTAGTTTCTTTTTTCTCTTCTTTATCTTTTTTACTGCTGCATTATTCACTTTTCATACGTATAATTATGACTTGTTCAGAGTGCGCACCCATGTATTTATACGTATACATTTGCAACAACGAAAAGCATTGTTTTTAGTGCCCATGTGTGCAATGCTGCTGTTGCCTGGTTGCGGCCTTCTGGCCTCGTCAAGCTGCATAGACACAGCTTTCTTGCTAGTGTTGCCTTCAACATTGTACTTCGTGCATGTTGTAAATAAAATTTGACTTGACTTGACTTGACTTTATTCATTTCGGCAGAGAATTATTGTGCACCTATTTCGCGCAATCGCGGCCTAAAGCCACATTTGTGGAAATATTGACACTTGTACTATTTCGGCAACGCAGAGTGACACCTCGGGTGACTACAGGAAAGCCCTTCTGAGCCTCGTCTCTGGAAACTGAATCCGTGGGTAAGTAATTCTGTAACGTTCCCTGACATGTCGTGTCAATTCGCTAATAGATCAAATGACAGGTTTGCTCACTAAGGTACGGTACCATTTTGTAAGAAGCTAATTTCTTGATGCCAACAATGCAGCCCAGTATAGGACGTTCAACACACGTAATAATAATACTAGAAGTGAGCGCAAATATGTTATTACTCCTGCAATATGAGTGTGCGTTGTATTCCTGGTGATTAGTGGTGGAGATGTAGGGAGCTGCGGGAATAAATTTGCACGAGAAAGAGAGTCGCTGAAAAATGTTAAAATGCTACGTTATCTTTTTATTTATGAAATATTGGGATAACGAAAATTTGAGGTTGAGATAAATTCAGCGGCCTTAATAGAGATGCCATATGCTGTTGGTATTATCATAGGCGTGCACACGGGGAAGCAGGATCTGGCTGCTCCCCCCCCTCCTTGATAACCTAAGAAGGCCCCTCCTGAAGGGGAGCCCTGCGCACGCCTATATTTGGTTACTATCATATAGTATTTGAAATTAAGATATGTAATATATAGAAAAGCCTACTTTAAGCCTGTCTCACTCAATCATGCCACATCACACATAGCCTGCACTTGACATCCTCTAAGCTGCACACGTTTGGCGACATGGTGTAAAAAAAAATCAGCGACAGAACTGTGTTTGCGTATGCTCTTTTGACATTGCCAGTTAAACTAAAAGCTGTACCGGTAATTGATGCAACCATACATATTGAAGCATCGGTAACTACATAGCGCACATCGATGAAAATGTTGTTCAAATTGTTTGGTTAGTGGGGATTTTTCGGGGCACTGAAGTGTAAGTCACGCACCCGTTGCTGGCAAAGTATGAACGTTTCAAAACAATTCAGCACGACAACTTATTCTTGCTGCCGTTCCTTACTCTTTTTTCATTCTTTATTGATTTCTTGTAGGTTGGGCGCAGGCTTGTAATCTCGGTGGACAAAAAAAAAACGGCATTCCTTAGCGTCAAAGACTGCACCTACGAGTAAAATTTGTACTTCAAATGCCAAGCCATCATCATTGAAGACCCAGCCTGTACCATGCAGCTACATGCAAAATCACTCCGTGATCTCTGCCGACTAAATTAATTTTTTGGAACAAAGAAGCATCACTGTACTTACTGCTTGGATAGGTCACTCTACCTGGGATGCATAGTGATCTTCCAGCTGAAGACAAGAGGTTGGGTTTATGTGGAACAACGTTGCAAGAACGTTCACAAGGCGCACGACTGTTGGTTCATTTTGTTTGACGTGCAGTGTGTATTACTGCACTGTCACATGAGAGTGAAATAACTAGAAGAATAAGGATGAGGTGGATCACATTCGGCAACCATTCTCAAATCAAGAATAGTAATTTACCACTAACCCTCAAGAGGAACGTATATAACAGCTGTACCTTGCCGGTACTTAAGTATATAGAACAGAAACCTCGAAACTTACAAAGAGGGTCGAGCTAAAACGAAGGATGACGCAGTGAGCAATGGAAAAATAATTGATAGGTGCAACCTTAGGAGACGAGAGAGCGGAATGTGTCAGGGAACGAACCAGGATTAAGGATATCTGTTAAAATCAAGAAGAAATGGACATGGGCCGGGCACGTAGCACGTAGGCAGGATAACCGCTGGTCATTAAGGTTAACTGACTAGATTTCTAGAGAAGGCAAACGCACGACGGGGAGACATAATGTTAGGTAGGCCGATGGATAACCTGGCAGCAAAAAGCACAAGAGCGGGTTGATTGTACACTCTAAGCCAAAAATGGCCAAAATGGGAGCAACGGCTGTTTTTACTCCTTCAGACCGACTGTTACTCTCCGAAAAGACCAAGCGGAACAAGATGGCCGACTTGGTTGAGAATGGGGGAGCAACTGTATTCATCTTAAGTTTGTAAGGGAGCAACGGAAGGAGGAACCGCTGTAAATGCTCTCGTCACGCAACGGTTACTCCCCGGCAGGACACCGCACACAAATATGCATGCCGCCCACATTGGCATTCATGGGCCAGATTATTATTTGTTCTGTGTGCCAAACTTCACCAAACCAAAACAGTGATTTATTTTAGCATCCGTAGATAATAAGATAGCAGCGCTGGCTGAACACAGAAGGCCTGAGAATACAGTACGGCAAATACCTAACACACGCAGCAGCAGAATGGAGAGTTGGCACGTCAAAGCGGACCGAACGCCGAAATACGTGCAAAACAACGATAAAAAAAGCCTAGACACGCCGTTCGTCCGCGAAGTAAGGGCGTCAAAGTCGATCAAGCACCGAAACACGTGCATAAGGAGCCCCCCCCCCCCCCCGCCCAGATATATCGGAGAAGAAAAAAAAGCGGACCCAGACGCGCTTCTCATCAGCCATACACTTAGTAGCACGCTTCACCGTGTAGTTTGAGGGCAGAATGACAAATCTGCGCCATCTGCGCCCTGTTGCGAAAGACGGGGACGCCAACACGGTCCCGAAAGCGCCACTGCTTTCAACTCCGCCGGGAAGGTCACCAGCCGTTTGGTAGCGTATGTTTCTCAGCTCGCGACTGCTTCTGCGCAGAGCTGATAAGACGAGCGGACGAGACGACGGTGAGTTAAACAAGGTTTATGTACAGCATATATACAGAGGCGTTACAATTTCGGCACTGGGGCCGACAGAGACTCGAAGAGCCGAGCTCTCCTCTCTAACACATAGGTCAACTTTTCGCCTAAGACCGCCGACTCACACACATGTCGGCTCTCCGACATGGGGACTCCTCTCTCATAGGACCGCCGATCGCGACGCGCCGCAGGGCTTCTTTTATTTGCACCGGGTCCAACCAAAATGTCCAATCAGACGCGCCGCTGGTCGTCAGGGCAGATTCCTCCAATGGGGTCGCCGCTGGGCCACGTTACCCCCAGACACGAGGACGCCGGCTCGCTGTCACGTGCGCTACTGACTCACTGCACGTGGGCCAGAGAGGCGCCGCGCGTGTTTACGCCGTTGAGTTGTTCGTGTCAGGCGGACTGCGGGCTGGCCTTGACCCAGATTGCCTTTTTCAGAGGCACGGACGTTTGACGAGGACTCGCTGGCATAACAGCACCCCCGCCGCCAGACAATGCACCGGAAAGACGAGCTGCTTCCACGGGGCTCGGATGTCAGGTGCGCTCGTTCGCCAGGTCCCTCCAGGTTCGCCTCCAGGGCCATGGGGAGAATACAGCTTCAGACTGTTCCGGAAACACATCCCATTTTTGACGACGGATCCCAGCTCCACTGGCTTGTCGCCACAACTTGCTGGCCAACTTCGCTCGTCTCTTCTGACCATTTTCGGTTTCAGCACTTGACGATGGTTCTGCAACTTGCTAAGAACGGTTCGACAACAGACAACACACGACACACGCAAGTGCCCTCGGTCACCCGACAGAACACCAGACAAAGTATAGTACAACATATACCTATCTACGTGTCTATCGGAATTTTGTTCCCTCTACATCAAGAGGCACATGTGGGACACAAGACTCCTAAAGTAAGAACTTGAATTTTTCACAATTACAACAACGCAACGAATTAGAATACCACATAAAGTTGGCCCCTTGAGATCACTCTGAACGAGAGCGCTCAGCCCAGGTCGTGATGAGGTCAAAATTTTGCCCCGAATCGCCAGCCAGAAACCGAAAGGTTGAGAAGGTACTAGCTAGAACGCACTGCTCAATGCACCTCCATTAGCGTTTAGCTTTCCTTTTTTTTTTTAGCGAACGTCAAAGTTGCGCTGTGGAGCAACGTGCTCCACCTCAGTAACCGGCCACTTTTAGGCGACGATACCTATGCGGCACCAAGAGCGGCTCACACTTTCGACGTTGCACAGGGGAACAACGATACGGCTTGCTACGGATTGACTCCTCACCGCTTAGCTCGATATCGTGTTCGATCACCCTCGTGTTTCCGGGGCGGTCCGAAAACACGTCTTCAAACTCGGAACCAATCTTTCTCAGGTCCTCTTTCTCAGGTCCTCCTTCACTTAAGCTAGGCTCTGGGTTTATCTGCTCCCGGATTACTTTCGATCCCCCTTCAATTACCTCACTAGAACTCAAAATTTCTGCTTCCTCTTCCTTTGAAGCATTCAACAACAGATTTACGACCGCTTGATGTTGAACGTATGGTTTCATCAAGTTGTAAATTTTGTCCGGCCGCCTTCCTAATTTCACTTCATAATTTGTATCGCAAGGCTTCGATAATACTTTGGCGGGCCCTTCCCAATCAACCTCAAGCTTGTTCTTTTGAACGGCTGCAGCAGCATTACCTGACTCCCTACTTCAAAAGCACGCTTCTTCACCGATTCCTCGTAGTGCTCCTTCGACAGCACTTTTGCCGCGTTTTTCTGGCTTTCCACTAGCGCTTCAATTTGGCTTTCCACTAGCGCTTCAATCGAGAGATCCTCACGCTGCTCTCGAATGAGCGTCTCTCGATCAACTCTCGGCAGCTCGCTCCAACTTTCCGCTACAGGCGAGAGCGTTGCAACCCTCTCGCTCTGACTCAATGGCGCCATGTCGTCTCCCCTTTCTACGGAAACCGCGCCGGTCGGTTCGGCGACGGGCCGCTCGCGTGACTGCTCACATGACTCATGCGGAAACTTTCCTTTCTGGGGTTCCGTCGACCCGCCGACAAGGTCACTTGAGAGTTCACCGCATGGAACCAGATCAAGCTGCCACGATAGCTTCCGCGCTTGCGATCGTGTGAGAGCCATGCACGCTAAGTTGGGGAAGAACGATTTGCCCTGCTCTTTGAGAAGCTGCTCCGAGTTGTTGGAGAAAAGATAAGGAAAACGATCATTTAGCGCGGCAGACACAGCCGCTTCGGTGCGAAGCTCACCGAACGGGCCTTTAATGACAACCGTGGCGATTGGTAAGCGAACATTCTGCTCCTCGGGGACCTGCCTGATCCACGCGCATTCTCCTGTGAAGTCATCCGGAGACACCAATGAAGGATGGACAACGTCCATGGTTGCCGCTGAGTCTCTAAGTGCTCGGCACGTTTTCTCATTCACCCTAATTTCTTGGAGATACGGCTCCAACAACCGAATGTTTTTTTCTGATTCTCGGATCGTTGCGAAGGCAAACTTTTCCTGACAGTTTCTCGCGATGTGTCCTTCCTTTTTGCAGTTGTAGCAGATTAGCGGCTTCCGTTTGTTTTCTGATTCAAATGCCTGTGTGGTAGAAACCTCACTCGATTTCTCCGCTTCTGTTTGCCCTTCCCCTACACTGTCCTTCGTAAGAGACGGGTCATTCTTGAAATTACGGTGCGGAACGGGTTTCCGTTGATCAGGTTTCCTTGAAAAGCCCTCTTTCCTTTCATCCTTTTCAACGCGCACTGCCCTGCTATGCAACTTTCGGCGAGTATAATACTCCTCAGCTAACTCAGCTGCCTTGCTTAACTGTACTTCCCCAAGTCTGTCCTGCAGCCAAAGTTTGACATCCTCCTCGATGCAGCGGTAGAATTGCTCCAATGCAACGCATTCCACCACTTTATCGCGGTCGTCATAAACACCTTCGCCCTTGAGCCATTCAATCAAATCGGCTTTAAGACGAAACGCGAAGTCAACGTGTGACTTATTCCCCTTTCTAGCATACCGGAACCTTTGCCTGAAAGCCTCGGGTGACAACTTATAACGTCTAAAGAGCACTTCCTTAACCTCGTCATAGCTCTCAAACGCTTCCCTCGACAAGCAAGTTATCGCGTCGGACACTTCGCCGGGAAGAAGAGCTAGCAGGTTCCGCGCCCAAAGAGGCCGCTCCAAAGCGTTTCGCTCACAGACGTGTTCAAACTTGACGAGATACTTCGCCATGTCCTCGCCTGCTACGAACGGTGGCAGTTGGTCCCGAATTCTAAAACCGCTGACCTGAATCGTCGGGGAAGCTACGCTAGGCGCCTGCGAACACTGTAGGATTGCCAATTCTAGTCGTTTCATCTCAAGGCGCTCCTGTCTCTCGGCCTCCTCGCGCTCGCGACGTTCTACTTCTCGCCTTTCAGCCTCCTCACGGCGTGCTTTAATATCCACCCAGGCCTCATCGACTTCCTCAGCCGACACTCCCTCATCCTTCATGATCTCAAGGATCGCTTGCTTTCGTTTCGCGCGGCCCAAAGTAATGCCGAGTTCCTCACAAATTTCGATGAGTTCCTTCACTTTAAGGTTCTCCATCGTTCACACTAGCCTCTTGCTGTTTGCCCCTGTTAACAATTTACTTGCCGTACCCACTATAAGTCAACTAGCAAGACGCGCAAGCAATTTTTCACTCTCCCGTGTTTACCCCCTCCGCATTAACTTTGGTTTCAAAGCACTTCGACTTTGCTTGAAACGATCAAAGCTCACTCTAATGCTTCACACAGCCCTTCTCTAAACTACTACAACCTGAGCTAGAGTAGTCTGGTGAACTGAGGGGAAAACATCAGGCACTCACCGCATCGATGTTGCTGACGCCGGCCGATCCCGCAGCTGCCAACCACTGTTGCGAAAGCGGGCCAATCCCGCCGAAGCCACCACTGTTGCGAAAGCCGGGGACGCCAACACGGTCCCGAAGACGCCACTGCTTTCAACTCCGCCGAGAAGGTCACCAGCCGTTTGGTAGCGTATGTTTCTCAGCTCGCGACTGCTTCTGCGCAGAGCTGATAAGACGAGCGGACGAGACGACGGTGAGTTAAACAAGGTTTATGTACAGCATATATACAGAGGCGTTACAATTTCGGCACTGGGGCCGACAGAGACTCGAAGAGCCGAGCTCTCCTCTCTAACACATAGGTCAACTTTTCGCCTAAGACCGCCGACTCACACACATGTCGGCTCTCCGACATGGGGACTCCTCTCTCATAGGACCGCCGATCGCGACGCGCCGCAGGGCTTCTTTTATTTGCACCGGGTCCAACCAAAATGTCCAATCAGACGCGCCGCTGGTCGTCAGGTCAGATTCCTCCAATGGGGTCGCCGCTGGGCCACGTTACCCCCAGACACGAGGACGCCGGCTCGCTGTCACGTGCGCTACTGACTCACTGCACGTGGGCCAGAGAGGCGCCGCGCGTGTTTACGCCGTTGAGTTGTTCGTGTCAGGCAGACTGCGGGCTGGCCTTGACCCAGATTGCCTTTTTCAGAGGCACGGACGTTTGACGAGGACTTGCTGGCATAACAGCCCGCACGACAAGTGTGGCGCTAGTGTAGCAAACGATGTAAGTTACAAAGTAATTTTTATTCAGGGTTTATGTTGACTAGCACTAAATAAAAATTACACTCAACTTTTTATATTTATTTATGAGTTTTAGTGTACCTCAGTTTTTTTTTATAATTGTATTAGGAGAACACACTGAAATTATTGCGCTGACGCCTGTGCTGCCACTGCTCGACGTTTTTTTTTTCGGCGCAACTAGGTTCGCGTTCGCACTACTTACTCATTTTCATATGGTCTGTGGTTGGCGAGCACATGGACGTGCGAGCTTGTGAGCTATGTTTTGATCGTGTGTGTGTGTCGCAGATTTGCGTTTCTACTTATTCGTGATGAAGGTTAGTGTATATTTATCTTTATGGAGCGCGAAGTAGTTGTGGATTTTGCTGCTGGGTGGAACAAACACATCGTAAACACGTCTTCAGCTATCTGCAAGCCTGTTCGCTCGTCGGACAAAGGACTATGCATGCATCAGCGTGCAGGTGAGTGGCATTTCCAGCAACATTTAATGCTCTTACAATACATTGTTGAGTGGTTGCGCTATTGAAAGAGAAATGATTTGCTCTTATTCACCGTATCCATTGCTAGCCGTATCGGACTAAATTTCTATTACCGCCTGCATACCCTCTTGCTTCCCCTGTCACCACTGCAGTGCCAGTGTACTTTTGCAGTTAAAAGTTCATTTCCGCAACACTACCTCGCTTGAAAAAACATTGGGGCGGGGTTGTAGCTGCATTCATACTGGCACTTTTCTACCATTGGCTTTATGTAATGTTAACGGCTGAGTGTTGGGGCCTTGGGCCGCATTTTTTAGAGATGTAGAGTGTATGTAAATCAGTAAGTGAACAAATCATTGTCGCATCACTTCACTGGCATAGCCAGGCGGTTGCGCACAGAATTTTTTTAGGCCGGGCGTAGGGAGCCCAAATTGACGACCATATTCGCTTGCCCGGCCTATTCAGATAAGCGGACCCCCCCCCCTCCCCGCACGCCTAAAAACAATCTGCCCACATCACTGCGTCACTTGCTTCACCTCTGCGCTGAACGTACTATTTTATAAGCGCACCATCAAGCGAGCAGTTTACATATTGACAGAACAATTGGAGGAGGAATGACCCAAATCTTTCAGATTTCTTTAGTGATGCAAAACCTTAGCAAAACTGAATATTGTAAAAGACAATCATAAATGCTGTATGTTCTCGTTAGCGCTGTGAAAACTTGGCATGCCGTTGAAGTCACATATCGACGTTAATACCAATCGACGAAAATTTCGACAATCTCGATAACGCCGTTAGGGATTTGCCGCATGCACATAATTAGGCTGATTCCCACTTGGCTGTTCTTAACCTGACTTCACTGCTACCAAATGAAACAATATTTGATGCACGTCTTCTACTTTTTTTTCAGGGATATGACACAAATTTGGTTATACTGCAGATAAAGATGCTCCCAACGATGCTAAAGTAAAGAAAGCAAGTGAATTTTGGTAAGTGCAGACTTTTTGTACTACGTATATGAAAGCATCGCTTTTTAGGGGCAAACTGTGCATGTGTTGGCCAGAGAATAGTTCATTATGCCACATGGTTACACTGGCACTGACAATTCGACATGGCTCCGCTGGCCCGTGTGTGTGCTCACACTGTTACCGTTAAGATATAATGTTTATGTTTTCATTGCAGGGATTGCTGTTTGTACTAAAAAGCCAACTGCCAAGATTTGTTTACGCTGGTACTCCTAAAAGTATGCTTTCCCTATCTACATGGATTTTGGCTTGCACAAAGCATAACACTTGGGCCTAGATTCACAAAGCTGTCCATGCGCAGGCCTTCATAACAGCGTTTCTTGACTTGCCTTTACCCTGTTTTCTGCAGATGTTTCGTGGGTTTAATACCCGTGCCACACGGGCATAGAAAATGACATTTGGTGGCAAAGGCCTTCAGTTCCCGAATGACATTCGTTTCGCCGGCGCTGCTACACATCCAAAGCGAATGACATTTGACTTGATGATGTCGATCACAGCACCTTCCAAGTGAGCATTGAGTGAATAGCAATAAAAAAATTAAGAAGCATTTACAAGTTTCATACACATCAGATAATCATCAATTGTAGAAATAAGCGTATTACGCTGTCCTAAGTTTTAGTTTCTTGCTTTGTTTTACAACGTTGCAGCCGACCGTAGCAACCTAAGCCAACACTAGTCAGATCCACAGCGTAAATAGACACTAAATATGACAAGCGTTTCATTATCAATACTTTATTTTCTTCGTATAACGTTCAAAGCATTTTTTTAAGACTTTAGTGCAAATAAAAGACGGGAAATTTCATTTTTAGCTCAATATGATTTGTTTTATATACTTTCAGGTAAATCGCACTTCGCGAGCTGTGTCGTCGAGAGTAGGCATTTCTCAGTCAACTGAGTTCTGGCGAAGGCACTTGGTGGCAAATGGCATTCGAATGGCATTCGGATGAATGCCATTTTGTTCGCCCGTGTGGCACCGCGCGAATGGCAATAAATCTGAAGGCATTCGGGGGTAAATGCCATTTTTCCTGCCCGTGTGGCACGGGTATAAAAGTGCCACAGCATGTTGACCTCCCCCACTCTGAAATATTCGCGTTCAAAGTTCCGCAAGAGTGGGCTTAACTTTCTTGTGCACCTCTTTGCTAGTCCAAGATACTGAAGTGTTATGCTCTTACTAGAGGTGGCAGTGTTTCTAATGTTTGTATTTCCATCACATTGACCAAGTATGCGATCTTGGCTTGACTGGTAGCACATCCTCAATAAATGTCTTTGTGGCACATGTAGAAGGCAGTACAAAATAAATAGGCAGACATTCACACCGGGAGCTAACTTCTAATAATGCTTTTTTTTTGGAAACCATGGTGTGCTTATTCCAATTTGTCTAACAAGCAGTAACCTGTTTGGCTGTGAACCAACAAGACGTTGAACTAATAAAAGCTTCACATCTTGTTGCTCTCAAATATATATGTATTGGCAAGCTATCTGTGACACTGTCAAACAAAGAATCAGAATATCTGTGCATGCCTTAAGATATATTGCTTCGTTTACATATCTCGTGGCTGTGACTCGTCAACCGAGTGAACAAATGCACCCTAGTTTTCTAAATTTAAAGCATTTTTTGAAGGTAGCACGGTCTACATTTATTTGTCTATAGTTTTGTCCAGCCGTTTGCGTCAGGTACAAAGAAATATACTGAAGATTATCATGTAGCCTCTGCAAATGGTTGCTTTCAAGCAGGCTTTGCATGCTTGGCTTGTGCCTACAGGTATTGCACAATTCAAGACGCAGCAGCGTATGATAGAACAGTAGAATCGAGAGCAACTATGTGCACGAGCTAAATAAGTATTTTAACATGAGCGGACAGTACGTGTTATTTGCCACACGCATGACCTCATTTAGAATGCCCATTGGTGAATGGGCTCATAGAAATGTCACTCAGCTGTGTATAGGAAACAAGTTAACTGAACCTAAGGGTACCTTTAACTACTACAAATATGCCTTGTTGAGGTGCTGCACATTTTCTTCCAGAATATTGCTGTCTGAGACATCATGTGAAGAGCGTCTACCACATCAGCATTTATATGGCTTGCCAAGTAACGTTTGGCCGAACCTTCCTTTTTTTCACATTTCGTTTTGCAGTAGACATCCTAGAATGTAAGCGCTGCTGCAGTGTGTGTGACTCATTGTTATGAATTGATTCTGGCATGTTTAACCTCACACTTCTATTTTTTTCTTGCAGCAATGAGATGCTTCACATATGCCTGCGGTGACGTTCTGCTGCGCTAGCCTGATGGAAACACCAGCTGCGAAACTTGAGTTCTTCAGAATTGGAGAAGTTGCCCTTCTCTCACCAATGATGACACAGACTGCCCTATGCTAGAAATTCAAGATTGTTTTTCCACGGATGACGCAGAAAACCTTTGATGTATTATGGTGTTTGTTTAGTGCTGGCTGTGGTGTGGCGAAGTCTACTTTTACTGTGGTCACACGTCGCCTCATAAAAAAAAACAATAAAGCATTTATTTTCCTTTCAATATTGTCCACTTTTTGTGTTAGAAGCACCCAAGCAGTGCTCTTCCAAGGAGCTCTCGTCATGTGTTAAGCGTGTGACAAGCATACTCGAGATAAATACTCATTTCCCCAAGGAGTAACTGGAAGCATGTGCAGTTGGTTTTCAGAGAGTAACTGCGAACACGTGGGAGGAACGGTAAAGAGTAACTGTTGCTCTTAGAAGAGCAACTGGTGGGAGTAATGGTTGGTCGGCAGGGAGCAACTGGTGGGAGTAAGTGTTGGTCTGCAGGGAGGAACTGGAGGGAGTAACTGTTCATCCCCCGAAGGAGGAACTGAAAGGAGAGCAACGGTTCCTCCCTCTGCAGTTACTCCTTTTAGGAGAGTAATGGGAGTGGTAATGCAATTGCTCCCTGAAAAAAGCAACCCCTATACCCCTGTTGCTCCGTTTTGGCTTAGAGTGTAGGATCATGGAAGAGGCCTTTGCCCTGCAGTGGGCGTAGCCAGGCTGATGATGATGAAAGTTCTTGGTACTGCTTTGAAAGTGAGGGGTATATATAACCCGTTGCGTCTTCTAACAGGAGAGGGTGGACAACTATTCTAGCAACAACATCAGCGATGCTTAATGTTCTTTTCGCAGCTGAGGTGCAGCAGAAACCTTGACGCTTTCTTCTACATCAGTAGGTGCATGCGTTCATGGATGTGCGATGTAGTCATTGGTACCCCGAACGTCATGTGGGCTGCAATTAAAGCGAGCAGCCGCAACGTCAATCTCGGCATACCAATTTCACTGCGAAGCAGGGAAACCGCTATCTCTCGTGGCTAACGTGAAGACTCGTACTTCTTACGTAGCTGTGACAGATGGCGCCAGCGTTGAGATGTAATGAAACATAAAAAAATATTTTTGGCACCACCACAGGCGAATGAGAGTAGAGATTCTTAAAAATGAGGTAATTATCTAAGCCGAACATCCGAGATGGCACTTCCAACTTTTTGCAGGAAATCCATGCAACTCGAGGGGAGTGAGTGAGTGAGTAAAATAACTTTATTATGTCCACAATAGACGCGAGTTAACTCAGCGTCACCTGGCTAGCCCCACTCGGGGACGGTCAGGTTAATCATGACCGCCCTCGCATGGGCCCTCTGGACGGCCAGGATTTCAGAGGTGAGGACCTGGGCCTTGATCAGTTTGCTGATTTCTTCTTGAAATGGGGGACCGGCAAAGACACAACCCCACAGGACATGCTTGTAGTCTGCATATACGCCACACAAGGGATCCGGGCTTGGAAACCGTTCGAGGTATATTGTGTGCAGTGCCGCAGGTTCTTCTTTGGAGCAGTCTGAGAGTATCAGTTTGGGCCCTACATAGCGAGCATTGTCGCAGGGGCAGCACTCTTTTTGAGAGAGAATGGTGTTTACATATCTCGTTGTACGTGGAGAGAGGCTCGGATCACCCAGGAAATGATGCGTTACCTGGCACACGGTCAGACAAACCTCGTGCAGCCGAATGCGCCTCCTCATTCAGATTGATCAAAGCACCCTCCATTGATCCAAGGTGTGCAGGAAACCAGACCAATGAGTGACTTTTGAGGTCTTTGGCTTTTTTAAGAATCTGTATAGCACCTAGGGAGCCACCATACCCATTTGAAATGCCTAGATAGCAGCGTTCGAATCTAAATAAATTGTGTCATGTACACCGTTCGTAAATGCTAGAGCAATGGCAACCTGCTCTGCAACGCTGGAGCTAGAAGTGCGGATTGTAGCGCCGTTGATTACTTCGGAATCGCAGCCAACAACCACAGACGAGTATGCTTCTTTTTGAGCACGCGAAGTGGCATCTACGAAGCAAGCTCGTCCCTTGTCCAAACGGGCACTGGCGAGCAGAGCTTTACTCCTTGCTGGTCGTCGTGCTGCGTTGTAGGTTAGATGAATATTCCGTGGCATCCGCTGTATGAAAATCTTGCGGAAATAAGTGAAATGTGTGTTACGCCATACGTCGATGCCATCTCTACAATGGGGTACATGCGTGTTGCGGCGGAACTACTCAATGTGTATACTGATGGAGCGCAGAAGCTGGCGTTACCTTAGTACCTTCAGGTGATTAAAAGAGCGCATTGCTGAGCTGGTTGGTTCACATTACATGGAAGAAAATAGTGTACTAGAACAGTGCTGTACCCGGCGCGACCACTTCACCAACGTGCAAAAAGTGAAGCTCAAGCGGGGTCAAGCCGCTTGTGGCGCTGCGACCGGTATTCTGCAATGTATGGTCTTTTAGGGGCCACGCGCAGCTCTGCCAAAGTGGTGCGACGGTAAAATACCAACTTCCCACTCAAAAACCCTGGGTTCCAATCGCAGCGACAGGTGGTGGGTTTTTATTTTTAGTGTACCTTCTTATAACTGTGCAGATTTTACTTTTTTTCTTAAAAATATAGCTCCAGCTGCTACGTATTACAACAAGAAATAACGAAAAATGTCAAACCTCATTTCGATTCTAGTGATCGCGAAAATCTCGGTGGCCATACTTCAAGGTTTTGTTAAATACTGTGTGGTGGCGCGGCAAATATTTACTCTTGGTGAATTTGTTTTTCTATTTCCCATCACACTTCACGTTACTTCTTTTAGCAATAAGCAGCAGCCGGAGGTAAATCAATAAACAAAAAAAAAACGATACTGCTGTAAAAAGTGACACAAAAGAAATATTCAGCAGATCCCACGTGTCTTGGGAAGTACTGTTACGCGAAACATTTGGAGGGAATGTCAATGTACTATACTTTTTTTTTATTCAGTGAAACGTTTCGAAATGACGCTACAGATATGTACAAATGTTGTACGTACAGTTGAAGAGTCGTGTATGTTTCATATAGCCAACAATTTACCGGTGCGTAATGATTCCAACATCAACATGAGTATTTGCAACACCAGAAGCGGCAATCGAATGATAAGTGGGGCTTAACGTCCCTGCCTCCAACTTCTGCTGCGCACGCCGTAATGATACTCGTCAGATTATCATTCATTGTATCTACGCTAATGTTGGTTTCCTCACTAAGAGCCGAGTACCTGTTCTGCAGCGACACTCTGAATTCCTCTACTTTTCCTCTCAGTGCTAGCTCATTGATTGGCTTCTTGCGTATCAGTTTCTGTCGTTCCTTCTTCAAGTCTAGGTGAATTCGAGAACGTACCATTCTATGGTCACTGCATCGTACCTTGCCAACCACTTCCACATCCTGCACGATTCCTGGGTGTGCAGTCATTATAGGGTTTATTTCGTTCTTATTTTCGCCATTAGGGCTCCTCCATGTCCATTGCGGTTTTCTCGTTTTCGGTAGAAGGTATCCAAAATCCGCGTTCTGCGAATTCTACTAGTACCTCTCCGCTGGCGTTTCTAGTGCCGATGCCATAATCTCCTACTGCCTGGTCGCCAGCCTGCTTCTTCCCTACCTTTGCACTAAAGTCGCCCATCACTATAGTATACTGTGTTTTTACCTTACTCATTGCCGATTCCACCTCTTCATAGAAGCTTTCAACTGAAGCGTCATCATGGCTGGATGTAGGCGCGTAAGCCTGTACTACCTTCATCTTGTATCTTTTATTCAGTTTAATTACAATACCTACCACCCTTTCAATAATGCTATAGTATTCCTATATGTTGCCAGCTATGTTTCTGTGAATTAGGAACCCCACTCCCAGTTCTCTTCTGTCTGCCAAGCCCCGATAACAGAGGACGTGCCCATTCTGTAGCACAGCATAGGCCTCATCTGTCCTCCTAACCTTGCTAAGCCTTATTATATCCCATTTACCACCCTCTAGCTCCTCGATTAGTACAGTTAGATTTACCTCACTAGATAAGGTTCTAGCGTTAAATGTTGCCAAGTTCAGGTTCCAATGGCGGCCTGTCCGGATCCAGAGATTCTTAGCACCCTCTGCTGCGTTGCAGATCTGAGCGCCGCCGTGGTCAGTTGCTTCGCAGCTGCTGGGGATTGAGGGCCGCGAGTTATTTGACGTATGCATGTGGGAGGTAGTGGCCAGATACTGCACCAGGGTGGCCAATCCTTCTCTGGTGAAGGGAGTGCGTTCCCGGCGGTGGTTACCGGTGAGGCCGCACCCCAGGCCTCTTAATGCAGTTCCATCAACACGCGGATTTTTTTTTAATCCGGTTGGGAACTGCGCGGCACCGAGATTTGAACCACGGACCTCTTGCATGCGAGGCGGATGCTCTAACCACTACGCCATCGCCGCAGATGACACCCCACCAGTAATGATAGAAGAAGTCAGAAAAGCTTTGGAGAGCATGCAAAGGGGCAAAGCTGCTGGTGAGGATCAAGTAACATCAGACCTGCTGAAAGATGGAGGACAGATTGTGTTAAAAAAACTAGCCACCCTGTTTACGAGGTGTCTCCTGACGGGAAGGGTACGAGAGTCTTGGAAGAACGCTAACATCATCTTAATACATAAGAAAGGAGATGACAAGGACTTGAAGAATTACAGGCCGATCAGCTTGCTCTCTGTAGTATACAAGATATTTACAAAGGTAATTGCTAACATAGTAAAGAAAACATTAAAATTCAATCAACCAAAGGAACAAGCAGGATTTCGAACAGGCTACTCTACAGTCGACCACATTCATACTATCAATCAGGTAATAGAGAAATGCTCAGAATATAACCAACCACTATACATAGCCTTCATAGATTACGAGAAGGCGTTTGATTCAGTAGAAATATCAGCCGTCATGCAGACACTGCGGAATCATGGCGTAGATGAAGTATATATAAACATTCTGGAAGAAATCTACAGGGGATCAACTTCTACCATAGTGCTTCATAAAGAAAGCAACAGAATACCAATCAAGAAGGGTGTAAGGCAGGGGGACACAATCTCCCCAGTGCTATTTACCGCGTGCTTACAGGAGGTTTTCAGAAGCCTAGAATGGGAACAGTTAGGGATAAGAGTTAATGGAGAATACCTTAGTAACTTGCGCTTCGCCGATGACATTGCATTGCTGAGTAACTCAGGGGACGAATTGCAACTCATGATTACGGAGTTAGACAAGGAGAGCAGAAAGGTGGGTCTTAAAATTAATCTGCAGAAAATGAAAGTAACGTACAACAACCTCGGAAAAGAGCAGCGCTTCGAGATAGGTAATAGTGCACTTGAAGTTGTAAAAGACTATGTCTACTTAGGGCAGGTAATAACCGCAGAGCCTAACCACGAGATTGAAGTAACGAGAAGAATAAGAATGGGGTGGAGCACATTCGGCAAGCACTCTCAAATTATGACAGGTAGATTGCCACTATCCCTCAAGAGGAAGGTATATAACAGCTGCATGTTGCCGGTACTTAGCTACGGAGCAGAAACCTGGAGACTTACAAAGAGGGTTCAGCTTAAACTGAGGACGACGCAGCGAGCAATGGAAAGAAAAATGGTAGGTGTAACCTTAAGAGACAAGAAGAGAACTGAGTGGATTAGGGGACAAACGGGGGTTAAGGATATCATAGTTGAAATAAAGAAGAAGAAATGGACATGGGCCGGGCATGTAGCGCGTAGACAGGATAACCGCTGGTCATTAAGGGTAACTAACTGGATTCCCAGAGAAGGGAAGTGGGTTAGGGGGAGACAGAAGGTTAGGTGGGCAGATGAGATTAAGAAGTTTGCGGGTATAAATTGGCAGCAGCAAGCACAGGACCGGGTTAACTGGCGGAACATGGGAGAGGCCTTTGTCCTGCAGTGGACGCAGTCAGGCTGATGATGATGATGATGATTATATGAGAGACGCCGTAGTGGAGGGCTCTGGAAATTTAGACCATCCGGGGTTCTTTAAAGTGCAACGAAATCTGAGCACACGGCCTACATTATTTTGGCCTCCATCGAAAATGCAGCCACCGCAACTGGGACTCGATCCCGCGACCTGTGGGTTAGCAGCCGAGTACCTTAGGCGGAGCGATCAGAGGCGGCAAGCGCAGTCTGCATGGTGTTGCTCATGTAGTGCTTGTGCTCTCGAAGATGGTAGCTTGACAGTGCTACATAAATAAACTTCAGTGGATGGCAGTTAACAAGGATTTACGTTAACGAGACGCGATGGCTGTATTATCGTAGTTAATATGTAATGTTTATAAAATTAGATAGCTAGCAGTGCAGTCACTAATCACATTTCCTGAAGATTGGAGTCTTTTTCGAAAGCAGTAACGAGAGCTGGCGTGGCTCTCTGATAGAATACACAATTGCCGCGCAGAATGCTTGATTCCTGCTGTTTTATTGTGCATGCTGAGACCCTGACATTTATTCTTTGCATTCGGCGGGAGAACGCGGCCGATGTCCGCTTTTTTTCTGACCGCTTTCGCGTTAAAATTACCCTTCTCTGTTCACACCGCTTCTGGGTAGCTAGACACTGCCAACCTCCTGTGGCGCATACCCGCATAACATGACTCGTAGTGTGTGGGTATGTGCCGTACGTGTCCGGAGGAAAGGGTTTGGTGACGTACGTGACGGAAGCGTCACGTTAATAAATGCTATACCTATTCCAGGCACTTTTAGCTATCTATCTTTCTAACCACTTACATCTGGGTGCACTCGTGATCACCTGCTTAACTTGGGGTTAACGAAAATTTGTATAGGAGGGTAAGATGGCTTGATGAACATGACGCGCTTGTCACGACACAAAGTGACGATCCCGTCTCGTACGTCCAGACAAGTGTGGCACATAGCCGTATACCGAGGGCGGGTATGTGCCACAGATGGTTGACATTCGCAATTTTAACGCGATAGCGTTAATAAAAAGTTGAAGTTGACTGATATATGAGGTTTAACGTCCCAAAACCACCATATGATTTTGAGAGACGCCGTAGTGCAGTGCTCCGAAAATTTAGTCCACCTGGGGTTTTTTAACGCGCACCCAAATCTGAGCACAAGGGCCTACGGAATTTTCTCCTCCATCGGAAACGCAGCCGCCGCTGCCGGGATTCGATCCCACTACCTACGGGTCAGCAGCCAAGTACATTAGCCACTAGACCACCGCAGTGGGGCAATAAAAAGTTGACATCGACAGCGTTGATGCGACAAATACAAATAATGAATGCCAGGGTAACAGCAGGAATGAAACCTCAGCATAAATTATGCGAGGTAATCTTCAATTCTAGCTCAGAGCTGCGCCAGGTCTCGGATCTGTTTTTCAAATAGACTCTGTAACGTTCGTGAAACGTCAATAGTGGTCGCAGGGCTGTCTATTCAAATTTATAAACATTTTATATGTACTCCTATGATACAGTCATCCCGTCGCATGGACGTCAGCGGAGTAAGCGCCATGCACTGAAGCTGATTGCAGAGTTCTACCATGCACAAGCGCATAAAAGTCGGGATTTAGCGCCCCCAAACCACCCTCTTTTTGTGAGAGACGCCGTAGTGGAGGGATAAATGAATGTCGACTACCTGGGGTTCTTTAATGTGCACTGTATCAAATTACAGAGTACTCGAGCATATTCGCCTCCATCGAAGATGCTGCCGCCGCGGCCGGCATTCGATCACGCGACCTGTAGGTCAACCGTCGAGTGCCCTAAGCACCCCAACCACTAGACCATCGCGGCAGGTGCGGCCACGATGGTCTAGTGCTGCATATCAGCTTACCGGTTTTGGTATTGCTAATACCCACGTTACTGATGGTATCGTTATGCAACGGTAAAAAAACTGCTTATAAAAACATATGCAACTCTTCTACATACGTCTAGACGTACAAGATTTGTACATAGCTTTAGCGTCTTTTTGTAACGTTTAGCTCAATAAAAATTGCAACACATTCATGTTCCCTCTTCATGCTTCGCATAACGTTGGTTCCCAAGGTAAACAGGATCTATTGAATTTTTCGCGCCATGACCAGTAACTAATAGTACTCATACCATCTTAGTCTCCCATACTTATTTTGGTCTACCCAGTTATAAGGGGATGATCATGATAGAACCCAGACGTACGTAGCTAGACAGATAATAGATAAATAGATATGTAGTAAAAATATTCGAAGGGCCTGTAGTATGAAAGAAATTCTTCGCAAGGAAAAAATTACCATCTAGAGTGGTTATTCGAAGCCGGGACGTTTGGGTGAGAAGTGGTCATTCACCACTGCACCACCTTGGCAGAGCTGCAAGCAACCCTTACACAACGGCACAATTCACACTACCGATTGGACTGCCACAATTGGCTTGAATCTGTATGGTCTTCACTTTTTGAAGCCCGTTCTGAGCACTACCCTGTTTTAGTACACTTATAGAAAATAAAGAAACGCGGGAAGTTTCCGCTAGACGACCTTAGTTTTTGCAGCAAAGCTCTTTTTGCGGACCGTTCAAGCTTAGTTAAAAGAGTTCGTGTGACCAAAGAAAGAGAAAGGAGGCGCCTCCTGAGAGAGATAAAGCGTGGGAGGCCACGTGTTCGACCACGGAGGCATGTGTAGCTGAAGTAGACTGAATAAAGAAATAAGACAAAATAGGCTTTCTTGCCGAGGCGGCGTTTCACCTCTGTCACCCACACTCTAAAGACAAGTGTCGTAACCTTTGGGCTTTACGCCCACACTTTCTCAACGTTCATTATACTCGTTTGCAAAGCTAACTATTCTCGTTTCTTCTGAATGGGTGCTCTAAATGACTTGGCAGACGCTTCAGCTTCGTCTTATTGGATGGAACCCAACAGTATAATCGGAACATGTTCGCATTGTCTTCTCATTTGCTAGCTAGACTTCGCTTCTCCACTTTAACCGCTCCGCGAGGAAAGCAAACTTATGTATGTGCACAACACTGGCTGTTTTGAACTATCCTAGAGTGTTTACTGCAAGTAAAGTCGCCAAATTCCGACAACACTATTATTGATCATTGTTTTATGGAAGTACTTGAAATGTGCTTCCGTAAAGCATATACGCACGTGTACCTTGCACGTTTTCGTGATTCTCTTGCAGACGATAATGATGAATTGTATGAACGAGTGCTTTGTAATGAGCGGGCTTGTGAATGACCCACTTGTTGCGCACTTCACGCGGTGTGATACCTGGTATACGTGTCTCAAGATTCCTCACAATACATATCGCCTGTACACGATTTTCTTTCTCGTAACAGTTTGAAGCACTGGCGTCACCGTGTGGTAGAACACCTGACTGCCCCGTATAGAACGCCTGCGTTAGATTGCGGCTCGAGCCCCTTATTTTTATTCGTTGTGTCCTTCGCGACATTCCGACACCTCTTTTTTTTTCACTCCCCACCAAATACACCGACGCTGATGCCAACACCGTCATTTTTGCAAAAACAGCTTCGTCATGACACCACGATGAGCTAACGCGAGTATTTGAATCCTATTTTTTTCATGATTTAGGCTTTCATAGATGACTTCTCAAGACTTCACGCCGTAGAAAGCCGCACGGGGCATGCGCGCGTTGGTTACTTCACTTATGGTTATAATAAAAGAAGATGAAAAAAAAACATCTCTTCTCTATGTGAAGCAAGCCCTATAGCTCTCTCATGCTTTCACTTAACTGTCTTCTTGTAGTTAATAAAAATCGGTGTGATAGCTGTCTTTTAATTCATGTACAAAGAAAGGCTCAAGAACACGAGACGCCAAACGAAGAGAACACTAAGACGTTTGGGGTTGCGTGTTCTTGCGCCGTTCTTAACCCTTTCGGCCCTGGCGGTTTCAATTGACACCACCGCACATTTCCCGTAGTATCTCGGAAACGTAATCGATACTGCTAACTCTTGGTGGCATAGTTCTTCAATAAACCCCACTGCGATTGACATCAATATTACGGCCTGTTTGTGGAGGTAGCAGCCACAAAGAAGAAGAAGCACGACCGAGGTCTTCGTTGAAGCCGAGGCCCGTGAAGTGAGCGCATAAACGCCATTTTCGAGAAGACGTACCGAAGTGGTATCAGTGAGTATTAGGCTGACAAGTAAGACGTTCGTTCCTGTTTTGTGTACACTATTGATTAGCAGAAAAAAAAGCAATTTTTTCTAATTTTTCACTCACTGAGCCCTGATTACCTAATTTGATGACACGTTAATTGCTACAAAGATCCTTGCACCACGGGCTCAATTTTTGTTTGTGATTTTCAGAGGTCCTACTTACGAGAAAAACATCCACAAAAATGTATCCGACCAAAATAAAATTCTAGGGCTGAGAGGGTTAACCATGAACCCCCACCAACTCGCCTAAATGTCGTTCATGTAGTTTTGTGCCACACAGGTCTGCCTTGGCTGCATTCGTCTGCACTTGATCAGATGGTGCAACTTCTAATAGCAAAGAGGAAAGATCTTTGCTCCGACTGTGCCGTTTCAAAAATTGTGCTACCAGCCGCAGTGCTGGTGGTTATCGTGCTTGACAGCTGAGCCGAAGATCGCGAGGTCGAATTCAGGCTGTGAACGACACTTGTCGATGAAGGTGAAATGCCGGTGTGGATGCATGCCGATCAAGGTGCGTGCGCTTTGATTTAGGCACGTTATGGAACACCAGGGAGTTGTCAGTTCCGGAGCTCTACTCTATCGCGTCTCTCATAACTATATTGCGGTTTTCGGACGTAGAGCCAGACGCGCGACTTCATTGAGTACATTAAACTATTGGATTAACTCGACGTTTTGAAAGTTGGTTGACCAGCGAAGCAGTGGAATCACGTGATGTGATATGAGAACATGAGGAAGCTCTAGATCGTCCTCGGGCTGCAACCCTAGGACGGTCGAAGGTATATATATATATATATATATATATATATATATATATATATATATATATATATATATATATATATATATATATATATATATATATATATATATATATATATATATAAGTGTGTGTGTGTGTGTGTGTGCACTCATACGAGCATGCGCACGCACATAAATAAAGCCCCCTCCTTTCCACGTACATTTTACTTGCCCCTGAAATAGATCCCTGGAAATGCTCCGGCCTCGAGCAATCATACAGGGCCCTTCATAAAATGACTGACAGCAAGAGTACATAATGCACTGCACCAAGACATGATTTATTTGAGTGCTACTCATCAAAAGGTCGAAGAAGAGGAGTCTCCTGTTTGCACCATCTTGGCTGCTGTGGTCGCGATCACTTTGTTCGTGTAAATATCGATGAATACACCTGTCTTTTGTCACTTGTCCTTAACAATATTAAAGCGCAGCGACGTCAATTCAGTGCTTATTACGCTACAGATGCCACTTCCCGGCAGCTGCGGCTCCTCCAACCGCAAGACTACAATATATTATTTACAGGGAAGCAGATTCAGCCTGCACCATGTGCGTTTGTTAGAATGCCTCACCATATATCGCGTGGTTTTGACGCAAAATTGGTGCTTTCTATTATTAAAACGAATACTGTGGCGTGTCTACCTGCATGTGATTAAGACGCAAGTGGACATTCCTAACGTGAATTCATGTATGGACGAAAACAACTTTATGCGATGGTTTCCTGGCAACCATTCAGACTACATAGACGACGAAATCCGCATCGTATACAGCTTCATTAGCGAAAACTAAGCATGAATTTCTAAACACTTAGAAGTGGCATATCTACACCAACAACTATTGCATCACCTAACTAAAACTGTGTCAGTGTTGTACAGAAATTATGCAGAAAAACCATAAAGAATTCGTGTGTTTTACGTGCTGAGACAACGATTATACCGGGCATACCATAACGAGAGACTCCCGATTAGTTTTGACCACAGAGGGTGGTTTGAATGTGCATCGAAATCCACTGTGCGTGGCTGCTTTTGCATTTCAGCTGACATCAATCAGTTGCGGACATTGCCATGTCGCTAATGTTATCTATAAGTGATGTGTAGAGTGATACAATTTATAGTATTTCTTTTACGGCATGTGATGCTCTTTTTTTTTGGAAGCGCTAAAAAGGCTCAATTTCTAGCATTCTAACGCATTTTGACTGTGATCAGTCTCCATTGGTTCCTTCAGTACAATGACTATTATCAAGAGAGAATATTCTTCAGAGCAACATTTACGAGCCGCTGCTGTAAATGATTCCAATGCATTTACGCCCAAGATTTCAGTCGAAGTTAGGCAGTCAATTTTTCAACGACGAAATCATTTTGTACAATCATTTATCGATACTTACAGACAGCCTCTGAATATGGGCAGTTCGTGAATGAATGCCGGGCAGCGCACAGGCGCAAGTTTTTCTTTATCACACAAGCCTGAAGGCCTGAAATGGGAGCAAGGCTAAGCGCATTCCGGGCACGCGTGATACAGTGCTAGCCGTCAGCACGGTTAAAGGGGCCCTGCAACACTTTTTGAGCATGGTCAGAAAACGCTGCCAATCGGTAGTAGAGGCTCCCGACAACACGCGAACTCAAATATTATAGCACAGTACGCGGCCTAGAATCGATAACAAGTTATCGAAGTCGGCTAAAAGTTGATTTCTGTTCTCTCGACAAATCACGTAAAACTCCCGAAAATCACTCGTAGCAATCTCTTTTATCAGACATTGGCTGATTTGGGACATGGCGAGCTTGGTCGTTACAGAGTTCGCCGCGGGAGGCTGCTACTTGTTCAAGCGTGAGAGCGCGATCACACTGACAAAGCCGCTGCATTCAAAGAAAAAAAGAAGAAAGTTCTAAAGGTACGAGGCGCACGTGACGTTTTTCTTTGCCCCTGCCATTCCCTCTCTGCTTAGCACTCAGTGCTTTCGTCGGGACGAGAGAAGAGAATGCAATTGCAGCATGCGACAAATCTTTGTAACTTCACTCACACTGGACAAGTTTTGGGGCGTTAGATTCGTGAGGCAATAAGTTGTGCCAATGAATTCATTTCATGGTTACTTGAAAAAAGTGTTTCAGAGTCCCTATAACTCAATCACTTCTTGCGACAATGTCGCCATTAGCGGACACTGAGAAGAAAGGAATAACGTCAGCTCCCTATTTTCACAGGTTATAGGCAGTCTAACCACTTAATAAAGGGGGTGGGGCAACGGCCGAAAGCTTTATCTCATCAAGGCGGCGAAGTGGCAATAACCGATTGTGCCCGCTTGTGGATGGTCTGCGACAACCGCAACTGTTTGTCATAAACGTCGAACGGCCGACAGTTTAAGCGAAACTTGAGTGTACTAGACGTACAGACATTGATGTTCCATGCAGAGAATTTTCTCTTTTTCAGGGAATTTTCTTCTGTTGTTTTGAGCGAAAGGGAGAATGAGAATCTTCGGGATATTGCAGAGAATTTCAGAGAATGGTTCAATTCTTCTATGACAACCAACAATTAGCGGTCGCAGTGCGCGTTCTTCTGCTGTCGGTTCTGGCACACTGTACCACGCAAGCATAGTCTTTAAAATTTGTTTTTTATATTTACGCGGAGCAATTTCTGGTTCACTATTGGTGTTAGACTTGAAGCCCACAATGTGCAGTGTAATAACAGTATATGAATTAACAAAGTCGTGCTTTTGTTGTGCGGCAGTGGAGAGGCTAGTCATGATTTCAAATGTCGCCAGCACGTGAGATATGTGTAACTATAGTATGTGTGTGCATGGATGGGGGTGGCAATTAGTACGTGGTGCAGGGAAATATGTTGGGAATTTCGTCAACACTTGCAGGAAAAGATCTCCGAAATAGGGAATTTTCATGTTTCTAGATGGGAATTCTTCGGCGTAGTACGGAACACCACTCGTAAAGAATTGCTTATTGCGTAATGTAAACAAAGTATGTAGTAAAAAGGTACAATAAAGCTGACAATGGTAGCATCAAGATGATTGGGCTACGCACTGATTGCGATCACAGAGAATTAGCAATGTTGAGTGGCAGTTGTAATGAAGCGGCATAAAAGTATGTACTCGCGAAAGCTGGATGGATTCATAACTTTTTTTTCTTGCCTTGCTTGACTTGTTGAATCCTAGTACCGGTGAAGAAAAAAAAAATGACTATGAGACGCAGGGAAGAAAAAAAGGCATAAAAAAGAGCCACACAAGAGGCAACGTTTCGTAAAAACATCATGTTTATTACTCCATTTATCAAGGATCCAGCTATACATAAAAGTGGAAAATTTCACCCACCTGGCGGTCCGGTGCGCTTCAATGGCTTCTACTATGCGTCGCGTATGACAATAATGGTGCGTGCTACATCAGGAATAACAAACCGCATACACGGCAAAGCGAACAATCATGGGTGTTTAGTGACCACAAAGGAATAACTTTTCATCACATTTTTCTTGCTATCTCATAAATACACCATCATACAAGGAAAACACACCGATGAACAACATGTGGCGTTTGTAAGAAATTTTTTTTCACGTGCTATAAAGAGAAATAGATATAGACATTCATATTTTAAGAGATTATTAATCGACGCTTCACAATACCTAAGTTTCGAAAAAACAAAACAAAAAACAACCACTATTGTTCCAAGCGAGGAACAACAATAACTTACGCGAACGATGACTTCGCACGTTGTAGTACAATCAGCATGACTTTTGTGACAAGATGTATTGCTGCGAATTGTTGCAAAACTAACCTATTACTCGATCAAGAAAAACGAAAAAGAAAACTATAGTTAAGAAAACAGTCATTTATTTTGCCCCTCGACCGATACGGCTTATTTCGTTCCAAAAAAGCTTTGAAAGTGCCAACAAGTAGGCAAAATGCTTTGAGGACGATGGACTTCATTGAGGGCTTCTCACTCAATGGGAGACTTGGGGATTCGGCTTTAGATTTAGCCGCTACTCTCTGACTATACCTTAGCAACAATAAGACGGCCAGAGGTCTCCTAGGGCCCGTATGGGACAACAAAATGACACCAACAGCAACCTTGACTGAAGAAATTAATGAAAAGTTAGCGTAGATATGTGTGCGAAACAGTAGTAATGTGAATTAATGCAACGAAATCCGAAACTAGACCGTGACTAACATGTTCGGACTACGCTCGTCTAAAACGAGAAAGTGCAACCTGGCCCAAAAAACACACAAAAAAATCTAGGCCGGCGTCGAGGATAGTGCAGCCTACAAAGAAATCTCATGTAAATAGCTGTAGTAAAGTAAAATGGCAGGCAAGCAAAACAGGTGGCTCATGCGCATTTATCACGACTCGGCAGCAGTTTAGATTGAAGAAAAACATCTTGAAGGGAGTCTGTCAGCGAATATGGAGAAACAAATGGCACACTGCTGCGCCGGACAAGATCTCACTTTCTTGAACATCAACAAGCTTAGAAAGATGTTCCAACCAGTTGTCTGAAGCTACGTTTAACGATATGAAATGTACAGTTGGGTCACGTTGTGCCCTTCAGTACGTAAATAATAATAAGAAAAAGCCGAGAGTCGTGATGCCCCTGTTAGATGGCTGCGTGGATGGCATGCCCACTAGCGTCAACGAAAGATGTTTTCATGCGTTGTAAGTTTAAGCTTTGTCCGCTTGGACTCGTGTTTCGTTTTCTCAGTGGCAACGGTGAATCGATTCTATCGCCTCAGGAATGGGGCAGATCTTTGTTACTAAGTCAGATGAGTCAAGCGTTTTCGAAACAGTCATTTCGTTCAGTTTGGCTGACGACGTGTTGAGTGAGTTGCCGCTCGATAATGCGGAGACCCCTGGTCGAAGCTCGCTGTGTTAGCTCCACAACTTTTTAGCGATATCGCCGAATATTTGGCACCACAAGTTGGTTTGTATGCTACGTTTCTATGCGACTAATGCTTCACCTTTTTTTAAAGGTGCCCCGCTAGACCTTTCTAAGCTGTCAAAGGATCATTTTACTAGTGGCCTCCGTTTCATCATGAATATCCTGCCACAAAAGTTTTCGAGTCTGTCCGAGTATGAGCGAACGATCTCAACGCATTTGCTCTTTGACTGCCGCGATCGCGTTGTAAGTTACTCAGAGATGAATGGCAAGGGGGTGATGCGCAGCTCGAAGTTAACATTGACGCGCGTTCTGAACTTGAAAATTCTGTTTTAATTTTTTTAGCCATCGTGCCGATACTTTGATTTACACGTGAGTGGTGACGTGGCGCACCGTGGGTGGTAGTGGTACACATAGAGTTTTCTATGAATACACCAGAGAGAAACTCTGGCACTTGTGTCCATGGGAGCTGCAACGCACTGTGCTTCCGCCAGCACGAAAATGATGGGTTTGGATTCGGCTAATTTTCGTACTTTCGGCTCCGTTTGGCTTCGCGTGGCTCGGAGCTGCTTTGTCACAAAATAAAAATCAGCAAACGTTCAGCACTTGCACTTCACTACTTTAAGCCCTCAGACTCACCAATTCAAATCGGGTCACGAAATTCAAAATGGTTCGTTCTTTTATTCAAAACAAAGCCAAACCACTCCTGTAAAGAAAGCTACAAGTGCGTTTGCAGCCCTCAAGCACGGAGACTAGCCATATCCATGTACTACCCAACATTCCGATGGTCGCTGAACAATCACAGCGCAAGAGTCTCCTCTAGTTAATTTTAAGAAACTCTACAGTGGTACATACCTACAGAAAAAGAGGCCTCCAAGACAACAGACTGGCCTCCGAGACAGTTGACTTATAGCCTCCGGGACAGTTCATAACGTTGGCTAATAGCTGTCGCGCTCGCTTGCTTTCCCGCCTGCGGCATAGTCGGCGGAGGGTTGAGCAATACCGTTTTCGCTGCCTGTGGTAACAAATTGCAACTTCCAGGCCGGATTCAGCGCAAAGATATTTGGCTCACGTTTTCACGGTTGAGTTATGCAAGTCCACAGCGTTTTCTCACAATGTTCAAAAAGTGTGGCCGGGACCCTTTTAAGTATGCAACAGTAAAAATGAACATTCGTGCTTTATTTTTTGCTCTTCAAGATCCATATTTACGGTTGTACAACGGGTTGTGTGTCTTCGGAAGTCAGCTATACTCACACACATACTTCCTACGTAAAGTGTCTCAATCAACTGAAAGGATACTTAGTGATTTACTGTAAGTAATGGGTAAGTTGGCTGTTAAGTGTATCGCTAACTTCGGGTAGATTCACTTTTGTTGTGTCATTTATGTTCATTCAACTTTTAGGCATAATAGGCAAGTTTTCTATATTTAGCACATTTTGGGACAATTATCGCTGAGGCACGAGAGACATTGTAGCATCGCGCAAACTATTATTGTGCTGTGTTTTTTTTTTTACTTAGCCAGGAGTAAAGGTGCCGAGGCTGCAACATTCGTCCCTCCGAAAGCCCAATAAAATCCGACGTGAACTGATGTATGTGAGAACATTTAGCACAAAAATAAACAGATCAAAACGTAGGAGACACATCACATTGCAACCACGGGTTTCGAAGGCTGAGCAATATAAGGGCGTGCACTCTCAACGCTGTGAATCACACGTTGAAATACTAGGTCTATGCGTTCAGACCTCTGTATTTATTACTGGCGCAGCCAGATAAAAATCCACGTGGCACTTCCTCAATGATTAGTAGCTTCGCGCACCAGGGTTTCCCACCCAAGAAGCCAAAATAGGAGTGCTGGGTGCAATAGTCACGCACTCAACCGTTGCCACATTGCGCAGTTTCGCCTGTCCTAAAGGCGGCATTGAAAGCCGGACTCCATAGAAAAGCCTCCATCTCTGCGTTGATGCAAAAAGGAAGGGTGGAGCTGTGGGTGTACATTGTGTAAGCAAGAGACTTTAAATGCATGTTCATCAGTTATACCAGGTGCGATTGAAGCAGCTATGATTCATTCGAGGACTAATTAGTACAAGAGTAATCTAAATAGCACTTGACACATAATTTGAGAAGCTATAGCCTTATGTTTCAGGTGGTCCCAAGGCATCACAAAAAATTTTGCACGTGACTGCAGCTTTTCAGCACGATCTACGATAGCTTGTTTGTTCAGGGAGACTCTGACACTCTTATATCTTGTACCCTTTTCGATCCCTATATGGTCAAAGACATCAAAGGAATTGGACAGTTTGAGAGAAAGCAAGCGATGAGGTCATTATGCACAGTTTCCAACGCTGTCCGTGTCTCTACGGGCACACACGCAATGTCATGGTGATGGTTTATTGTATTTTGCAATGCTACACGCGAAAATGTATCCGCAAGGTCATCCAGACAGCGACAAGAAAACAGCGAAGCGTCTCTTACGAAAGGGTGTGTAGAAAACAAGAACGAAGTATTTTCACCTCAAGAATGCAGCACGCATAAAAGTTAAGGCGGAGATCACAAGTCATAGGTGTAACGTCTACCGCTCTAATTGCTTTATGTGGCCGCGGTGGGCGAGAGGGTATATCGGAGGCACAGCGGGTGGTCGCGCCCAGCGGACGATGTGCCCAGCCTTTCGGGATCAGGTATGACACAAATGGAGTTAGCTGCGCCTCCGATGCTGATGCAAAGGGCGGGGTCTGCGCTCCTGTGAAACACCGAATTTCCGCACCTGTGCACGCAGTCTCAAGGGTGTGTTCGCTAAGCTACAGTTGTAAGCTCGGCGGCGTGAAGCAGGCACACCGCCTGGCGGGAACAGTTGGCTTCTAACTAGAGGACAGTGGTATGGTGCAAAAGTAGCGCCATTCACTACGCGTTATGTTTGGGCATTTTGCCTGTCACAGCCGCCGCACTCGTGGGCTGCTGCATGAAGGGGGAAAAGTTCCGTAAAGAAATACGTATACACACTTATATTGTCACTCTGTACGCAACACCGTCTGTGGACGTGAAAATCTGGTGACAAACGCGACGGCGGGCTCACCACACACTCACTAAAAGAGAGGTAAGTAAATAAATAAACAAAGAACGAAGCAAACCCCAACATTGGTATTTCTCATACGCTGAAGGAAACAATGAATTGATCTGGGATGACACTGCACAGAAAGACAAATTGAATCAAGACTTGGGAGGAATACAAACTGAAGACGCTCGGGCTTAACAAAACTGATCCTCGTGCTGCGTACGTGTCACTCAGCACGACTCTCGTTAACGCAGGGATCATAATGGTGTGCGAATTCTCGCCTGCAACGAAGACAGTAACATCAAAGAACACCCACTAATGAAGGACAAAACGTCAGGTACTGTTAGGGTACAAATCAACCGTATACATAATGACCACCGTGGTTCCAGAGGAGCACGCAGTCTGGTACCTTCATGGCGACCACGATAGCGCCTCGCCTGGGTTCGCAGACAGCGCCGAGGCCCCGTCAACGAGAACGCATGCTTAAACTAGGGAGCAAATGTCTGCGAGAGTACAAGCACGCCAGCATAACAAGAAGCACTTTCAAAAGGGCACGCACACTACGGACTTCAACACAATGGTAAACATCACTATTCACTGCGCCTATGCATTTTTCTTCTCGTGTGCTAAAGACATGTCTTCTGCGCCTAATTTGCGAAGCATAGGCGGCCAAGTAACACCTACACACTCTTCATAAGCCCAAGGTGTAACGATACAGAAAGTTGACTACGAATTCATCACACAAGAATGTACAACAATTATGATATGCCACATGTATGCACACTCGCAAATATCAGAGAAATACAAGAGGAAATGTTTTGCTGGTTCTCCGTTTTAGGCATGTACATAATATATTACCTTATTCCCTTGACTCATAATCCGAGTCCCCCGGTCAGAATTTATTACCCTGCAGTTATTCGACTTTCCCAAGCTGACTGAAAGAGTGGCCGATCAGGACAAGAGCAAATGAAGAATCAACCCACTTGTGCAGAAATCAGCACAAAACTTTGTACATTTATGCACACATACGCAGAGGAGGGAGTAGTATACAAAATATGCTTGGTACTTGCTGAAAGGTCCGCTTTCAATGAAGCCAGATTGCAAGCGCACGACAAACATTGAGCAAATGTTTGACTAGTGTTCAAGGAGCTAAGACACGAATACAAACACAACCAGTGTAAGGACCAAATGGCTCTCAGAAAAAACGTTTTGTCTACAGGCATCGACATATGAAGCTGAACTTAGAAAATTGCATCACCAGTGTGTCTCTGTCTGTGTGTTTTTTACAGTGTATTGATGTGTGTTTACAGGAACGTGGAAGGCCATTCGAGTACAAAGGTTTTTACTTTCAGTTATCTATGATACAATAATCGGCTCTCAACGTTCACGGTGTAGGTTAATGTTCGGTAAAATCTTGTTTTTTTTTATCGTGCAGGTCTTCACAACAGTTTGTGCTTAGGCTGTAGAAGGAACATACAATGGTGCAGCGGTGAACATAGTGTGCATAGTGAAAATGTGCTCGAGCTGGAGCGTTTGCTGTGCAAGGTCAGGTGCTCACACTGAAATATAAGTATCACACTCCAACAACGCGTCAGGCGGGATTCACTGTAGACTGTTGGAGACTCTCTGATAAGCAGCCACTGGAACATTTCACACCAGGTATTCACGTAATTGCAGTGGCTATTTCCTAAAGCTCATTGCTCTGGGCTAATATACTGAAAAGATCGACATATAGAGAGCTTACAGCTTTACAGCTTACAGCTCTGACAGCTTAGAGTGACTAATTAGTTGATTTTATACGCCAGCCTAACAACGACATCCGACATGAAGTACCTTATAGAGTCACGCGCACACGGTGGTACTTAGTTCCGAATTTTTGTTTTCACTGTGTTTGCGCGATACGAGTAACGACCAGGCGGGTTTTGGTACGTCAAGCTAAGTAAAAAAAAATCTTATATCAGTCAATATGCATTGGCGACTGGAAGGAAGATGCTCTCGCAAACGAAAAACACATTACACTAAAGTGCTCTCTTCTCCCCTGGTGTCACTCTTTGAGATGCCATGATCGTCACTGTGTTGTCATCAACCTGACTTGTTCTGATTCAATGCATGTGCTTGGCTCGAATTACCCTTGCGCCGCTGTTTGTTTCGACTAAAAAATACGTTCTCACTGGGTAGTATCGCAATGTGGTGCCACTTGCGCACCCAGATTCGGCTCTCGACACCAACAGTCCTCGACAGCTCTTGGCAGTGACGACTCGTGACAGAAATGCGAGCGTGTGACCTGCCCGGGTGCCCAGCTGCCTGTCGGCAACGCGGTGAGGTTTCCGAGTGATGCACTATATATTGCTTATACTCCACGCTGGCTAGACAGACTGCTCAATTTCAGGCGTGGCAGCAGGCGTGCGGTGGTACATAGAAATGTGATGTGGGCCGCCGTGCGGATAGCTTCGGGATGCGATGGTGAGCCCTGGGTAAGTTTCCGCAGGGCCGATGCCACCGTTTAGTTGCCGTAGCACACATTGTTTTTCCTTTGTCATAAAGGCGTCCGTCGTCGTGGAGGGGCGAATGGGAGGGTGGCAGCCATTCGGCCAGGCTCGGCATGCGGCTGCTTGTCGAGGAGGAAGTAGGCGCGTGGACAGGGTGTTCACATGAGGGCGCAGATGGCCGATCCGGTGACCGTGTTCTCGGGGCCGGGGTCTCGCGCAGCCGGCTCGGGTGCCTCCTCGACGCTGTTTGTGCGAGGGAGAAGGACGCCGGCTGTGCGCCCCGGCTTGGAGAGCTCCTTCTTCTCGACCAGTTCCTTGGGCGCCACGGGCGACAGCAGCGTGGGCGGCGTCTGCTGCGTGAACTCGGGAAAGCAGGCGAACATGCTCTGCTGCTTCTTAAGGATCTTGTGCTTGGGCAGCTTGGGCTTCGGCTGCAGGCCCAGATCACCGGCATGAGCACCAGGCGCGGCGGCGCGGGGTCCCCGACCCAGGCCACCATTCCAGACAGCTGCGCCGCCTCCCGCACCACCGGTCAGCTGTAGGTGCTCGCGGGAGCCGAACGGCGACAGCGGTTTGCTGGCGCGGAAGTCGTCGGTGGCCGCGGCCGTTTCGTGCTTGGGTGACTGGGCACGCAGGTCCCAGTAGAAGGAGTCGAACGACTGCTCCCGCTTCAGGTTGCCCCGCAGCAGGACCCGCTTGGGGACCACGCCGCGCAGGGGGTGCCCTCCTGCGACCACTGCCACGCTCGTTTCTATACGGCTACTGGCAAAAATGGAGAGGCCAGGTGCGCGAAAGGGCAATCGCCGCGAAGCGAACGTCCGACAGTAAAAAAAAAGACAGAGAAAAAAGCGCGCCATGTCGCCATGAGGCTACAAGTGCAAGGCGCAATGTTGTGGCTATCTGACACGAAGCAGTTTGAGCGCCGCCTGTGCGAGTTTGTCACACAACGAAGCACAACATAAGCCGTAAAACCTGACTTGGTGAGTCAAAACATCTACTGTGCTTGAGCTGCGCCATCGGCGGGCACTGTGATTTGATATCAGAATAATTCCTCCTAAGATGCCTGAAAACAACGATACTGTTTCCAAATTACTAACTACAGTCTCCATTGAATAAAACATATTACTAGGTATAAGCGTTTTCTCAATGCAACCTATACGTGCACGTTTCCCTTGCGATCAGAGATTTAAAATTAGCTATCGCGAGCCTGCCGAATAAAATAGAGAAATAAACTTCAAGAAGCGTGAATTGTTAACACGATCGATGTGCTGAATGCTCCGTTTAGTGACAACCCTGCTGAGGCGGCACTCGCCACACAAGCATGGGAAAAATGTGTCACAGGTCGAAGTGCACACTACGCTAGAAGCATACTATGCAAGTTTTGGGCGTTCTGTTATGAAAGAAAGAAAGGAAGATTATACACATGAAAGTAGCCCGGTTTCAGATAATGATGATGTGATACGAAAAGCAAAATAAGTCGCCCAAATTTCACATGAGCAAGGCGAAATACATTGCCTCCAAATAAAAGAAAACGATAAACTAGTTGCATGTAGCAACTTGTCGCTTTCGTAAATCTTGCGCCACTAATAAAAGAAGCACCTGCATGGATATGTTGCGGCTTTCCGGTAGGTGTCTTTTATTGTGTGGCACACGCCCTCCGCGCCACGACGTATCATATGCTTTAAGGAAGTTCCGCTGGCTGGCTTACGTCAGAGCCATATGTCCTGGTGCAGTATTGCTTACTAACAGGTGCAGTGGCACTAGACGATTCTAGACAAGAAACATGCTCAATAATGTGCAGATTGAGTGTTTACAATTCAAGGTTCTTAGCAGCATTTACATGCATAGTGTCAATGGATGACAATAGCGGGCCAATTGGTAACACGCTATATACAGTGATTAAACCACAAGAACAGAAAAGAAAGGCGCAGGCGACGACAAAAACTGGAGCCGCATGCAACATATCTACCGTAAGGCATTGTGCCAGGGGCTGTTGTGCGTTGGCAAGGAATCAAAAGCTGAAGTGTACTTGTGAAAGAACAGTAATCAATATAAGCATAAAGTGGTCCTATTATTACTTGGAAGAAAGCATTTTACACGAAGTGTGACCTCAAAGTCCACAGAGGTAATAGAGGAATACCCCGGGTAATCTTCGCAAAGACTTTCATTCATATATGTGGACATTTCTCTTATAGAAAGCTGTTACGTGACGGTGTCCACGAAAAATTGACTCACTTCGTTTCCGTCATAGAATGAACGTCATTAAATGGCGAATAAACCAACTAAAAAGAAATAAAAACTACCCTTGGCTGAGTTGCAGAAAAAAAGCAAGGCTCCACAAACTGCTCGCCCATATTTCTTTTCAGGCACCCATGGCTCTGTACGAAAAGAATTCGTCCCAACTTGCCAGTCCACTCAGAATAAACTTTGCTGCCATGTTCTGGGTCGAAAGCGACCCGCTGCTCTCGGGGTGCTGGATGCTGAACGACGCCAGAACACCCTGCCTAGCTGCTCTTGAGTTCCTAGTCGGCAAGAAACATGATTTAACCTATTCGCTAGGCTTGGATCACTGCTTATGTCAATTTCTTCACGTAATTAACATATTAACAAACGAGCTCAAAGGTTGTTAGTTTACAGGATTGCTTGAAATAAACTCGAACTGAAAAAATAAAATAAATTTAAAGTAAGAAGTGCTGACTCGTTCAGGAAAACTAGACACTAAGGGCACGTTCGCGAGGTTGCAGGGTACTCTGGGACAGTTATGTTGCTGTGGAAGGAGACTATATCGAAAATGGCAGCTTTTGAATGCACATAAATAATTTAGCTTTGCTTGTCAATAGAAAGCTAATATCGAAACCAGTTAGCGTCCCCTCGTGATGACCAAGTGCTTAGTATGAGAAGGTGGACTGAATTTCAGAGGTAGAGAATTTAGTTTTTCGTATTTACCAAAATTAAGAAAGTATCTCGAGAAGCTTCAGATTAACTCCTTTCGTCTAACTGCGGACCGGTTCTGGGAGTAAATTTTCGTGCAAAGAAAAGCAATTACACTCATTCTTTCCTAGCAACGCGATAACATCGTATTGGCCTCAGATGCGTAGAACGAATTCTTTAGGGTTTGGTTCAGATAAGACTCAGATGCATATAATTCCGGCTGACTTGTCCCCCTTACTTTCATTCTCTCGTTATGCTAAAGAGTTCCCACTAACTATTCACGAATGCGGAGATGCTTTGCTTAAGCCTGTGCTAACCATCTTGATAAAAACGTGGCCACCGACGAGTGTTTAAGGTGGCGGTACGAAATACTTGTTGCTCAGCGCCATTGCTTTAAACTACCTCGTTCAGCCCATTCGCTCTTCCCTTGGCTAACTGAGTTATCGAACGCATTGTGAACGCTCTTTCAACATCAGTTTCATGACAGCATGTCATTGAAGCAGAAATTACCGGTAACATGTCTGAAGTATTGCCTCTTTGGTTGGGCGCCGTGCAAGGACCATGGGCATCGCGTGGCGCCAATACTTAAACATTATTGCTGACTGCGCCCGTTACTGCAACGCAGCGCATGGCGTTTGTGCTGCCCAGCATACTTCCATGCTTGGCTGCAAACGCCAACGAGACCTTTACTCAGTCCACGTCCCCAGGGATACGGAGTTTATGAACATGTACCTCAACCACGTGTGGCCTACGGTAAGCGCCTGTGCGATTGACTGTGGTTGAGGCGATAATATATTCCTGCACGTTTACGCACATGAATTTTTCCGCGGCACTTCTCTTCACACTACTTGCCGTGTGCCCTACAAAGCACGACATCAAGCCCGTGTTCTGTACATATCGGTGACATATAGTGTGTTTTTTTGGCCTTGAATAGCCCTGAATCATAACCTTCTGAGATGAGCATCATGAAATAAAGTGCTCTATGTGCTAGGAATGGCGTTCGTTCAGTGAATCTAGAGACTAGACATATAGCTTAGCATCTGCATTCCAGCGTAGCTAGAGCCTGTCTCAGAAATTCAGTGGCTCTTGGCGCGGGCCACGTTCTCGAGCCTAGTGCGGCGCGCCCGGCGCGCACTCTGCGGCAAGCGGCGGCGCGCTCTCTCACCAAGAGTCTTGGGCTCGTCGCCGACGGGCGTGCCGGGCGGCAGGTCAAGCATGAGCCCCTTGCCCGGGTTGTTGAGCAGTCGCAGCATGGGCACCAGCGTCGAGCTGGCCAGCTGCACGACCAGGTGGCCCGTGTTCAGAGACGTGGTCACGGCGAGCACAGTGGCGTGCAGGTCGAAGCTGGCCATGCGGTGGCCGTTCTGCGTATTCCACAGCTGCAGCGTGTTGTCATCCGAGCTGGACACGGCCACCGAGCCGTCGAGCGTCAGCTTGGCCGCCCGTATGGCCTCGGTGTGGCCGCGCAGCACGAACCGATCGCTGCCGGTCGTCACGTCCCACACGATCAGGTTGCAGTCCTGCGAGCCGGACACGGCCAGCGAGCAGCGGAACGGCGCCACCGCCACGCACATCACCGGTCCCTCGTGGCCCACCAGCACCTGCGAGTCGGATCGTACGCATCAGCAGCCATGGCGCATTCACCGCGTGGACCGAAGAATCTCGCTAAGCATGCGTTCAATATATTGTGCTTAGGGTTTCCTTTGGGAGCACGCAATATAAACCATATAGAATATATATTATATAGACATCATTCCTCAGGCGTCTCTTTTCTTCCATGAAAGCTGATGGGCATATCCGATAATGCGGAGGAACATATCCCTATCCTATGCGACAGTCGCTAAAACGTTCGTGATTGACCCTGCCTTGCATGGTTTTTTTCTAGGATCGATTAATATGTGGGGTTTAACGTCCCAAAACCACTATATGATTATGAGAGACGCCGTAGTGGAGGGCTCCGGAAATTTAGACCAACTGGGGTTCTTTAACGTGCACCCAAATCTGAGTACATGGGCCTACAACATTTCCGCCTCCATCGGAAATGCAGCCGCCGCAGCCGGGATTCGAGCCCGCGCCCTGCGGGTCAGCAGCCGAGTACCTTAGCCACTAGACCACCGCGGCGGGGCGGTTTTTTTTTCTAGGAGGCGGGGGTGCAAGTTGCATGCAAAGGAAAGGAAATTCTCCAAACTCGAAGCAACATTTCTCAAAACCCCGCTGAAAATTAGCCTGCCTGCGGTCATAAGACATGTAGAGATGAACAAAGGGAAGTTTATTTCAACTGTGCTTTCATGGAGGGCAATCTTACGCATTGAGTTTTTGCCGATACTGTTATGAACTTGCCATACGCAGTGGGATGATTGCGTATTATTTCGCAAGCTTTTCTTTCGTTTTCGACATCTTTACGGCACGAAAATGACAGGACAGATAGAAGTACGATGACACGGGTGGTAAGATGTCGAGCAGTAAGCACCAACTCGGGAAAACTCAAGTTTTTCTTTCGTGGTTGCGAGATACTGGCCAGACATTGCGGTTGTATGTCACAGAAAATACTTCAAACTGAGACGTGGCTAATTTTCGTGAATAGATATAATTGAACGTTATTTAAGTATGTTTTTCAGTTAGATTAGCAAAATATGCCACGATTTTAATTAAAGAAGTTTTGCAAAATTTTAGATACAGCTCTCTCGAGGATTGACACACTCTGCAGCATTTCATTTATGTTTTGGTTAAACCACATTTAAGAATATGCAATAATGCACAAAAATAAACAATCACGAATGAAGTATGGCCCTTGAAGTTGAATAATTTTCTTTTCTTATAATTTTACTACTACAACGCCTTTTTTGTCATTTTAAACACGTCAATAAATGGGGGGATAACTTTTACTTCCTGAAGACACTTCACTGCGCATGCAGGAATACCACCCTGTGGATGCGAACGAGAAAGGGAGAACCTCAAAAGTAATTCAATAATGCTCGTTTCAGTGCCCGAGTGTCCTGAGATGCCACATGAGAGTGTAAAACGATGACGTTTACGGCAGATTGTTTCTTTTTTGTGCTTCGAACATCAGAACTGGTGATATGAATTGAAGACACTCGTCACGCAACTAGAAAGAGTTGGAATGTGACGGAAAACCTCATGTGAAGAGAGTTTAATTGAATGATTTGTGGGGTTTAACGTCCCAAAACCACCATTTGATTATGAGAGACGCCGTAGTGGAGGGCTCCGGAAATTTTGACCACCTGGAGTTCTTTAACGTGCACCCAAATCTGAGTACACGGGCCTACAACATTTCCGCCTCCATCGGAAATGCAGCCGCCGCAGCCGGGAATCGAACCCGCGACCTGCGGGTCAGCAGCCGAGTACCTTAGCCACTAGACCACCGCGGCGGGGCAAGAGGGTTTAATTCCCCTAAGCACAGTAATTCGATTTAATTTGTTAAGGAGTAACGTAAGCGAGATAGATAGATAGATAGATAGATAGATAGATAGATAGATAGATAGATAGATAGATAGATAGATAGATAGATAGATAGATAGATAGATAGATAGAATGATGGATGAATGGTTTGATTGAGTCAATGATTAATTGATAGATAAAACACTTCATGTTCCTGCAGATCGCTAAGAAATGCACCCCTCACGTTACGATTGTGGTCGCGTTACAATCGAATCGAAGACATAGTAATATATCTAATGTGGCAGTGAAGTATGTTTTAGTAGATACCGGGATATCGCAACATACCATGCAACACAGCAGCTGATGAAGCAGCATGGCAAGCACATCACAAAGATGCTTTGGTTTCTATTCCTATATCGAAAAATGAATTGCACTGCATTTTAAAGACAAAATCTCTCAATATGTGTGAAAAACGGGGTTTGACCAAAACTTCAGAAACTCTGATTTGTATCACTAGAGCCACTAATTGAGTTTGTAATTGCGTCATCCCTGCCCAGAAGTGTCCAAACCCTTATTAATAAATTAGGATTAGGCACAGCCTACACCAAGCATTTTTGACACAGAATTGGCTGCGCATAAACTTCGGAATGTGACTGCGGATTACTTGAATAAGACCTATATCACCTCCTTCTAGAATGCCCACAACACGATACACCGAGACGCTGACTTATATCATCTTTAATGATTTTAGATCACTGACCCTTCAGCTTAAAGGAGCTTTTGGGCTCGTGGCCAACGAAAGGTTTACAAAAGTGCACTGCAAAGCTTTGAAAATTTTCCATGAGAACAGCTCCGCCGTGGTGGTCTAGTGGCTTAGGTACTAAGCTGCTGACCCGAAGGTCACGGGATCAAGTCCCGGCTGCGGCGGCTGCGTTATTGATGGAGGCAAAAATGCTGTAAGTCTGTTTGTTTTAATTTGGGTGCACGTTAAGAAACCCCAGGTGGTCGAAATTTCCGGAGCCCTCCACTAAGGTGCTCTATCACAATCATATGGTGGTTTTGGCATGTTGAACTCAATATATATATATTGCCTTGAGGACAGTGGCATTCTTGTCCGATATTAGTGCAAATCAGTTTTTTATACGTGACAGTCCATAATTAGGAAACTATTGACTGTTGTATGGAGTATATAACTTTTATGTTGACAGTTATGTGACTGTTCGACTGTGCGCCGTGAGTTCTGTTCAATTTGTAAACATCACCATATATGCACGTATATGTGATTGTTGAGTACGTTGTTTGGACTAAACCTGCTATGCTATAATTAATATTGTAAGTGCTGTAGACTTGCTACGCTTGGAGGCCTGGACATTCCGTCAACTTTGTTATTGGACACTTTTAAGCGATAAAGAGTAGCTGAGTAGCCGGCGCCGTATTGGTGCGCCAACATCTGCTTACTTCGCATTAATAAAAGAAACGTCTAAGAATAGTGTATAAATTAATACTACTTGTACAAGTTTACTCTGTGGCTATAAAAGGGAGATTAAAAAAAAACTATGGACCATCTATCCGAAAGTAACCCTGATGAGATGCGAAGCAGCAGCGGTGCGCACGGCGTTGACCTGTTTGAAACAGGCGTCGACGTGGGTGCTGGAAGAACGGTCTGAAGCGCAACTCGGTGTAGCATAGGTGGTACCCGCACGCCCTCTCTATTCTCGAACGTGATCGGCATTCTTGACTCGCACCTCGTCGGTGTCATTGGTCTTCCATTGCCGACGCTTGCGTTCAGCCTCCCTGGCTCGCGCCTCGTCGGTGTTCCATGCACGACGTCCCCATCCGCCAACGCGATCGGCTTTGCTAACCCGTAACGCCGGCGACGGCCCGGAAAGGTACGCGCACACTAGTGCGCAACATGCCCAAGCGGCGTCCCACCCGTCGGCGTCATCACGCGGCAAGTAGCGGTGCTCTGTCCATATTGGCGGTGCCACGGGGCCACGGCAGGGCAAGACGACGGCACGCGAGCGCGCCTACCCGCGGTTTCTTCTCGACGACGGATGGAGAGAAGGTGGCGCGGGTGAGGAGATGATGCCAACGTGAGGAGTGGGCTGGAGCGTTGCAATCGCTGTGGAGAGGGTGAAACGAGAGAGATGACACGCGGCGAGCGACGACAGGCTATGGAGAAAGCGACGTCACGTGCGCTCACAGCGAGGAAAGGCTAGGCCTACTTGGCGCCACCACAGGTGTGGAGGGACAACGTTACACAGGCTAGTCAAAGAGCTGCTTCACATATAAAATGGAGAAGTAATGGTAACGTGAACGTCCCATGCGCTTTCACAGCCAGTGTTCGAAGGTGGCCTTTTGCAGGAGCAGCTCAAGAGCGATGTCGGAGAGCTGTGGTGAGGAAGACATCATACAATTCAACATTTCATTTACTTCCGTTGCAGCTAGTTGAAAGGAAACTCTTTCTCAATAAATATTGTGATAGAGAACGATGCCTGGTAAGGCCGCTTTTGGAAGTCTAGCGGTTGGGCCGCTACATTGCTGGCCATCGACGGCAGTCGACGTTCCACGCAGAGCCACATTTCCAAGCTGGGTGCGACGTTCGTGAAGCAACATTAGGGGCTTTTAGCTTGTACGTATACCTCTTCACGTTAGCGTGTTGCCGAATACCGGTTTGCTTTTACCGTCTTATCGGAACGCACGTTTTTCTAACGTTTTAGCTCCCCCATACGTAAATGTTTACGTACGTACGTAAACATGTATGCCTTTACGTTTTTGCATACCATAATTGGTGATGTTAACTGCATTTAAACCATCTTTAACTCAGGATTGCATCACCGCTCCGGTAAAATCACGACGCGTTTTTTATTGTATCCTCGTATGTACAAAAGAGTGAAGAAATACAAGGTTACCGCCACAATGGTGTCGAGATTTTGTTACACTTCATGCAACCACAATCATAAACACGTTGACTTACGCGTAATACTGTTGATCTGATAATGATTAAAACGAAAACTCCTTCCTAATAACACCGCTGCGCGGTTTTTACGCCAGACGTACAATGCACGAAACTTCTGCGTTAACATTTTGACCTGGTTTATTTTGACCCACATAAGATGGCGCCACCTATTCGGCCGTTAACATAGTTTATTCCTTCCGATAGAGTTAACTATATATGTTCCTTCCTCCATGGGCTGAAACAATGTCGTCGTTATTGGCGCTCGCACTTCAGCTTACTTTACTCGACGGCTGGAGTCTCCGCAATGTGAATATCGCGAGTTCCTACGAATTTAAGTGGATTTGCAAGATACGGGCTGCCAACGTAAAGTTTATCCATCGGGTAGCTTACCTTAGGTAAAGGTTTACGTTGCCGTAAAGACCGTCGCATGCCCAAATTCTATTCTGTATTCGGTAACACGGTAACGTAAAGAGGTATCCGTACAAGCTAAAATCCCCTATTTCAGCGTGGTGTGAACAACAACCCCCCGCGCACGTGCGGTGCTGCCTGTTCGACATCATCGCTGACCTCGTCAGACTGGACATGCCCCGTCCTGAAGCGGCAGGAACTGACTCAAGCCATCGACTCCCAAGCAGGATCACCAGAGCAGTCAATTTCTCACCAAGCGGTCCTACATCGGCTCCGGGTATTGTCCCTCGGAACCACGGCTGTGGTCAATCATTATGAGTCAGCAAGTAAAGCTGGATTGGTAGAACTATTGCTACTACGTAGAGAGGAGAAGGTGGGGGTGGCCCCACCGTTCCGGACAGAATAGCGCCCTGTCTGATCTTTGAGAGTTGAGAGCATCAACGAGTAAATACTACGTATAAAGTAATTTTCTGTCCTCAACTTGTCCTCAGGACTGCTTCGAGCATGAGAGCCACACCCATTCATACCGGCCACCCAACCCCAATCCAAGCAGTTGTGGAAACGGTAGGGTACTGTGACAGCCATGCCCTAACAGTAATAGAAAGCGGTGGGATGTCACGACACCTCATTTCTAACATAGCGTACTACGAATAAAATCTGGTGATGCCTGGATAAGGGTTATAAACAGCTCGGCGCCTTTACTGCGCTATTTATTTCTTCGTGTGCGCAGGAGGTGCGCCTAGCGTTGTATTGCTTGCGTTTTAAAACGCTCTGTCTGCCTTTAGGAGGTCCTGTGAACTATATTATGCAAAAATACTGTGGTTTTCTTTGTTTAAAGTGATGCTGCCTTAGCCTACCCTGTTTCAATGAGAGCGCTCGTGTTGCTTTACGCCCCATCCAGTGCCTGCCACCAGAAAATACCGAATAACGTTTCGTTGAGCACAAGACAATATAATATTAATTATACTTGCGTTGTTTTCTTTGCTTTAATTTGCGCTTTTCAGAGCACGTTTTTTACCTTCGCACACCGCAGCTCGTTTTTTCTTTCACGTTTCAATTTGCTTTCTATAAAAGAAAAACACTCCTGAAGTTTTTCTCAGGCGGCACAAAGAACCGTATCACTTTCTTTTTCGCCTGGATCTCATTTTGCTAAATGTTTGATGAGGCATGAAAAATAACACGTTCGGAAGGAAGAACGAAGGAAGCTAGGAAGAAACGAAGCTGGTCTCTGCGAAGGACGCGATAGGAAAGACGAGGCTATCCGAACAGTCAAAAGGAGATCGGTGAGGCGGCAGTTCGCCTGGAAGGTAAGTATATAAAAACCAAACTTACACCGCCAGGCGCCACCGGGCAAGTGCACGAAAGTCTACCGAGGAGAAGAGAAAGGAGCAGCGGGGGTTCATTCGCCCTGGGCTCTGGTCACTCGTTAAGTGCATCGAGCCAAGTGACAGATCACGTCTAGCTGCTCTCGGAATGCGGCAAGTCGAATGGCGTCTTTCAAAAGCCCGGGCTCGAAGAAAACCGGATGGCCAAAACGCCTCGGGTCGGAGCCGCAGCACCGCGATCCGTCCCTTTCTTGCTGGCGAGCGATACTGATGCAGTGCTTGCGATAACGGCCACAGTGCTCGAGCTGGCAACTATATCGTGAGCTCGATGCGTTTTCTTTTCAGTTTGTAATTCGCAGCACCTATCCGTAAATCTTCTTAACGAAGAAAGTGGTTAGTGTTTGCCTCGTGTGTAGAGACGTACGTGTAATAGAAGGCTCTCAGCACGAGGTCGTGGTTCGTAAGTATATTTCATTTCTGTTAATCATACGTGGTTTACTGCGATAGCAATTGTATGGTCCCCGTAGTCGCCATGTGCCCTCTAATGTACGAATTACTTAGATCTTCGCGTTAGTCAGTGAAAGCGTGTTAATGCCACGGACAAACGCTTGGAAGCACGAAGGCGACTTCCGTCGCAGCATTAATCTAACTCATCGCAGCACAGCCGGCGCTTCGATGAGTTAGGTCAAATTTGATGGTAAAGCAGTGAGCTGGTAGCCTTACTTCGTATAGCATTCTAATTTGTTTCTTTCTCATTCATTGCTCGACCTTGCGGAAAAATCGTGACCTTGTTTTGTCATTCTTTGCGACGAACACATATCTATTCTTGGTCGTATAGAGGTTGTGTCATGCTGTTTCACTAATTACGAAAGGAAACACCAAGTTGACCGAATAATTGAGTTTCATACGAATGAAATGGTGTAACAACTAACAATTCATTTTGGCTTGAACCTTAATCTATTCTTATATCCCGCGGCCGTGGAAGGCGGATTTTGAGAAAGGCTAAATGTTTGAGGCCCAGATTTGGGTGCGCGTTTAAGAAGGCCAGATGGCCGAAAGTTTCGGATCTCTCCACAATGGCGTTCCTCATAGTCTTGACTATATTGTGGCTTTGGGACATAAAACGTTAGCAATTTTCACTAATCTATTCGCATTCCCCGCGTGTTCCGAATAGTAACATTCGGCGATGCCTATTATTTACCCCAAGCAGTATTGAAGACTGAAATACACTGCCTGCTCACACCATCGCTGTTAAATCAAATTATGTATTTTTCGCTCTTTTGAAGTAAAAGTTGCTGTTTTCTTTAATTTTCATTTTTATTTGTTACGCCGACTGTATGTAGCAAGAAATTTGAATGTAGGCTGACTAAGAATACTAAATTTTACACATTTTGACTGAGTAACAGTAAGTTATTAGGTGGTATTTATCTGACGCACGCTGTTTGACTTGAAAATTGGTGCCTCTGTAACAAGAATGGCGGTTCTACGCCCTGCAGGATGAACAAGGCACTTGCGTTTCTTCTTTGCGTTTAAGTACTGTTGCGAACGACGGCCTCCGAAATCCCACCGCTGCCACCACTGTTGCGAAAGACGGCGACGCCAACACGGTCCCGAAGGCGCCACTGCTTCGAACTCCGCCGGAAAGGTCACCTGCCGTTTGATAGCGTAGGTTTCTCAGCTCGTGACTGCTTCTGCGCAAAGCTGATAGACGAGCGGACGAGACGACGGTGAGTTTAAACAAGGTTTATGTACAGCATATATATAGAGGCGTTACAAATTCGGCACTGGGGCCGACAGAGACTCGAAAAGCCGAGCTCTCCTCTCTAACACATAGGCCTCCTCTCAAACGGGTCCGCTCTGACACACATGTCAGCTTTCACCTAGGACCACCGACCGCGACGCGCCGCAGGGCTTCTTTTATTTGCACCGGGTCCAACCAAAATGTCCAATCAGAAGCGCCGCTGGTCGTCAGGGCAGACTCCTCCAATGGGGTCGCCGCGCAATGCGTCAGACCCCCAGACATGAAGACGCCAGTTGTTTACTCAACGGGTCGCTTGCCGAGGCTGACTCACTGCACGTGCACGCCAGAGAGGCGCCGTTGAGTTGTTGATCGCGTCAGGCGGACTGGCCTTGACACAGATTGCCTTTTTCAGAGGCACGGCCGTTCGCTGTGGACTCGCAGGCATAACAGCACCCCCGCCGCCAGACAATGCGCCCAAAAGACGAGCTGCTTCCACGGGGCTCGGATGACAGGTGCGCTCGTTCGCCAGGTCCCTCCAGGTTCGCCTCCAGGACCATGGGGAGAATGCAGCTCCAGACTCTGTTCCGGGAACACATCCCACTCTTGACGACAGATCCCAGCTCCACTGGCTTGTCGCCACAACTTGCTGGCCAACTTCGCTCGTCTCTTCTGACCATCTTCGGTTTCAGCACTTGTCGATGGTTCTGCAACTTGCTAAGAACGGTTCGACAACAGACAACACACGACACAAGCAAGTGCCCTCGGTCACCCAACAGAACACCAGACAAAGTATAGTACAACATATACCTATCTACGTGTCTATCGGAATGTGCCCTCTACATCAAGAGGCACATGTGGGACACAAGACTCTTAAAGTAAGAACTTGAATTTTTCACACTTACAACAACGCAACGAATTAGAATACCACATAAAGTTGGCCCCTTGAGATCACTCTGAACGAGAGCGCTCAGCCCAGGTCGTGATGAGGTCAAAATTTTGCCCCGAATCGCCAGCGGGAAACCGAAAGGTTGAGAAGGTACTAGCTAGAACGCACTGCTCAATGCACCTGCATGAGCGTTTAGCTTCCCCCCCCCCCCTTTTTTTTGATAGCGAACGTCAAAGTTGCGCTGTGGAGCAACATGCTCCACCTCAGTAACCGGCCACTTTTAGGCGACGATACCTATGCGGCACCAAGAGCGGCTCACACTTGCGACGTTGCACAGGAGAACAACGATAACGATACGGCTTGCTACGGATTGACTCCTCATCGCTTAGCTCGATATCGTGTTCGATCACCGTCGTGTTTCCGGGGCGGTCCGAAAACACGTCTCCAAACTAGGAAACAATCCTTCTCGGGTCCTCCTTCCGGGCTTCACTTAACCTAGGCTCTAGGTTTATTTGCTCCCAGATTACTTTCGATCCCCCTTCGATTACCTCACTAGTACTCAAAACTTCCGCTCCCTCTTCCTCTGAAGCACTTAAAAGTAAATTTACGACTGCTTTCAAGTTACTGTGATAAATTTTGTTCCACCGCCTTCCTAATTTCACTTCATAATTCGTATCGGGAAGCTTCAATATCACTTTGGCGGGCCCTTCCCAATGAATCTCAAGCTTGTTCCTTTTGGACGGCTGCAGCAGCATTACCTGATTATCAACTTCAAAAGCGCGCTTCTTCACCGATTTCTCGTAGTGCTCCTTCGACAGCACTTGTGCCGCGTTTTTGTGGCTTTCCACTAGCGCTTCAATCGAGAGATCCTCACGCTGCTCTCGAATGAGCGTCTCTCGATCAACTCTCGGCAGCTCGCTCCAACTTTCCACTACAGGCGAGAGCGTTGCAACCCTCTCGCTCTGACTCAATGGCGCCATGTCGTCTCCCCCTACGCATACCTCGCCGGCCGCTTCCGCGACGGGCTGCTCGCGTGACCGCTCACATGACTCATGCGGAAAATTTCCTTTCTGGGGTTCCGTCGACCCACCGACAAGGTCACTTGAGAGTTCACTGCATTGAACCAGATCAAGCTGCCGCGATAGCTTCCGCGCTTGCGATCGCGTGAGGGCCATGCACGCTAAGTTGGGGAAGAACGATTTGCCCTGCTCTTTGAGAAGCTGCTCTGAGTTGTTGGAGAAAAGATAAGGAAAACGATCATTTAGCGGGGCAGACACAGCCGCTTCGGTGCGAAGCTTACCGAACGGGCCTTCAATGACAACCGTGGCGATTGGTAAACAAGCACTCTGCTCCTCGGCGACTTGCCTGATCCATGCGCATTCTCCTGTAAAGTCATCCGGAGACACCAATTAAGGATGGACAACATGAATGGTTGCCGCTGAGTCACGAAGTGCTCGACACGTTTGCCCATTCACACTAATTTCTTGGATATACGGCTCCAACAACCGCATGTTTTCTTCTGATTTTTCTGAGCGGTAGAATTGCTCCAATGCAACGCATTCTACCACTTTATCGCGGTGGTCATAAACACCTTCGCCCTTGAGCCATTCAATTAAATCGGCTTTAAGATGAAACGCGAAGTCAACGTGTGACTCATTCCCCTTTTTAGCATACCGGAACCTTTGCCTGAAAGCCTCGGGTGACAACTTATAACGTCTTAAGAGCACTTCCTTAACCTCGTCATAGCTCTCAAACGCTTCCCTCGACAAGCAAGTTATCGCGTCGGACACTTCGCCGGGAAGAAGAGCTAACAGGTTCCGCGCCCAAAGAGACCGCTCCAACGCGTTTCGCTCACAGACGTGTTCAAACTTGACGAGATACTTCGCCATGTCCTCGCCTACTACGAACGGTGGCAGTTGGTCCCGCATTCTAAAACCGCTGACCTGAGTCGTCGGAGAAGCTACGCTAGGCGCCTGCGAACTTTGTAGGATTGCCAATTCTATTCGTTTCAGCTCGAGGCGCTCCTGTCTCTCGGCCTCCTCGCGACGTTCGCGGCTTTCAGCTTCTTCACGTTCGCGAGCTTCGCGCCTTTCAGCCTCCTCGCGGCGTGCTTTGATATCCACCCAGGCCTCATCGACTTCCTCAGCCGACACTCCCTCATGCTTCATGATCTCAAGGATCGCTTGCTTTCGTTTCGCACGGCCCAAAGTAATGCCGAGTTCCTCACAAATTTCGATGAGTTCCTTCACTTTAAGGTTCTCCATCGTTCACACTCGCCTCTTGCTGTTTGCCCCTGTTAAGAATCTACTTGCCGTACCCACTATAAGCCTACTAGCAAGACGCGCAAGCAATTTTTCACACTCCCGTGTTTACCCCCTCTGCATTAACTTTGGTTTCAAAGCGCTTCGACTTGGCTTGAAACGATCAAAGCTCACTTCAATGCTTCACACAGCCCTTCTCTAAACTACTATAACCTGAGCTAGAGTAGTCTGGTGAACTGAGGGGAAAACATCAGGCACTCACCGCATCGATGTCACTGACGCCGGCCGATCCCGCAGCTGCCAACCACTGTTGCGAACGACGGCCTCCGAAATCCCACCGCTGCCACCACTGTTGCGAAAGACGGCGACGCCAACACGGTCCCGAAGGCGCCACTGCTTCGAACTCCGCCGGAAAGGTCACCTGCCGTTTGGTAGCGTAGGTTTCTCAGCTCGCGACTGCTTCTGCGCAAAGCTGATAAACGAGAGGACGAGACGACGGTGAGTTTAAACAAGGTTTATGTACAGCATATATATATATATATAGAGGCGTTACAAATTCGGCACTGGGGCCGACAGAGACTCGAAGAGCCGAGCTCTCCTCTCTAACACATAGGCCTGCTCTCAAACGGGTCCGCTCTGACACACATGTCAGCTTTCACCTAGGACCACCAACCGCGACGCGCCGCAGGGCTTCTTTTATTTGCACCGGGTCCAACCAAAATGTCCAATCAGAAGTGCCGCTGGTCGTCAGGGCAGACTCCTCCAATGGGGTCGCCGCGCAATGCGTCAGACCCCCAGACATGAAGACGCCAGTTGTTTACTCGACGGGTCGCTTGCCGAGGCTGACTCGCTGCACGTGCACGCCAGAGAGGCGCCGTTGAGTTGTTGATCGCGTCAGGCGGACTGGCCTTGACACAGATCGCCTTTTTCAGAGGCACGGCCGTTCGCTGTGGACTCGCAGGCATAACAGTACACACGACTACGACTAATATACAACAGATTGAAGTTTCGTAGAACACATGCTTATTTTTTGGTGCAAGTTAGCCTGGACACTCTGCATATATACCATGCTTTCTTGACTATTACATTCAAGAAAACAGTCAACAAAATTGTGATAGTAGTGTCCAATTTATGACTTTCTACGGAGGCGTTCAAGCTGCGATTTAAACACAAAGATTAAAAACAGAAAGCTTAACATTCATTTTTTTTCTGCTGGTGAATAAGACATGCAATTATTGCTATGTACATGAAAAAAGAGCCTTGAAAAATATTGTTTTTTAAATAGCCCGTAAGCCCTCTTCTTCATAAAAAAATTTTCCCTTCCAATGAATATTTAGTAGCTCGCCAGAATGCAGCACCTGAAAAACGTGAACGATATCGCTTTGTGCATTGCTGTAGCCCGAAACAGGGCAGTAACCAAGGCTCAAAAGCACTTGTCCTTTGGGCATTTGAACCTAAAGAGATGGTATTCGAAAAATAAATAAGTATGCTGCCTACCTGAGTTAGTTTTGCTGTTGCGACTTCCCACACCTTGAGCGACATGTCTTGCGATCCGGTAACAATGGTTTGGCAGTCGTACGTGACGGTGTAGCACAATATGGCTTCGCTGTGGCTCACAGTCTTTTCGCTATCCGTCTCAAACACCGGCCAATATTTCAAGCTGCGGATAAGAAGGGGGCACAGAAAACGCAACAAGAATGCTTATTCACACTTCCGTTTAATCACGTACATTATAACATTTGTGAATAAATGTAAGCTTCGACCACACCAGTCACAGTTACAACAGAAGCACTATACGCATGGGTGCCCTGTATAAGGGTATTAACTCAATACCATGATGTGAACCGCTATTCGTTGTTTTGTGGCAGGTGATTTCCCCATACAGAGGCATGTTATTGCCGCTCGCTGTGAAGCACAAGCTTGAACCAGATAATGGTTGAACTTTATCGCCAATTTCAGCAAGATTTTTGCATGACTGCCCGGGGCAACGTTATATTTTAGGTAGGAACACTCAAAATTTGACGAATAATAGGCGTAGTATTATACAGCCGTCAAAAAGCACAGACAAAAAGAAAAACATAGAACGACTCTCTTGAGTTGAGAAATGGCAGCCAACCCACAGTCCTGAAGGCAGAGCTCGTATTAGTTCTTAGTTTGTCACCGACTGGAAACACGCTAACTAAAATTTCTCAGCAAGTTAAAATTTCATCACGGGTCTTAAGTGGTGTAGTTAGTTGAATAATTACAGAAACTTCACAACATTTTCTAGAAAAAAGTTAAAAATTCGGAGAAAAACTGTGAGGAGGATGTTGTTAAGAAATATTTCATTGGTGCAGATTGGCGCATTTGTATTGTGGATGAACTAGCAGCGTAGTTAAGGTGATTAACTCAGCCTAATTTCGTACCATTTCATGAGAAATGCTTTGTAGGTAAGGGTGCTCTAACGCACTGTAAATTTGGTTATATCATTGATATTGTGGGTTTCTGTATGATAACCAAGTTTTTTAAAGTGCGTGTTACTACGCGCTTGCCTGCATCACTGTTTGCTTTACATTTTTTTTGTGGCACTTTCCTTCCCCCAAGAAGTTTTTGTGATCTGATAAAACGCGTTCCTAAATTCCATCACGAAAATATTTGCTCAGTCTGCAAAAAAAATTTACATGAAGGGAAAAGACTGATGTTAGCACAGACACTGTTCGTTGCAACGAATAGACTGGAACAAGACTACAACTCTTTCTGCGTTTGAGTTCTTGGGCATAATAATAATAATAATAATAATAATAATAATAATAATAATAATAATAATAATAATAATAATAATAATAATAATAATAATAATAATATTAATAATAATAATAATATAAAAATAATGTGATCCCAACAGCATAACTTTGTTGTCTCACGAACATTTCGAGAAAACATGATTGCAGAAATAAAAAGTCACAGTTTTGCCAAAAGGGAGAAGCAATGAATGCGATAGCAACATATTCAAATGTTTTATGAAGTAAGACATGCACTTGATTAAGTAACCAAGTTTGCTGCAACGTGGCCCACAGTAGATGGCCACAACAAGGTTTGTATGTATACTGACAGCGTTGATGAGAAGCGCCTCTCATGGGCAGTGCATGCTGGTACTAAGGGCTATACGTCGCGTGTCGCCACTGGAGGCAGTTTGTTATGTGTAGAATGCATCTATATTCGGCGAGGCTCTCCCTCGGGTGTGCTCAGAATGACAGTAATGCAAGGCCCATATGGCAAAATAAATACCCATTTAATGACGTGTATCAATTGAAGGCAGAAATATAGTATTCGACAGAAACACTGGTGACTCTAAATGAAACACAGTTCACTCGATGACAGTGACAACCACCTTGTGGTCACTGAAGTATTTTGGCAAATGGCACGCTGTGTGTTCGTGACGCAACACTTTTTCCGTACACTATATCTAGACACGTGTTGTTGCGTGTAGTTGGCTGTGTGACATCAAACAGGAGGTGAATTTCATGTTAAGCATCAAGAAAGGCTACAAGCCACTCATTTTCGCATCGAAATACATTCACAGTAAAGTCTCTTGCGAGGATCACCAGCACATCCTTTTGGCACACCGCACTGAAGTTCTGTAGCAAGAACCTAATGATGTCGTTCCGCAAGGTTCCCGGCGAGATGTAGACTGCTGCAACAGTGAAGCCGCGTCATGTTTTGATGGCACATGCAACACCACACGTCACCTGGGGCAGCGAGTTGAGTTTGTATGGAAAGCTGCGCGGAAAAAGCGTTATCTCGTCGAAGCATTTGTAAATATTGACTCCAGCAGCTCGGCGATTTTGTCGTTTTGCGAGGCTGACGCACTTGCATCCTGGTAATTCGACAGCAGTGTCCATCATCGTTTTTGTGAAGCTTAGTAGAGGTAACTCGAAGACGACATTATCGTGCGATACATCGCCAGCGTGCGCAGGCAACGAGCGTACGTTCATGCTGCAAACTCCAATGTGTGCACTGACTGGAGGTTGGCGAAGCACTTGGCGGTGATTGCATCAAGTAGATGAGTTTCCAATTGGCAAAATCTGTCCGACAACGTGTGATCCGGATTTCCTCTATTGTGGTGAAAGGTGAAGTCCTATTCTGCATTTGTTAAAAACAGTTGTTCCAGAGTGGTAGCTCGACTCAATGCAACATAGACGAGCTTCTGTGCTTGCGTGGAGATACATTGAAGAGGGGCAGCTGAACACATGCGAGAGGGGGGGGGGCTGTGTAAGCACTTGTATACGTATAAGTGGCCATGACTATGCATACGCCTTCGTTGTAGCCTGAAATTTTGAAATGCGCCCAAAGGCGTTCGCTTACGTATGCGGGAGAAGTAAAATGCGCATGGTCGGTAAGTCATGCAGACACGGGCATATAGGCATTTGCGATGTTGCTTTGTCTCTGTCGGTAAATACATGAGACGGTGAGAACGCAGTAAACAGAATTACGTGGCACGCATGTGCTTTTATGTGACACCACACGTTTCAGATCCTTGCCACGCGTACCAGGCTTAAATAACTTGTGACAACCGGCAAAACGTGCATAGCCGCTGGATACTTATGTGGTGTCTCAAGAAGCTTTCTGGGTGGCTACGTGTACACTCGTGCGCTTGTTGTCAAGTGCAGTTCGCGACTGTGGCAGAGATGATTGGTAAAAATCAGTTTCACCGAAAGGTGAAGCCATTAATGTAATAGCGACAAACTGGAATGCTACACGAAATGGGCCTGGCAGTCAACTCATTTAGATCCGATCTCACGTAACTTTGCAAAACGCTGGTGCAAGAGAACACGGCCACTTCAGGTACACTTTGGGCACCGTTTTTTTTTTTCGTGTTGGGAGCGCAGCCCGTAGAAGGTCCCGCCTGCTCTGGGGGCACAATGAGTGCGCTGATGACTGCCACAACATCGCGGCAACCATAGCCCCCCCCCCCCCTGTTTACTCACTTGATAAGCATGCACGCAAACGACCCCGGCCGGAAAGACGATGTTTGCTCCGAAGAAAGAGGAGGCGAGCACATCTTGTCCTGTGTGTATATACATACATATACATAAATGTGAATGACGGTGTCTCCGGCGGTAGCGACGACAGTAAAAACAAGCTTACACTATTCATATATTTGCAATCACGATAATAAATCATCATCATCATCATCATCATCATCATCATCAGCCTGACTACGTCCACTGCAGGACAAAGGCCTCTCCCATGTTCCGCCAGTTAACCCGGTCCTGTGCTTGGTGCTGCCAATTTATACCCGCAAACTTCTTAATCTCATCTGCCCACCTAACCTTCCGTCTCCCCCTAACCCGCTTGCCTTCTTTGGGAATCCGATTTGTTACCCTGAATGTCCAGTGGTTATCCTGTCTACGCGCTACATGCCCAGCCCATGTCCATGTCTTCTTCTTTATTTCAGCTATGATATCCTTAAACCCCCGTTTGTTCCCTAATCCACTCTGCTCTCTTCTTGTCTCTTAAGGTTACACCTACCATTTTTCTTTCCATTGCTCGCTGCGTCGTTCTCAATTTGAGCTGAACCCTCTTTGTAAATCTCCAGGTTTCTGCTCCATAGCTAAGTACTCGCAAGATACAGCTGTTGTATATCTTCCTCTTGAGGGATAGGGGATATCTACCTGTCATAATTTAAGAGTGCTTGCCGAATGTACTCCACCCCATTCTTATTCTTCTAGTTACTTCAATCTCGTGGTTCGGCTCCGCGGTTATTACCTGCCCTGAGTAGACACAGTATTTTACAACTTCAAGTGTACTATTACCTATCTCGAAGCGCTGCTCCTTTCCGAGGTTGTTGTACATTACTTTCGTTTTCTGCAGAATAATTTTAAGACCAACCTTTCTGCTCTCCTTGTCTAACTGCAAAATCATGAGTTTCAGTTCGTCCCCTGAGTTATTCAGCATTGCAGTGTCATCGGCGAAGCGCACGTTACTAAGGTACACTCCATTAACTCTTATCCCTAACTGTTCCCATTCTAGGCTTCTGAAAACCTCCTGTAAGCACGCGGTAACTAGCATTGGGGAGATTGTGTCCCCCTGCCTTACACCCTTCTTGATTGGTATTCTGTTGCTTTCTTTATGAAGCACTATGGTAGCAGTTGATTCCCTGTAGATTTCTTCCAGGATGTTTATATATACTTCATCGACGCCCTGATTCCGCAGTGTCTACATGACGGCTGATATTTCTACTGAATCAAACGCCTTCTCGTAATTTATGAAAGCTATGCATAGTGGTTGGTTACATTCTGAGCATTTCTCTATTACCTGATTGATAGTATGAATGTGGTCGATTATTGAGTACCCTGTTCGAAATCCTGCTTGTTCCTTTGGTTGATCGAACTATAACATTTTATTTACTCTGTTAGCAATTACCTTTGTAAATAGCTTGTATACTACAGAGAGCAAGTTGATCAGCCTGTAATTCTTCAAGTCCTTGTCATCTCCTTTCTTATGTATTAAGATCATGTTAGCGTTCTTCCAAGACTTTGGTACTGTTCCCGTCGGGAGACACCTCGTAAACAGGGTGGCTAGTTTTTCTAACACAATCTGTCCTTCATCTTTCAGCAGATCTGATGTTACCTGATCCTCAACAGGAGCTTTGCCTCTTTGCATGCTCTCCAAAGCTTTTCTGACTTCTTCTATCATTACTGGTGGGGTGTCATCTGGGTTACTGCTAGTTCTTATAGTATTAAAGTCGTGGTTGTCCCGGCTACTGCACAGATCTCTGTAGAACTCCTCCGCTATTTTAACTATCCTATTCATATTGGTAGTTATTTTGCCTTCTTTGTCCCTTAGTGCATACATCCGATTTTTGCCTATCCCAAGTTTCCTCTTCACTGCTTTGACGATTCCTCCGTTTTTAAGAGCGTGTTCAATTCTCTCCATGTTATACCTTCTTGCATCGGGTACCTTACGCCTATTAATCAACTTCGAAAGCTCTGCCAGTTCTATTTTGTTTGATGTACTTGAGACTTTCATGATTTGACGCTTCTTAATGAGATTCTTCTTTTCTTGGCTAAGCTTGCCAGTGTCCTGTCTAACTACCCTGCCTCCAACTTCCACTGCACACTCCGTAATGATACTCGTCATATTATCATTCAATGTATCTATGCTAAGGTTGGTTTCCTCACTAAGAGTCGAGTACCTGTTCTGAAGCGAGACTCTGAATTCCTGTACTTTCCCTCTCAGTGCTAGCTCATTGATTGGCTTCTTGCGTATCAGTTTCTGTCGTTCCTTTCTCAAGTCTAGGCGAATGCGAGACCGTACCATTCTATGGTCACTGCATCGTACCTTGCCAACCACTTCCACATCCTGCACGATGCCTGGGTGTGCACTCATTATAAAGTCTATTTCGTTCTTATTTTCGCCATTAGAGCTCCTCCATGTCCACTTGCGGTTTTCTCGTTTTCGGTAGAAGGTATTCAAAATCCGTTAATTATTGCGTTCTGCGAAGTCTACTAGTAGCTCTCTTCTGGCGTTTCTAGTACCGATGCCATAATCTCCTACTGCCTGGTCTCCAGCCTGCTTCTTCCCTACCTTTGCAATAAAGTCTCCCATCGGTATTGTATATTGTGTTTTTACCTTACTTATTGCCGATTACACGTCTTCATAGAAGCTTTCAACTGAAGCGTCATCATGGCTGGATGTAGGCGCGTAGGCCTGTACCACCTTCATCTTGTATCTCTTATTCAGTTTAATTACGATACCTACCACCCTTTCATTAATGCTATAGTATTCCTCTATGTTGCCAGCTATCTTTTTGTGAATTAGGAACCCCACTCACAGTTCTCTTCTGTCAGCCAAGCCCCAATAGCAAAGGACGTGCCCATTCTGTAGCACCGTATAGGCCTCTTCTCTCCTCCTAACCTCATTGAGCCCTTATCTCATTTATTACCCTCTAGCTCCTCGAATAGTACAGCTAGACTTCCCTCACTAGATAAGGTTCTAGCGTTAAACGTTGCCAAGTTCAGGTTCCAATGGCAGCCTGTCCGGATCCAGAGATTCTTAGCACCCTCTGCTAAATACACAACACAAATAAATAAATACACTTCACTAAACATAACTGTGCCTGAGACAGTGTGAGAACTTTCCAAAAAATGCAATTCAATAGCAGCGCGAATGAGACATGACAATCTTGACGCCGACGCTGACTGAATGACTTATGAAACAAAGCCATGAGGCATTTTAAGTATTCACCGCATGGCAGCTTCAGCACTGACGAATTCGAAGATACGGATTCCAGCTTGGCCACAGCGGCCACGTTTCTGTATACAGGGGGTGACATGTGCTCGTGTAGTTGGATTTATGTGCACGAGAGAAAATATCGAGTATAGTTTAAGTGAACCCGGAGTCACACGCTGTACGGCATGAATCATGATCGAATTGCGGTTCTGGCATGTAAGACAACCAATTTAAGATGATGTTGCATGTGTCATCAATATTTGTTATGTGTACTGGTTAAATGACGAACTACTTATATACAGCACGACACACGCCAAGGCAATCAGACGCACGGACAGAATGATCTCTTTCCGTGCTCTTTACTTTTGTCGCCAGTAAAGCTGCCGATTCACCACTAATCACGTTTCAGTGAACACCATTGACGAATACATTCTCGACTGCTTCAAAATGCGTAGACTTTAAGAAGCGGAGCCTACATTTGCCTGCTTAAATCAATAACTTGGGGCCTAGCAAGCAAGCGTGCTTCGTAGTCTGTGGAGAAATAAACGTGTTTCTAACGTCTAGAACGATACGCAGAGTGTATATTGTGTATGTATATATCGCATGTGCGCAGATTTAATCGACAGTGAACGTGACTAGTAGATAAATTTTGACCACTTAGAGAGTTGATGTTTCGGCAGATGTGCACCAGTGCACATAATCTTCGTCGAAGTGGTAACACCGTGGTAACACCGGTGCCAAAATTACTACCCGCGAACCTGTGCTGAAGAGCGGAATGTTACGGCCACCACAGCCGGCTGTGCATTTAGAGCAATCAATTCCTTCTCCCCAGAACCTGTCTGTTCGTTGTATTTTTTCGTATTGTTTACAGGCTGCTTGGGCGAATATTCAGCGCCGTTTTCAAAATATGCCCTGCCTTTTCATAAGCTGAACTTCAAGTGACCTCGAGTTTTTAAATGCAAAGCATTTCCTACGAAATTCGGCGACTTTGGGCGTATCTATCTATCTATCTATCTATCTATCTATCTATCTATCTATCTATCTATCTATCTATCTATCTATCTATCTATCTATCTATCTATCTATCTATCTATCTATCCATCTATCTATCTATCTATCCATCTATCCATCTATCCATCTATCCATCTATCCATCTATCTATCCATCTATCTATCCATCTATCTATCCATCCATCTATCCATCTATCCATCCATCTATCTATCTATCTATCTATCTATCTATCTATCTATCTATCTATCTATCTATCTATCTAGCTGCCTACAACTTTTAGTTCTGGCCGTTTCGGTAATGGTATCGATACCGAACTTGTTAAGGCATAACATGACTGTATGAAGAACATATTTTACTAGTCATAACATGAACCCCAGGTGGTCAAAATTTCCGGAGCGCTCCACTACGGCGTCTCTCATAATCAAATAGTGGTTTTGGGACGTTAAATCCCACAAATCAATCAATCAATTAGTCATAACATGAAAACCATGACATGTAGGTCATGAATGTCATGATTTTTATTTTATGGTCATGCAACTCTTGCGGTAGTTTCGTTCACATGGCCTGTTGCAAAACTGGCAAAACTGGTAAGGTATGACATGGTTGCATGGCGAACACAAGCGACAGACCCTCACATGAAAATCATGACATGCGTGTCATGTAACAACATGACTACATGCCACGCTCATGATGCGCTCGCGGCCATTTCGCTAGCGTCACATATACCAATTCGGTATTACAATACGTGAATGGATGACGAAGGTCTGTGACTGGTGCAAACATGATAATCAAGAGATGCCTGTGATGTGAGAACATGACTACATGCCGCAATCAAGGCGCCAATACATTTAGAAATGACACTGTGCGCTTGCTCGCCAGCGTTCCTTTCGTCGCGTCACGCCGGCGTTGCCACGCCAGGCGGCGATCCTGCCATGTACTCGCAGGCGCGCGCCAGACTGCGTTGCTTTGACGCATGCGCGCTTCAGCGCGTCCAGCGTCCCTCCGGCACAAAAAGAGGGAGACCCAGTGTTGTCTATGTGCAGCATGCCGCAGCATTTCGCATTTCACAGCATGTCACATTTCGCGCCAATTGTCATCGGGCCGCGCTGACGGATGCTGTTGGCGCCTGGTGTCAGAATATAGAGTACTCGCGTTTTGCTAATGCAGCGCCGCTGTACCCAGCGTGCGCGTGCGTCACCGCTACATTGAAGTATATTGGGCCCTGCATGATGCACTCGTGGCCGTTTTGCTAGCTCCACATATACCAAATTCGGTGGTATGCGACGTTAATAAATGAAGAAATATACGACTAATGCAAACATTGTAATCCCGACACGCGTGTCATGTAAGAACTTGACGACGTATACCATGCTCCGTCCTCACGGCCTTTTGGCTGGCTCCACATTTGCTAAATTTGGTATCACGTGACGTGAATAGTGGACGAAGGTAAACGACACATTCAAACATGATAATCATGGCACGGAAGTCATGTACGGCTTCATTTACCTCCACCTCGTAACGTTGTGCTAATTTTAAAGTCACATACCAACATTTCTCATTGGTGCTTCGCATATCATCGATTCCCACTGTACGTGGGATCTGCCAATTTTTTTTTCCAGTTGTGAAACTTAGGCTGAAAATTTGACATTGCCAAAGACACGCTGTTGGTTTCGTTAATAAATGACAGCGTGAAACAAAAGGAGCAGTTGTCGGCTGTTTCAAATGTTGAGGCAAAGTTATCCGCCAAGCAACAAGGTCTGTTTCAACGTTCCACTTCATGGCTCTATGCACGCATGCGCCTAGTTCTCTGTAGTTAAGCATGCTGAGGGAGCATGCGAACAACTGTGCCTGTCATGTATATTTTGGAGGCGCATGCGCAGCAGTGGGCTTTACGAAGCACGGCTCTACAGCCCACCTGTACGGCCCAAACGCGTGCACTGTATCCAAAAACAATTACCGTCGGAGCCTGTACGAACAAGTGGGCGCACGAGAATGTATGTATTCTTTAAGGACACGAATGAAGGTAATGAAGAATAGTGATGTGCAGACTGTTGTGCATGCAGGCGTGTGCTTATACTATAAGGCGCTGTGAAATAGATTTTGCCTCAAGAAAAAAAATTACAGCGTATCCATGGAGTGATTGATGATGAGTGGGGCGAAGCTTCGGAAAGTTTTATCGGTAAACTGTTAATCGTCCATCCATCCGTTTGTCCGTCCGTCTTTCTGTCTGTCGGTCCGTCCGTTTGTCTGTCTATCCGTCCATCCATTCGTACGTCCTTACCTCCGTCTGTCCGATCATCTGTCTGTCTGTCTGTCTGTCTGTCTGTCTGTCTGTCTGTCTGTCTGTCTGTCTGTCTGTCTGTCTGTCTGTCCATCCGTCCATCCGTCAATCTGTTCGTCTATCTGTCTGTTTGTCCGTCCGTCTGTCTGTCTGTCTATCCGTTCATCCATCCGTGCGTCCATCTGTCTGTCTGTCTGTCTGTCTGTCTGTCTGTCTGCCCGTCCGTCCATTCGTTCGTCCGCCTGTCTGTCCATCCGTTCGTCCATCCGTCCGTCCGTCCGCACCTGCTGAGTGAGTCAGAGAACTAGGCGGTGGTTAAGTACCAAGAAAGACATGCATGTACAGACAGACCCACGGCTCTAGGAAAAAGAAAATGGCTAATTTAGGGAACTTCATTGCACGACCACATTCGTCATGTGTGGAGACATTCAACAGCAGTGTCCTATTTTTTCCTGCTTTATGTTTCCGTTTGTTTTACGGGTCAATTTTTACAATCTTCTGCCTTAAAATACTTTGAGAAGTAGAAAAAGAAGTTCATAAGCCGACAAAAAGTTTATTATTATTATTATTATTAATAATATTAGTAGTAGTAGTAGTAGTAGTATTTGGTTCACCTACACAAAAAAAGGAAGACATAGAGGAAATAGGGAGGGACAGGCTGACAACTTCCATCTTTAGGGCCACAACGCCTGCCTGCTCCTTCGAAAAGGGGAGGCATAGAAGAATAGTAAGCACTAAAACCCCAAAGAAGCAAAGAGTGTGGGGTGTGTGAGCGCGTATACGGTTTTTCTGGTCGGAAATAGAGGCATTAGATACTGCTATTATACGTCCGTAAACAGTACATATCTCTGTCCTGAGAATTGACTTTTTGTCGCTTTAATGGGCCGCAATGACTCGTCTACCTCAGCTCCTTCCACCGGATTGCCAGGTTAACCATGAAATACATAATATAAACAACAGAACAATCTCGAATCGCTTCATGAAGTTATTGGACAGCCTGTCACGTCACATGCCGAATCTCTTACGATATGCTCGCGCCGAGGACATCAATGAGCACCAGGTTCGACAGTCACTTGCTTAAATGACCAAGGCATAGCAATTGCAGAAGCATCAGCGAACGGACGCGCCGGCACACATTCGCTTGCTACATAGGTGGGACGACGTGGCGAAAGAGAGGCCTGTGCACAGAAACCCAGCAGGTCGAAATTTTGTAAACGCGCCTCTACGCCGTCTGGCCTATTCGTACCGTGGTTTTCGGATGTTAAACTCCAACGAATATTATTATTAAGCATTGCAAAAAAGAAAGAGACCGATTTTTTTTGCTCTTGTTTGACACGTTATTGTAAATGTCCTGAAACTTGCAGCACAATGACATTTGGCTCGCATGTTTCTGGGCCTTCAATACAGATCGACAACATTTTCTATGCTCAAAAAGTGTTTCTTGATGGCTTCTTTAACTCAGCATGATTGTTATCTGTGTGAGAGAGAGAGCAGCATAACGGTTAGATGCTTTCATAATAAAATTCTCCCGCGTACAAAAGTGCACCATACCTGTTATCGCTCTTTCCGCCGACGGTGAAGACCACATTTGCGTGCAGCGTCACCTGGTTGGCCGTCTTGACGCAGGCGACGAGCTGTGTGGCGCTGTCGGCCGTCCAGAGCCGGTGCATTCCCTGCGCGTCCACTGACAGCACGCGACGGCTGTCCGACGTCACGAACACGCTCACGATCTTGCTCTGGTGCTCCTGGGCACGTGCCGTGCGTAACCTTTAGTTGGACGTCACTCCTCTATACAGAGGCGTAGCCAGGGAGTAAAACACCAGGTCCATGCGCCCCCTCCCCCTTTTCTACATAGCATATAGAGCGCAAAACAACAATCGACCACATCTTCCAACCTGTTGTCCTCCACTCAAAATTAAAACGGTACCCCCCCCCCCCCCCGAAAGATATTGCTGCCTACGCCCCTGACAAGCGATTCCGCGCTCCTTCTGTTATACTATTGACGGAGTATGCTGATAGGAAACCTGGCAAGGAAACATTGCACACGAGCGGGCGTAGCAAAGCATGGTACCTGCATTGGACCACTACGAGTGTTGCTATATTTTTAAACTGCTCTTATTAAACAGTATCTCCAGGACTCCAGAGAATACAAGTAGCATTAAGAGCGCTTCATGCACAAGTGGGGAATGAATGTGACATTTGCTTAAATTTGTACATTGGCAAGGATCCAGCAAAACAATTGAATCCATTTCATAAAGTTGCAAAAAGCCTTTGTACAGCACACCAAGATTATTGTGTTGAAACAAGTTGTTTTGAGAAAAAAATTTTTTTTGATAAAAAGCACTCAGCCCCAACTCAATGGACTGTATCACAGAATTTCATGTGCAAACGTTTTTCATGCCTTTGACTCTGAGAGATAAGCTTTGGTTTTCGCAATCATTATTACCTGACCCGGGCAATAACCTGAGCTGGAGCCCCATCCCCATGTAATGAATTCACAATTTACCTTTCACGATTTACAGCAAGGTGGTACAAGTTATTTTTTAATATTATTATAACTTTCACAGGCATCCCGGATGTTGAGTCATTCCTTCTTTCCATAAACTCCCTTCATTTTATTGACTTCTGATGACTCCTTAGTTGCTGTAATTCATGAATGCTTCAAGAATTGAAGGCAGAAAACTTATTTTTAATATTTCATACAAAATAGTTGTAGCAGATTGTACGAGATTCCAGAGCGAGCATATATCAATGCAAGCAAATATTTCCAAAATGCAAGCAAGTAAAAATAAAACAAGAACAAAAACCGTTTGCTAACTTAAAAACAGTCTTTATTTGTGGAAACCACCACTAATGTGGCCTTCATTGTCAGCATGTGGATATGCTACTACATTTATTGAAAGGAAATCGTAATCAGTGCTAGCGACTACATCATTTTGAATTAAGATGTGCGAACGAAACTCCAAGGCACTTATGTTGGTTTAAGCCGGAGTAATGAGCCTTTAAGTATGTGGGTGGGTATGTTTACTTAAGTAACCACAGGGAGCGCAGGTAATGAGAACAACTATTTCTAAAGTTTAAGTAATAGTGAATGTAGAGAAGTAATCCTCGGTTCGAAGTAAAGCTTGAACTGAACTCTATTTCCACTAACCAACCTGAGGCCACAGAACGTCGCGAATGTCAATGAAGCTCGATGCAAAGCCATGCAATGCAATCACGATCGATAAGAGGCACTTATATAGCGATGAGTGGCCACACCTTGAACGTGGAGACAACCAGACCAAGCGTGAGGCCCCAGACACGGAGTGTGTTGTCCTCGGATCCGGAGACAACGAACAGGCCATTGGGCGCGAACGCCAGGCAGGTGATGGCGGCTGTGTGGCCAGTCCAGGTTCGTGTGCGCTTCGCCAGTGCTCATCTGCCACACCTTGAGCTGGCCGTTGCGCGACCCTGCGATGCGCCCAGTCTTCTCGTTATGAAAATCAGGCTTATGGGAAACTCAACATAGTTATTTTATATCGAAACATATACGTAAAAACACATAAGCGAAGCTCAATGCATGGAATCATATGAATGACCTTATTACTTATATTTGTGGGCTAGATGGTGCATAATAACGAAAGAAGCAATACCGATAGTGGACACGTCCATATTTCTTCTTTTTTTCCTGTTATTTTGCTGCGTCCAGAGTTTCGGTAAAATAAATTAGAGTAACCATACTGTCGCGGGATTATGGGAATGCGAGGGAATTCATCCATCGCCGAGCAACACTAATGTTGCATGCATTGCTTTCGACGTCCATTTGAAGCAGGACAGCGAGCCTAAGTAAATAGTCACTACTATGCATGTAGAAGCTGTTCCCCAAAGAACCCCAAACTTACTGTTCCCTTCCGCCGGCGAAGCGAAGTGCAGAAGAGGGCGTAAGTGCGCGAAGATGAAGATAAAAGCTGTACTGCTCTTTGGGGAGCCATAGATTATTCAGGTTAACGGAGGCACGAGCCGTTATTTCTTGTTTGAGGAACATCATCACCACATAATTGTTCGAAGCGGCAGATAGCGTCATCTTTCTTTAAGAAAACCTGGGTTTCGGCTTAGTTGCTCACCGATACCAAATCGCTGGTCTCCCTTGCTTAACGACCTGGTTCCATGTTGTCTTAGCCGCGCTGGAAGCACAGGTATCTATACATACAAGCCGCTTGGGGCACAGGAGAGGGGTCAGTAGATCTTAAAGAAACTATCAAAGACGTACAATCGTCTGGCTGTTACAGTTGTCTTTGTATGTAACAATCATTTTTTGCGCACGATCGGTCCTGCAATTTCTTTCACTGCCAACAATTGGCCTGTATATGGCTTCTTTTTGTTTTGTACTGATACCATGCAAAATACTAACCGATGTTGACGTTACGAAATGGCCACTCTCTATAGCAACCATTTTTATGCTTGTTCCATCACCTGAATTTTCTCGTTCGTACACGAGGTAAACGCATGTTTTTCGGATTCGGCTCCTTCTCTGTGTTGTCCTGCGTGCATTGTTCGTACTCGCTGCACATCATAGTTACGTTATCATGCCAAACCAACTAGGCTACCTTCATAGAATCTCGATATTGGAAGTAGTGTATAAGGCAATCAATATGTTTTGCAAATCCTTATAAAGTTGCACATTGGGTAGCAATTGAATCACGCGGCTTCCTATGGCCAACGGTTGGTAGTTGACGTGGTACAAAATGGCGCGTGAATGGTGTTACGATTGCCGCTGGAGCCAAGCAGAAGGGGTGTTTGCGGTTCTGCGAACACGTTGCCGAAAGGATGCGGTCCTACTGATAGTCCGTTCAAATTGAGTATTGTCCTCCCAACCGGGAAGCGAGGCACAGGAAGTTGCGAAGCCGCGCCGCAAAGGGCTCAATGAGACGACCAAAATGGTTTCGGTCGCGCCAGCCTCTTTGAATATATGGCTGTGACAGCATGGATAACCGTCAGCCCCGCGAAATGAGCGCGACAAGTACGTTTTTTTTTCATGCTTTCTGGTGGTGCGCTGGTAGTACGAGCGTGGGACGTAGCACCTAGCGGCATTCTCATCCCAAGGAAGAGACACCTTGGCGCCGGAGGGAGAGTGTGGTGCTCACGTTCGTGTCAAAAACGTTGACCAGGGCATGTGTGGGTGGGACCGTCTAAAGTGATATGTGTGCGGTGGTTGGACAGGGGAGTTTAAAGCCGTTCCCCCATCTAAGGGTGAGGGGAAAAAACATGTAATAGCCAGCCGCAGTGTGCTACTGAGAGAGCCTTCGACAAGTTCTTCACGATGTAGGATGACATCTTCGTCTACACGTTCGTCATGTGGCGAGAAACTTTCGCTTGTAAATAATGTAAAACAAACCTATGTGCAGTTTTCCTCATCAGCCTCTTCATACTCGGCGTCTTCTTCCCAAGTCTGCGGAGCCAGTAACGGCAAAGTACACCTCAACAACAGATAGCAGCGGTGAGATTTTGGCCGACCCCTGGTTCCAATTGGTGGCAGTGGTGGGATACTCAAAACCCCAGATCCAACAATGGGCAAAAGGACAACCGACCATGTTCTCCCGTGGTCCATTATAGCAATATGTGAGGTTTTACGTCCCAAAATCGTGAATTGTTTATGAGAGACGCCGTAGCGGAGGGCTCCACAAATTCTGACCACCTTGTATCTTTTACGTGCACTGACATCGATGGGCCTCTACCGTTTTATCTGCACCGAAATGCGACCGCCGCGGCCGGGATAGAAGCCGCGACCATCAGGTCTGCAGCCAAGCATCATAACCACTACACCAAAAACGGCGGACTAAAGTATAATCAAGCAGAATAATTTGTACCTACGCAAATTTATTTGCAAATTCCCAGAGATGGAGTGGGCCGGAGGAGGGAAGCTTACCCGTGACAGCTACGCTGCCGTCCCTGGAGAGAGCTACGCAAGACACGGGGTCCTTGTGGACGTCCACCTTCTTGGACTTTGGCTGAGGGTGGCACATCTCGCTCTTCTTCAGGTAGAAGTTCCACACTACGATCTTGTTGCCAGCCGCCGTGATTAAAAATGTGTCCCTACTTTGAGCCTGGAAAAGAAAGCGACCAAAAAAAAAAAAAAACCTGAGCATATAGATGGAGTGTGCCTCGACTAATTTTAGGCAGAGTTCCGAAATACGCCTGATGCACTGTATGACTATGTGATCAAATGCGTGTTGCTGACTACTGCATTGAGTATGTTTCAATTTCCTTATCTTTTTCCATTGCTTAATTAGCCAAGACTTATTAAGCAATTTGCGAAGCACGAAGCTTACAAATTTACAAAATTTACAATGAGAGTGTTGTAGATACGTTCACAAAACGTTTGATTACACAATTAGCCGTACTTGCTTATCTATATTCATTAGTGATTTTCTGCTTAATGGAATGCCTAGATGCCCGAGAAGCGCAAAAAATAAAAAAAGCATGAGGCATGCTACTTGCGCACCGCGACACGTTAAAAAATCGTTCCCTAGTACAAAAACTGAGACCGAGACCGAACTTTAAATGACATCACTGGCATCACATGTTCTCTCGCATGCTTCTGACTTAGCCTGCGCATTATTCGAAAACGAAGGAAAATACAGAAGAGCTTTCAGGTCCACTAAAAGCCTCCGGAATGAGTGCTCACGCTGGCCTTAAGTGGCTCCACCTAATGTCCCTCCTGTATATAAAAATCTGACGAAAAAAGAAAGCAAGGCTGGTAAAACGCGAGAGACATGTCATATCAACCACGTTCCTACAAAATCATCTTTACATCTGACCTTTCAGATGTGCCACTGAACGAAACAAGATCATGGTAGTTCGACACCTATAACGTTTGCAAAAAAGAGCAAGCACGTATTTCAGTTCTTCTGACGCGCATATTGTGAGGAATGAGGTTTATGAGCAGTATTTTCTCACAAAGCTTACTAGAGGGAACTCTGGGTGCTGTATACTCTCTCCAATACATCACAATGAAAATAGTGGCCAGTATATATCTTTGTCAAGCTTGATGCATCGAACTACACTCTGACGTCATCTATCACATGTTACATTTCAGAAAGGTGAAGTACTAATGTAGTTTTCTAAACACAAAATGACACATAGTCTGCGAGATCACTGGTAATTATTGCAAACCGACGCATACGTAATACAATATTAGCGATTGCGATCTCTTTGGAAATGGCAAAACTATATTAGAAGCCAAAAAAATGAAGTTGAGTGAAATGCATGCACCACTTCTCGTGCTTTTCAAATGTTAGTCAAACCACCGCATACTTGCCGCTCTTGTAGAAAATGACGATGATCATGTCGATGTTGGCATCCCCTTTTAAATACAACCAGTAGCCATCTGGCCTGTTTTTTTTTTATAATCGGGACGACACGATATTCAATCGCGCAAGGATACACTCCGATGAACTGGGATAGACGAAATAGCTTTCATACGTTGCATGCTGCAGTAAGTCAGTGTTTCTAGGCTTTCTTTCTTTCCTTCAATGAAAACTCTAGCGCCAAAGCTAATCGAAGCGTAGCTTTGTAAGAGAGTAAGAGAGAAAACCTCGAGCAAGCGTCCCTGCTTGCACTCACCTGAATGGCGACCACGGGGGCGTCCGGGTGCGCGGCAAGCGTCTGCACCAGGCGCGCCGAGTGGATGTCGAAGACGAAGGCCTTGCCGTCGCGCGTACCCAACACGCAGCGGCAGTTGTCGCGCGCGAAGCCGATCGCGCTGACTCGGCCCGCGTACCCTTGCAGGCAGTGCACGTCCGAGCCCGTGGTGAGCGAGCGCACGCGCACGCACTGATCGGCGCAGCCGAGCAGCAGGAACGTGCTGTCGCCCGAGATGCTGAGCCGCTCGACGGCCGCCGGCAGCGAAAGCGTGTTGAGCAGCGTGAATGTCTCCAGACACCAGATGCACACCGTGCAGTCCGAAGATGCTGCGGGAAAAGACACGGCACACGCGAGTGCTCAATAGGCGCGCGTTTGTGTTGCTTACGGACATTCTCAAATAAACTAGGTCCAGACCAGGCGAGTCTTTTTTTTTGCATTTATTAAAAGGTGGCCCAGTAGCCATGACATTACATAAGGGAGGTGTAATAAATATAATCAGAGCCACCAGCTTCTTGCTAGAATATACATAAAAAATTCAGCATCGATTTTCCGTGTCCAAACAACATGAAGCGAACATTCGATGAACTGACAAACTGGCTGACCAACCAATTAAAGAACAGATTTAATTTCTGAAAGACATGCACAAAAACGAAGCCAAGCTAAAGGCCAGTCGACCTGGCATGGCTTTGCTACGCGAAAAAAAAAAAGAGTACCATTAGCACGTTGACAAAAGCGTAGATGCTCCCCTCCCCCCTCTCCCGTCGGAAAATCATCTTCTATATAGGTCAACCTTTCTTTCCCTGTTCTCCTTATGCTTATACCGAAGTAAAACGAACCGTTATCATTCTCTCAAGTTTTCCACTGCTTAACGCTATGTTGGACCGATATTTCTTTTAATCTAACAATTTCAGCTCCTTTTAGTAGCCCCCGTCTTTTACTGTTCTGTATACATCAAGGCACCTAATCATGAAGGCCTTTCGGGAATTTCTCGGTTAGAGTTTTCCTCCTTGAGACGTATCCTTGAATCACACTTGTCTGTGAAGAATGTCTGTGATTGTTATGTTTCTTCACCTCTTTCTTGGATTATAGTGTAGCAAACAGGACACATCTTCTAGTTATTCCTATTACCATCCTTATTTAATATCCTCAATGCCTAATCTCCCTATGTTCTCGCTAAGCTCTGCTTAGCATTTTTACAAATGTTGGTGTCGATCGACGTAGACGAACCTCTGTTCCAGCATTTTTTTCCCTTAGAGCAGGCCGGTAAACCAGAAAACTCGTTTATTCAATCACCCTTCTCTTTCTTCTTCTTTCGCTCTTTCTCTCTTTTCAATACAGCAATCCATTGGGACAGATAAATATTTATGTGAAAGAAAAATATGACGCCAACAATACCATTCCAGAAAACTGTTCATTGTCAGCTGACGATTGATTGATTGATGAATTGATTGATTTTGATTGACTGATTGATTGATTGATCTATATGTGGGGTTTAGCGTCCCAAAACCACCATATGATTATGAGACACGCCGTACTGGAGGGCACCGGGAATTTCGACCACCTGGGGTTCTTTACCGTGCACCTAAATCTGAGCACACGGGCCTACAACATTTCCGCCTATTATTTTTGCACCGCATCATTCAAAACTAAAGCCGGTAAATTTAGCTGAAACAAAGAAAATGATGCAGCAAAGACAATTTTTTATTAACAAGTTCATTTGTCTCGGCATCTGATGGCTGCCAAGAACTAAACACCCAAGCTAAAACAAAAAAAAATGTTTAAAAAATAGAGCGTCTTGCAGAAGCATCAACGTTTCATGTATTTTAAGTATTGTTCGGGATTAAAAGCGGCCACCATGTGATTGAAAGGAACTTCTGCTGGCAACGACTGAGACGCGTCTTTGAAATGGAGAATTATGGAAGAAGAGCTGTGGTGGAAACAGGTTTATTCTTCTAAAGCTACCGAATTTTGATATTTGGAGGGAGAAGCCATTACACGAGCGGACGTTTATAAAAACTGCCAGTGGCACCATCCCAGAAAAAAAAAACTTGTGCATGTTTCACAGCCTACACAAAAGAGCTCGAAAAGCTGAAGTGTACCGAAGGGAATTCTCAGAAAGTTAGAGAGTACGAAAAAAAGAAAGGCACGGAAGAAGACACCTTGATAAGACAGCCTTTTTGAATCCCGCCTCGTGGCTTTGCAGTGCAACGAACAAGAAGAAATTCTCCGCAGAGAGTGCAGAAATCATTCGCCAGCATACAGCTTTCCGTTTACCTTAGCACAGCGTGCTTGACAGACCGTACATCAGAACATCTTATTCTATTCCGCACAAAAGGATACTCACAAACAGAACCACCTTAGGCTGGATTTTACGAATCTTGGAAATATTCTGCCGACATGTGCGGCTGCCAGAAATGTACCATGAATTTTTACTTTTTCTATGACTGGTCCCTAATACAAATACCTGGGGTTGATCTCACAAAGTCCTAGTTTTTAAAATAAATCATGGCGCAGTCTAGTAGCCTTCGCTAATGCTATGAACGACAATGACAGGCGATGGGCGGTGAGTCACTGTCATTACCCGTGAACCTACGTATTACCAATTATGATCAGTATTTATTAAGGCACTGATTAAACGAAGATGCTAAGTTGATCTCTCAAATTGGAACAGTAAGAAGAAATGAAATATTGAACTGAAAATACCATCAGTATCATCTCAAAACTATTGCCTATAGGTGCTGCCGATACCCACAACTGTACACCACAGCGGTAGTTTTAGAGCATGAAAATGATAAGTTTCTTAGGAGTTAAGCAGTGAATTTACAATTAAGTAATTTCAATGCATCAACTGATGTTCGAAACAACATGTGTTAAAGGATACTGACACAAAAAATATGGCCTCACGTTTTTTTTTTTTTTGCTGCAATGTGTTCCTGAGGGCCTGTTAGTCATGACACGGCCCATGTCTGCAGCGCGCGACATATAACTATCACATGCTCGTTATTACCGACCAGTGTCAGTTTCGGTTTCAAAAATGACAAGAGCCTGGGTGCACAACTATCACCACCTGGCGGGTGAATAGCTCGACCATGTCAGCACAGAGAACTGTGACGCACTTCCGTGCAGTTCGCATGAAGTTTTTTTCGAATAAGAAACGAACAGAACTATCATCTAACATGACACTATCAACTCGTGCGTCGTGGCCACAGACTCACGAGTAGCTGCCGAGTAATAGTCTGCTTGAGCAAAAGCGACAAAAAACAAATGGCGGCTATGACGTCGTCATTACTTGCTGCAGCGTGGTCTTGTGAGGAAAGCAAGGCGTCCCCGAGGGTCCGTCTCCTTTGAGGATGTCAATAGCACGATGGAGTCGATCGCTGCGCAAACATCAAAATTAATTTAGAATACTTTCCAATTAAGCTATATTCCCTCTCTGCTCTCTATCTTTGATGTCTCCCCATCCCTCTCTAATGCGCACGGAAAGAAACCGGCTGCCTATAGGCTGGTTAACCTCCCTGCCGTTCTTTTTCTTCTAGTTTCTTTCTTCCATCCTTCACCGTTCATATTTTGCAGATGATATACGCACGTTGACGGGAATAAATTCCGCAAGCTATCAAAACCGTGAAATTTCGTGTCAGTATACCTCTTGAGTACAACGCTAAAGCGTAGCAGGGAAGCTGGTGATGGGCAAGCGTCACGTACCGGTGGCGAAAATGTCGTCGCCGCGGTTGACAGCCACGGCGCTGACGACACCGCGGTGGTTCTCGAGGCGCTGGACCAGCTGCCCGGTGTCCAAGCGCGCCAACACCACTACGCCGATCTCGGAGCCACTCAGCACCAGGTCCTCGGCGTTCGTACACGTAACGCACAACACACCGGCCACGTGGTGACTGCGACGGAAAGCTAGGGAGTCAAACTCAAGAGGGGATGCTTCTCGCTTGCACTGCACTGAGCTGAGCAATCGCTTCAAAAGCAAACCTAATGGAGTTATAGGAAGGTTGGAGAAAACTACCACCCACGTCAAATATACAACCAGTTACACGTTAGGAAAGGCAGTATTTGGACACAGGCTCACCTTAGCCTTCTCCTAAGCTCGCCCGTCACCGGATCCCAAACGAGCACGTCTGTGTCCTCGGAGCCACTTAGCAGGTGCAGGCCCGATGGGGCCATGTGCAGGCAAGTGATGGCGGCCTTGTGGCCTGCGTGAGAGCAATCAATCAATCAATCAATCAATCAATCAATCAATCAATCAATCAATCAATTATTCAATCAATCAATCAATCAATCAATCAATCAATCAAAAGAATGCTCAATCAATCAATTTAAAACCACCACCAGCAAGTAAACACTTCCACCAAACTGAAGACGAGATCAACTCAGTACACAAAGGGTACACAATGGCCCTGTCGAAGATTGAGCAGGTAATATGAGTGGTTTAACCTGACGAAAACCACGATATGATTATGAGAGGCGCCGTAGTGGAGTGCTCCGCTAATTTCAACCATGTGGCGTTGTTTAACGTGCCCTGACATCGGACAGAACACGGGTTTCCAGCGTGAACTTCACGCACATCGAAATGCGAGCGCCACGGCGGACAAGAATAATAGAAGTTGTCAATTCATAAATATATACAGTTCATATATTGGTTTCTTTCGAAAGGGTCATCAAGTGAAGAGTTATAGTACAGTGTAAAGGCCACGTATACGAAGAAGTGCATGGATCACGCAGTGTTACCGACGGTTCGCACATCTATCCGCTTCGCTATCAGCGTTATATCAGCTTCCATTTATATTCAACTCTATTCATGCATTTTTGCATGCACTATAGCGTTCTTGCACCAGCTCAATGTTCATTTATCGAATCCATTAGTTAGGAGGAAGGGGTGTCATTACTTTCCCTCGCAAACTTTTTCACCGGACGTTCTTGGTATATATTCAGTCGCACGCATACGTCATGAAAACAACCTTACATAATTTTAACCACTGATACTTCATATTTGAAGGTACAAGATCACTAGGCAGATCGTATTATCGATTAAGGGAGATAATGACGTCGAAGAGCATTTACACCATGGTCGAGAAAGGCAACATTACGCCAGTCTACTCATGAATAGACTCACTCAGGCTCACTTAGACTCAAGTCAAGCTGTGAATCTGGCTGAGCAATAGGCTGGTCAGATTGAGTCCTAGTGAGTCCGCACAGCAAGCTGCTTGCACAGCAAGTGCCTGTTGTGCAAGCATCTGCATTCCGGTGAATGATTTTGTTCCTTGTTGAGGTGCGCGTGGCCCCGCCACAGTGGTCTAGTGGCAAAGGTACTCGACTGCTGACCCGCAGGTCGCGGGATCGAATCCCGGCTGCGGTGGCTGCATTTCCGATGAAGGCGGAAATAATGTAGGCCCATGTGCTCATATTTGGGTGCACGTTAAAAACCCCAGGTGGTCGAAATATCTGAAGCCCTCCACTACGGCGTCTCTCATAATCATACGGTGGTTTTGGGACGTTAAACACCACATATCATCATCATCGAGATGCGCGTGCCATGCAGCCATTTCAGTTTTCCTTTTCCTGGCATTAAAATTGAGCCTTATGCATCGACTAAAAGTTAGACGACGGTGGCTTCGCTCCATGCAGAACATAAAAACACAGTCCATGACAAAATGGTGGTCGCCTGCGGTGGTATTGGTTTATAGCCAGCAATTTATGGGGCTTATCTTGCACTGAAATATTCTTTCACAGTCCATTTTGCATAGGAACATTTGGACTTAAAATTTTATTTGCTGAAAACTGGCAATAGAAATTGATAGGTGATCGTGTCACAGCCACATTAATCTCATTGGAGATACCATAACTAATAAGACTGATACAATTTTCTCGTGTAATCGATTACTGACACAAAAAATGAATTGTACTAAATCTGCATATAGTAATATCGCTCTTTTATACGGCGACGCGGCATTGGCCGCATAAAACGAAGTTTGAACGCTACTGTACTAAGCATAGAGAGGCAACAAGCGCGCTTCTTATACTCGGCAAAGTGGTTGTGAGATGCATTCTTGTCTGCGAGAGACCGTCTCGCCCGACTGAGCGAATGCTGACCGTGGTCTAGACGATATAAGCGACTTTGGTACACAAGCTGTGTTGTACGATGTTAAAGAGCTGTACAAACCCGGCCCGAAGCATAGCAATATGAATAAGCGTATTCCGAGATCGGTATATCGCCTCTGCAGCGGCCAAAACATGGCTCGTCCTATGACGCGCATCACGTACGGACAGCCCAGAATGTTCCAGCAACCGTTCAGTTTCGTCGTATTCACCCAGAAGCTGTCTAGCTTTTTTTATGGTTTTTCTTCATGTTAGTAGGTTGAGTGGTACGCCGCGAAAAATAAAGCGAGCCATTCCACTCAGCGGAATGCGGGCACACTGCTGCGTCGGTGATCGCAGTCACGACACCTTCTCTTTCGTGTCCGTGCGCCCGCTCGCAGTTTATTTTTTTTATTTTGATAGCAATTATAGGGACACTCTCCACTGAATTTCGCCTGCCGACGTCGGCATCACTCACTGTGTATGTATATGTATGTATATATCTGTAAATGCAACAAAGAAAAACAATCGAGAAAAAGAGCCACAGCTTCTCCGCAAACGCGAAGTAGTGAACGTGATAGCAACAAATTAGACGATCACGCGTAGAATAGAAAGTAGATCGTACACGGCGCTTCTCACGCTCAAATGACGCATGAAACACACTCACAGGTACATATGCACGCGAATAAGCGTCTTCGCCAGTGTCTGAAAAGCACGCGCTTTTCGCAAACGGAGACTGCAATGATTGCAGTGACCATTGTGCGCCCGGTAACTACAACAGAATCGTTCCAGGCAAAGCCCGAGACCAGCCAAGGCGTACGATCCTCCACTCCTCCCCACCGCGATATAAGGGCGTGCGAGGAAGCGTCGCTCCTCTCCTCTGAGCGGGGCAAAGCACGCGCGGTTGATTAGAGTGCGCGCCACCGTGCGATGTGTCGACGCGCGCTCATTGCGCCATCTTGCTGGTAGTGCTGGAAGCACGATAATCCCCCCCCCCCCCCCCGAGATGCTCTTCACCAGCAGTAAGTGGTAGATATGAATAGCTTGCCGTTTGAACGGTGGTTAACGCCTCACACCCTCGATTCACAGGACCCACGTTGGATTTCGGGCACCAGAGTATTTTTCTGGTTTTTCTTCTTTCTTGAACTTTCATGAAGCGTTAACTGCTGAGCCACTGAGGAGCCCCTACTTGAACGATTCAAACTGCAAGCTATTTATATCTGCCACTTACCGCTATTCACGTACATCTCAGGGGAGAGAGGGGACTATAGTAATTGCACCATTACCAGCAATATGGCCGCAACTGAGAGCGCGTCGCCACATCATCACGACGCGGCCGCGAGTGCGCTAATCTCCCACGCGTGCTTTGCCCCGTGGTGCAGAGAGGTGGACGCTCACTCAGGTGCCTTTATCTCGCTGGTGGGTAGGATCATACCACGGCTACTGGATGAAAGAGCGCAATGGTACGGCCTGCCGCGTCGGGCGCCTTTCTATGGGAGAGCACGTGTCAGCTGTAGGGTCAGTTGCGGCCGCTGCAGCGCGATGGGGCGGGGACGGGAGGGACGCGAAAACGAGTGACGCTGGCTCTCTCGGGGCAGCAGCCGCAGCAAATTAGCTGGTGTTTGTTACAACAGTGACCCACTCAGTTGTTCTAATCAGTGTTTGTTTTAATCTCATTTATCGCAGCGATGATATATCGCGTATTTAGTAGACTACGAGGCGCTATCTAGTTAAAAAGTCAATTGATTGTTCCGATGCATGCCGAACACCTGACGTTTTTTTTTTTCAGAACTAGCTTCTTGTTTAAGGCTGAATGAAAAATCCACAATACATGTAGCTGAATGATATGGCGCAGAATGCAGGACGAAGTCGTTGTTCTATTTATGAAGATGCCTTAAACTAACGCATTTTAGTTTTTGTGACATATATACAGCACTTTGGCGTTTTCTCAGCCGGAATGCTTGGCAAATAGTTCTTTGGACACTTGACAATAAACGTTAATAGTTTTCATATGCTGAAAGCGTATGAAAGAGACATATTTTGAATATGTTTATGTTATCCGGTACGCGGTATTGTGCCGAAAGGTAATTCAGCTTCAAACGCTGGATAAAAGAAGTTTTTAAAAACATGGTGACGCGCTCCTCGTAACTTTATTGAAGAGGCTGCGAAAGTATTAGAAGTGGCATTTAAATGTCTTGATAATTCTTACTAGGCAGAGCAATATATATATTTATATATATATATATATTACTGGCGTGGAGTGGCTTTATCTAGAGCAATGACGGGGGCACTAATAGTCCTCAAGCCCTGAATCAAAATCATGAGACTGCAGGGATAAACTCAAGCTATACTTATTTATGCGCGACATACACTTCCCCAGTTATACATATATATACGGCCGGGTGAAGTGACAACCACGTTTTTACTATGTTTACTCATCGCAAAACCACGACTGCTGAAGGGCAGTGGAGTACACGTGACGTGCCTTCGTTTGAGCGAGAACAGGTGCCAATTTATTGACGATACATAGTAGAACAAATAAATGGGAATAGTTGACGGAAACGCATGACGGAGACTGCTGGAAGACAAGCAGGTTGGAGTGCTATCAGGATTGGCCAGTGTTCGTGGAGAGGCTAACATAAAAACACCAATCGGATGGTCTTATTGTCAATAGGCACAGAAGCCAAAAGTTGGGCGCACAAGCTGGATCAATTGTCAAGTCGTTTTTTTATGCAAAGTTTTAAGAAAGTAAAAAAGTTAAAAATGCCAGAATCAGCCCTTAATTGAGAACAAATAAAAAAATTCACAAATATTGTACCGATTATGTGTTCACTGTTGAATTAATTGCATTATCATAAGGACGTCAGCACGCAAAGAGACGAAAACATTCAAAAGTGCAGGAACGCCAGCATTGAATTGCCAGCATTGAAGTTGAAGCAATCGCCAGCATTGAGGTTACAGTCAGTGAAATTTCAAAGAACCTCGAGTCCACTGTTATCTGATCGCACACATGCTAAGTATAATTAGTTGCTGTTGCATCTCATACTGTATTGCATGAATACTATAGATGTGTTTTGAGGAAGTAAAAAGTCTACCTTATTTTGCGTTAAAGGAATAGTGGCAACTGCAATAGCTGAGGTTACTTATTCTAAATGAAATTATTAAATCTGACGCAACGTTTTCTGAAGCGACATACTCACAGTTACTATAACCAATTTAGATGCATTAGAAAGGTGTAGTTCTTCCAGATCGTGTTAGTTGTGATCTTGTAGGATTCCGAGTAAATGTACTCGCAATTCTTACTTGCGCGAAAACTGATTGGTATGCAAGGTTCCAACTCTTTCTTTCTTTCTTTCTTTCTTTCTTTCTTTCTTTCTTTCTTTCTTTCTTTCTTTCTTTCTTTCTTTCTTTCTTCTTTTCTTTGTTTCTTTCTTTCTTTCTTTCTGCCCTTCTGTTTTCAAGAATAAAACGAAAAATATTACATTCTTGATGGTCTCCTGGGCTAAATTCTCGGGTAACACAATACCAAAAACTTGCAAGAGCTACAGGTATCTAAAGGCAAGGTCGGTAATTACCTGGTGGGCCCACACCAGACGATATGAAAAGAAGATTTCGCGGGCCACACGAAGATGCACGCGCTCAATCGTAACTAACGCAAGTGCGTCGCGCATGTGATTCCGTGGCGCTCGCGAAAGCTGTAACCGGAAACGCTTATAACCTGAGTAACCTGAGACGCTTATTTGCGTTCATCAGTACCCGTGAGTACGTTTCGTGCGTCATTTGTGCGTGAGAAAGGCGGGGCACGTTGCCGTGTGCTTGCATTCTTCGCGTGACCTTTCAATTTGTTGCCATCACATTCATTGCTTCGCCTTAGCGGGAATGCTCCGACTTTCTCTTTTTTGCTTTATTTTCGCAGCCCCCTCCAACGAGGTCTGCTCATTCTCAGTTTACGCAGTTCCATGCCACCCGATATCTGTGGAGAAATCTTTGTTCGTTTATTTCTCTGACTCATTGTCTCTAAAGTCGTGTTCTTAACCATATGTAGGCTATCCGAGGCAAACAACGCCACCCGACTAAGTACGCGATAATCCCCATGACGGCATGCCCAGGAAGCTGCATGCGGTCACAGAAATGTAATTGATGTTGGCCAGGTTCAAATGTTGTTCGTCTTTTTTTTTCTTCAGCGAATACGCAAACAGTACGTGAATACTTCACAAAGCGTTCGCGCATACGAAACCAAAAGAATGAGAGATGTTCACGAATGTGGACAAATTTCACATTGAGCGCATCGCATACTTAATGATTTTTCTGACTTAATGCGTCACATGTGGCGCACAACGTGGCTCGAGGTCTTACGTTCCGAGTCACGTTAGACGAAGCGGCCATATGAAGGGACTTTTCTGCGCCGGTGTGGGAATAGAAAGATCGGCTCAGTATATTTTGTGACATTACTCAATATTATCGACTCCAAAGGCGAGAGTACCCCCCCCCCTCGCCTCACTCCAAGCTAAATCGAGCCCAGTTCGATCTATGGTGGCAGCTACAAACAAGCACATACACGAACCCGGTCATCATGCACCACATATATCCCGACGTCTATAGCTCCAATATCTGCCAGTAGTATGCCACTAGAGCCACTCCCGACCATATCATATGGGAATGTCTGGCATTAATAAGAAATTCTGGGGTCGCGACTTCCAGTGAAGACCTTCAGGCGCGTTCGCGGACTGCACTGCACAGTTAGGGCCTGGGCAAGCAACTCTGGGCGATCCAGCATGCCAAGGAAGCGTCCGGGAGACAGGGTCTCTCCATTAGCACCTAGGTGGGATTGATTGATTTGATTGATATGTAGGGTTTAACGTCCCAAAACCACCATGTGATTATGAGAGACCCCGTAGTGGAGGGCTTCGGAAATTTAGATTACCTGGGGTTCTTTAACGTGCTACCAAATCTGAGCCCACGGGCCTACAACATTTCCGCCTCGATCAGAAATGCAGCCGCCGCAGCCAATATTCGATCCCGCGACTTGCGGGTCAGCAGCCGAGTACCTTAGCTACCAGACCACCACGGTGGGAATACCTAGGAGGGAGCCCAGCCCAGTAATCTGATGGAAATCAATAAAATGTACCTCTATCTTTCCCTTTATGCATCACAACCAAGACCTAATTATGAAGCACGCCGTCGTGGGGGGAAGGGGGGGGCACTTGTGCTTAGTTCTTTGCAGCAATATGGGTTCTTGTTTAGTGCACCTAACCTTATGCACGCCAATGGTCTCTATTTCATGGGCACGCAGACACAAAAACTTGATTACGAAAAAAAAAATTAGTTCAACGCATTTGCTTTGCCGAAATTCTGGTCTCAAAGGCAAAAAGCACCTAAGCCATGCAAACTTGTACTTTTAAAATTGTACTTTCATGCTTTATTTATTTATTTATTTATTTATTCATCTATTCGCTTTAGCGAGTGTTTACTTTTCGATTCAATTTGTGTTCGTCATAGGTGGTTGGTCGGTGGCATTGTGATGAAAATGGAATGAGTCGAAAGCGACGGAGCTCTTGCGCAACCGAGTTACGGGGCGTGGTCATTGCTGAACATCATCATAGGTCTTCGAAGTTGATCAGCTCATGCTGAATGTTCACATTCTGATGCTCTTGTGTGTACACTGACTTGCGACGGAGATACGCCACGTTAGTGGTTACGGTTCTCGGATGCTGACCCGCAGGTCGTGAGAGTGAATCTTGGCCGTGGTGGCCCCCTTTTCTATGGAGCTCAAAATACCTGAGGCCCGTGTGACTAGTCTTAGGTGAACGTGAAAGAGCCCCAGGGGGGTCGATATTTTTGGAGCCCTCCCCTACAGCGTCTCCCCTTTTGTTGTTGCGGGCGTTAAGCACCAACAATTATTATTATAAACAACGTCGCTTCTCGAATGAATGAAAACCATTTCTTTTTCATGTACACAGAGTCCTGACTGAGGTGTCGGGTCGGTGCCACCGTGTTTGATTAGACGCACCAAAGAAAGAACACAAAAGGCAAACGTTCAAGCCACAACCAAAGATCCCCCCGGTTATTGTGTGTTCATCTTTTATCGCCTCAGTGGGTAGAGTAGTCCCATAGGCACCGCCGCCATCCAGGAACGCGGATATCGCTGGGACCACGTCAGTGCGTTCGTCGAAGCACTGGTCGCGTTCGATGCAACACCACACCAGGTATCAGCTGCACGTATTGGTGGGGAACTTGCGGTGTTGGAGACATGCATAATAGTAGAGTGCCCAGCGGCTGTACCATTGCGCATGCTTAGAAGGTTGGCTTGCACAAAGGCTGGCACTGTAGGCGGTAGTTTTAGCGGCAATATCGTGCAGCCAATTTAATTGCGATATTTACATTTCAACCGGAGTAAATGAATGAATGTATGAATGAATAAAATATGTTAATACAAAAAATTAGGCTATGTTCTTTGCGGAACCTAGAGGCTTTTTACGTTAAAATGCTTCCCCCACGGAATAACAAAACGCCGCTGTAAACTGCACGCCCATAGATCCCCTGTTTTTTAACTCTACAAAGTTCTCGCAATTTCTTGCGAGGCTTGATATATAACAAAAAATAGCAAAAGGTTAAACAGAATGAGACAATTACTGCGCCTGAAAGTATCTTTAAGCACGGCAGGTTTCATTCAAAATTCGTTCAGTGTTCAGACATATTCAAAGCACAGTATGGCTTGATTAAAATATACCCGTTTACGGATGGTAAATTCTGTACGTAGAAGAGCTGAGCAAAATCTTTAAGTTATTGCTGACAAACTGACACGAGAAAAAGTGTACAGAGCACAAAAGAAATAAATAAAAAGGAGTACAAAAAAGAGATCCAAATGAGCTTCGGATTCGGTAATGTGTAGGTTAAAAGAAAGGAATTCGCGCTCACAACTGTGTTTGTCCCTCAATTTTATTGCGCTAACGAATTTTCATGTCGCACCGCAGTGGTTACGTAAAAGGACAGACTTAAAAAATTAAACGAACAAAATACAAACATCTGGTTTGTTTCAGGTAACTAACTATCTGTCCCAAAATGTTTTTCACGAAGCTCCGCTTGCGACATCACTCTGACTAGTGGGCTCTAGGCTGCGATAAAGTCGATTCATAAGATCGGTTTATCAGTGTAACGTTTAGAAGATCACGCAGCTGGTTTGGCACCATGGTGTCGACGCTATATCTTTGACCACACGGGGTGCTTAAACGCGCACTGATAACTAGAAGCTCACGTATATGCATTGCATTCCGTCTGTGCAGGCCTGAGTGTGAAGCGATATTATGTGCGCAGTAATGAATAATGCATTGGCCCCGTCGGACCGCGTGAAACGGACCTGTATATTGTCACGGGGTCGTGAGGAGGATGAAGGAGAGAACTGCAGGTCGAATAATAAACTGTTTATTCAGGCCGAACTTGTGGTCACGTAAAAGAAAGTGAGATTACAGTGAGACACTGGCACTGGTAACGGCGAACAGAGCGTCGGCCATCGATCAACTGAGAAGCGGTGGAGCGTGTCGGAATTTATGCCCTTGCCATCGAATATTTTAGCGTTATCACTTGCGGCTGACCGTAGGTTCTCGAATAATCTGTATTGTTTACGAAGTGGACGTAATCTTAACGAAAACGATCCACTACAGCCTCGAAGCCTCTCGAAAATTTTAGGCGCGTGTTGGCGCTGAACGTAGTGTAACGGGGTGATAACGAAACTTGAGAACAGGAACGTGGCATTGCCCCCTCTCTGAAAAAGACATCGTCCCGATGCTTTAACAAAAGACGAATGTACAATAATAAAGACAATAAACACACACAACAGCAACAAATCACAGTCCTCAGGTTTGCGCACGAAATGGTTTGAGGCGCACGACATGGATGACTTAGGTCGAGCACGGCGCAATTGAGAGTTCGTAATGCCGTCAGGAACCACCTCGTAGACGAGTGGGCCGAGACGTCGAACTACTTTGTGCGGTCCAAATTACCGTCGCAGAAGTTTTGCACTGAGTCCACGATGGCGTATTGGTGTCCATACCCAGACACGGTCACCGGGCTGGTACTCCAGGAAGCTTCGTCAAAGACTGTAGTGGCGGCTGTCGGCCGCCTGCTGATTCCTGATGTGCAGGCGGGCGAGTTGACGAGCTTCTTCCACGCACTGAAAATAGATGGTGACGTCGAGGTTTTCTTCATCAGCGACGTTTGGCAGCATGGTGTCGAGCGTTGTTGTCGGGTTCTTCCCGTAGACCAGCTTGTACGGCGACATCTGCGTCGTCTCTTGCATGGCGTTGTTGTATGCGAAGGTCACGCACGGAAGGATGGCTTCCGATGTTTTGTGTTGGACGTATAGACGTACATGGTCAGATTGTCGGCAAAAATCTTCTTTAGCCGCTCAGTGAGGCTTTTGGTCTGTGAATGGTAGGCGGTGGTGCGGCGATGATTTGTCTGGTTGTACCTCAGGATCGTCTACGTTAGTTCCGTCGTAAAGGCCGCACCTCTGTCAGTGAGAAGGGCCTCCGGCGCACCGTGACGTATAATGATGTTTTCAACAAAAACTTGGCTACCTCAGATGCACTGTCCTCAGGCAGGGCCCCTGTCTCGGCATATCGTGCGAGGTAGTGGGTAGTGACGATGATCCATTTGTTTCCTGGAGTCGAGGTAGGAAATGGCCTTAGTAGGTCTATGCCGATTCCGGAATGATCGCTGTGGTGGCTCGATGGTCTGTAGAAGTCCAGCTGGCCTAGTCGGTGCTGTTTTCTGTCGCTGACAATCTCGGCAAGTCTTCACGTAACGAACTACGTCGGGATCAAGGCGAGGCCAGTAATAAATTTCCTATGGACACCCAGGTGTCCGGCTGTGAGGTCGTCGTACAGGGCCTGGAGTACTTCTGGTCGCAATGCGAAAGGCACGACGAGAAGGTACTTGGCTCGACGTGCCGAGAAGTTATTTTTGAGAACATCGTTTCGCAGGATAAACGACGTCAGTGCTCGCTCGAATACCTTCGAGACAACGACAGCACTGTCCTCGAGGTATTCCGTAAGGCCCCCGAGTTCTGGATCAGCTAGTTGCCGTTCAGGGAAGTCGTCGACAGTTACGGTGCCTAAGAAGCAGTCATCATCCCGATCATCCATGCGATGGTGCGTCCACAGGGACACGATTGCTTTCTTACGGACTTGTAAACGATAAAAATGTCGAATTCTTGCAGTCTCAGGCTTCATCTTGTGAGACGACCCGAAGGGTTTTCCGAGTTTGCCAACCAACACAAGGAGTGGTGGTCGCTTACAACTTTGAAGGGCCTGCCGTTAAGGTAGAGGCGAAACTTTGAGGTAGCCCAAATAACGGCAAGGCACTCTTTTTTTGTTGTAGCATAGTTGGCTTCCACCTTTAATAGCGACCGGCTCGCATGACTGATGACCCTTTCCTGTCCGTAAGTTCTGTGCACCGGAATGGCGCCGAGTCTTACACTGCTTGCATCAGTATGTATTTCTGTTTCGGCGAATTTGTCGCCATGTGCAAGCAACGGAGGTTTCTGCAGGGGTCGTTTTAGTTCTTTAAATGCTTCCTGCTGTGGCGTTTCCCACTTGCATTCCACGTTGGACCTAGTAAGGTTAGTGAGTGGCATGGCGATCCGGGTGAAGTTTTTGACGAACCGCCTGTAATAGCCGCAGAGGCTGAGAAATCAACGGACGGCTTTCTTGTCGGTGAGTGGAGAGAATGCAGCGATGTCACTTGTCTTGTGCGGGTCGGGGCGTATACCGTACTTGCTTATCACGTGGCCCAAGAACATAAGTTATTCGTACACGAAGCGCCACTCCTCTGGCTTGAGGATGAGTCTGGAGGTCTTGATTGCTTGAATTACTACTTCAAGGCGCCGGAGATGCTCATCCAAGCTTGAGGAAAACACGACGACATTGTCCAAGTACACGAGGCAAGTGTGCCGCTTCAATCCGGCTAGTACGATATCCATAACGCGTTGGAAACTTTCGGGGCCCGATCAAAGACCGAACTGCATCACCTTAAATTCGAAGAGGCTGCCTGGTGTTATAAAGGCCATCTTTTCTCGGTCTCTCTCATCAACTTCAATTCGCCAATTGCCGGTCTTGAGGTCCATTGACAAAAAATACCTCGCGTGGTGGAGTTCATCAAAAGTGTCGTCTATCTGAGGGAGAGGATACAAATCCTTCTTCGTGATTTTGTTCAGGTGACGATAATCGATGCAGAAGCGTATGGTGCCGTCCTTCTTTTTCACTAGCACTGCAGGTGACGCCCACGCACTCTTGGAAGGTTGTACGATATTGCCGCGTAGCATTTAGCCGACTTCTTTTCTTATTGCCTCCTGCTCTCGCGTCGAAACTCTGTACGGGCTCTGACGCAGTGGTATGATACTCTCCTTTGTTAGGATGTGATGTTTTGCTACTGGTGTCTGCCGAATTTTCGATGACGATGAAAAGCAGTCCTTGTATTGCCGGGGCAGGATTTTCAGCTGTTCTTGCTCATGCATAGGAAGAGTCGGATTGACGTCGAAATTCCCGTGGAGACCCCGATTCGTCGAAGCAAGTTTAGTAGTCTAGGCGAGGGTGATAACGTTGCTGGCTTCAACAATCTCTTCAAAATAGGCAATTGTCGCGCCTTTGCTCACGTGTTGGTACTCCTTGCTGAAGTTCGTGAGCATCACTATTGCTTTCTCTCCTATCAGCTCGGCTATTCCTATTGCGACGCAAATCTCGCGGTTGATCAATGGCTGCTAGTCGCTTTCAACGACGCCTTACATGTATGCTGACTTTTGAGAGCCGACGCAAATGTTGATGCTGGATCGAAGAAGAAAGGTGATTGATTGATTTGTGGGGTTTAACGTCCCAAAACCACTATTTGATTATGAGAGACGCCGTAGTGGAGGGCTCCGGAAATTTAGACCTCCTTGGGTTCTTTAACGTGCACCCAAATCTGAGTACACGGGCCTACAACATTTCCGCCTCCATCGGAAATGCAGCCGCCACAGCTGGGATTTGATCCCGCGACGTGCGGGTCAGCAGCCGAGTACCTTAGCCACTAGACCACCGTGGCGGGGCTCGAAGAAGAAAGGTGATTTGATCTTTTAGTACATTCAAGGCCTGCTTCCCGGGTGGCATGTGTGGCGGTAGAGCGTGTTTTGTTGATAGTGTTATCGACTTAGATCTCAGATCGGTGACTGCAACATCAAGGCCTAAGAAGTCCATACCAAAGATCATATCTCCCGATAACCGCTGTAGTAGTACGAAGCTTGCAGGGTAAATCTGGTTGTTGACGCACACTTTTGCTGAGCAGATTCTCTCCGACGTTACTAGGTGGCCTCGAGCTGTTCTTAATTCAGGGTCTTCCCAGGCGTGTTTGACTTTCTTTAACTTCGTAGCGAACGCTCCACTGACGACTGAATAGTCGGCTCCGGTGTCGATGAGAGCTGTTACACTATGGCCGTCGACAAGAACGTCGAGGTCACACGTTCACCGTCTCGCGTTGCAGTTAGGTCGTGGCGTCGGGTCACGGCTACGTCGGCTTGTTCCGCTCCCTCCATGTTGTATCGTGAGGTCGTCATCAGTACTTCGGCATTTGTCATCAGGGCTTTGCCTGTTTCGCTTGGTGCTCAGATAATACCGTCACGGCGTCGTTGTCGGAGAATCTTCGGTGGTTAGTTGCACAGCAACCGTGCCTCAAGTAGTTCCTGCCCTTAGTTTCCTGGATAAGGGCAAGAGACCAGCACCGGGTTGGACCAGTGTACGGCCGACGGTGAGGCGACATGTAGCAGCCGGGTGGCGGCGAACGGGAAGTTCCTCATGGTGTCCACTGCGCTGCTACGAGGTAGTCGGTGATGTCACGGGTCCCCCCCCCCCCCCCGCTGTGGACACGGCGCGTCTACGGCGAAACCACGCAGTCCCATCTGACGGTACTGGCAGCGGCGGTAGGTGTAGCCTGCTTCTCCGCAGTGGTAGCAGAGAGGTCGTTGATCGGGGGCACGCCACAAATCGGTTTTTCTCGGAGCATTGCGCTGGCCGGCATGTGGACGGTATGGCGTCGACGGTGGTGGTGGCTGGCGGCGGAACTGCGACGGTGCGGCCTGTTCACGTGGCCGTGGAGGGGATTGTAGCATCGGGTTGCAGCAGCGTAACTCATCGCTTGCGGCCGAGGCGGCGGAGCTTTGGAAACTCCAAGCGATTGTGCAACTTTTTCGCGGACAGTGTCGGCAATCCCGTCCACTTGGGGCTGCGATGAAGGCACAGGCTCCGTAGCTCTTCCCGCACGATCTGTCGGATCGTCTCACGCAGGTCGTCCGTGCTGAAGGCAGGGGCTTCGGCGTAGTTGACTGTTGAAGAGCTATGATCATACTGCCTTATGCGCAACTCAAGCGCATTCTCTATTGTCATGCCTTCGGTGAGGAATTCCTCAACAGTTTTGGGCGGGTTGTGAACAACGCCCGCGAACAATTCTTGCTTCACACCCCGCATAAGGAAGCGGAGCTTTTTTTCCTCAGCCATAGCATAATAATATGATTGGCGTGCCAAAATAATTTCGTAATGTCTTCCGTGAAGATGGTGACATTTTCGTTTGGCAGCTGTACCCGGGTCTCCTGAAGCAGCGGCCCGTTCTTTGCGGGTGACGCCCGTGAAAGTTTCCAGGAATGCACCGCGAAAGAGATCCCAAGAGTGAAGTACAGACTCCTGATTTTTGAACCAGGTCCTCGCCATGTCTTCCAGGTAGAAATGGACGCAGCGCAGCTTTTCTTCCGGGTCCCACTGGTTCAAGGCTGCTACTCGATCGTACGTCTCGAGCCAAGTCTCCGGTTCTTCAAATGAAGATCCGTGGAAGTTGGGTGGCTACTTTGGCTGCTGCAATACAACGATGGTGGGCGTTGGTACAGGTACTGTCATAGCTGATGCTGTAGTGGTGGTGGCCTTGGGCTTGCGACGGTTGTCGGGTAGAGCCCTGTACTCCGGAGGTAGCCCTTGTTGCCGGCGGCTTTCTCGCAGGTCGAGGTTGCCGGGGATGTTTGGTTTATGGTTGAGGCTTGCCTATTGACTAGAGTGGGGTGTTCGGTACATGGATGAGAAGCACCTCCACCACATTTCACGGGTTTGTGACGAGGATGAATGGAGAAAATGGTAGGTCGAATAAAACACCTTATATTTGGGCCGAACTTGTGGCCGCGTAAAAGGAAAGTTAGATTACAGTGAGGCACTGGCACTGGTAGCGGCGAACAGAGCATCGGCCGTCGATCAACTGACAAGTGGTGAAGAGTGTGGGAATTTATATCCTCGCTATCGAATATTCTAGCGTTATCGCTAAAGGCGACGTAGGTTCTCGAATAATCTGTATTGTTCGCGAAGTGGGCTTAGTCTTAACAAAACGATCCACTACAGCCACGAAGATTCTCGAACATCGTAGGCGCGGTTGGCGCTGAAGGTATTGTAACGGGGTGATAACAAAACACGAGGAAAGGAACTTGGCCATATGTTCTTTTCTTCTAGGGGTGAAGGTTCTCTTAGTCTAACCTTGTCACTGATCCCGCGTAACCGAGAGAAGAAAGGACGAGAAAGAAAGCAAAAAAATGAATGGATATTTATCGTCTAATTACCTAGAGGGCGCTACTCTCCGAAGAGCCACTACTTTCCGATTGGCTGCTGCACGTGCTTTGCCTGAGTGCGCGGAGAACGAGTGCCTCTATCAGTTTCCAGGATAGTCGCCATACGTGGTGCATCGTTGGGGGGGGGGGGGGCGGGCATGGACAAAGCAGAGTGGCGGGTGCGTTGAAGACGCTTGCGCCTGACTTTCTTACCTCGCGTCTCGTCGGTGTTACGCGCACGCCATCTGCGTTCTCGAACGCGATCGGACGCATGCACAGACGGATGGACGGACGGGCACCTCGCTCCACTCATGATCATTCACTCTGTGGATATGCTGTGATTGTTTCGGGGGGGGGGGGTGATCAAGAAAGCGGAAGGGTAGTACGAAAGTGGTTGGCGAGGCAGAGTTTCGCTATACCACGTAATAGCAGAAAATAAATACAGCATTGTCATCCCTCTCTCTCCTGGCGTGACCCAAAACATCAAGAATACTTGCCAGCGCCCCGGAGCTGGTACTGTTCATTGAGCCACCTACAAATTTCAGTCTCTGTGAAACACGAAGCCAAGAGCAGCTCCACAGAGAAGCGATTTTTTTTTCTCCTTTTGGAAAACTAATTACTTGTTTATTTATTTTTGGACTGTTTCACTAAGTTGTCTTGTTGAAACTTTTGCATCGGACAAGCGGGGAGATAGATGGTGTTTGAACCAATAACTTTCCGAATGTAGCTGAGGCGTTACCTTGCAGTCCGCAAAGTGGCTTGGTGAATAACATTTAAAGAAAAGAAAGGAAGGAAGGAAGGACAAATCAATTACTCACATGGTTGTGGCAAAAAATATGTGACGAAATGATGGTGCTGGCACGTATCTGAAAGCGAGTCCCTAACACAAGCCTCACCGTCCAAAGAACTAGTGTTCAGACTTTTTTCGCGCATGCGGAATTGGGATACAAAGTTATATGATCAAATAAAAATAGGAAAAAATAAAGATCTGTTGTTTTTATTACTGCAACGTGAGCCTATGTCTTGTGTCTTTGCGTTATATAAGATTATATGATGCATCCCGGGTCGTAATCACAACAAATATTTTGTGGGGGCAAGCGCTGGGAGCAAGCTTGTCCATTCATCTCTTTGTCCGTAAGTGCTTCGAAAAACAACAATAAAAGTTATTCGCTCTGTGCGCATCAGCCTGATGAGAATGAAAAGCGAGGCAAGTACAGCAGATACTTTAAAGGCCTCGCTATGTATATATATCGGGTGTAGGTTATCAAAAACCATTCACTGCTGGTCAAACTGATCTTACGCTCAAAACAAATGTGGGCAGCTGAACTGAAAAAAAGGAGACAAAGAAGTAGGATAAGAAAAAAATTGAACGAGAAGTACGCCCATGAAGATAAGAAATTCCCCTGCTGCATTCGTGCAATAGATATCGCTAACCGTACAGCCTTAGACCTGTTATTGGGTTTTGGAGATATCTCGAAATCCTTCCAAATATGACACGAAAGTACAGCGCGCAATGCACTAATACTTTTAAAGGATGGCGTAGCATGTACCTTCCGTTCTAGTATTTTACTTTTTTCAGCTTTCTTTTAAAATTTTTCTTATCTGTGGGCTTATCGAAGAATAAATGCATCCCGATATCTCATCTTGGACCCAAACATTGAGGGACGTGTCGAACGCGTCTGACCCAGGGACTAAGAATGTCCAGTTTGTCCTGATACCCACTTTTATCGGAGTTATTCAAACGCAAAACGCGGAACAAGATTGAGAATTCAACCTGTACATGCGCAAACACGTATCGCTCCGCGTTCCCAAGATTTAAGCCCTATACGTGACGGGTCGCGAGGAAACGTGGTGCTTCGTTGATCTTCTAAGGCACGTAAGCTTTATGTCACCAATAGTGCCGGAGCGGGAATTGAAAAACAATCACATTACAAAGCTGAGCCATGTACTGTCCCCCGAAGCAGGTGATCTAGAAGATCAGACAGAGAGAAGCAGTATAGAAAGCAACATAATAAAAAACTTTTTTTTTCAATCTAAAATGCGATATCACAGTTTTCCACGACACATTTTCCCAAAGTTCCGAAGAAACGTGCCTTCTACTGAATGGAAGTTTTTTTTTTCTTTCCCGTTAAACAGATATCGCGAAACAGAGAACGAGTGGCTCATCCACCATTGTTCGTGCAGGGGGGGGGGGGGTACACTGAGATTCACGCTGAACGCGCGGAGAAAGAAAAAGGACAAAGAAAGTAATAGACAAAGAAACAAACAAACAACATTTTTCAATAGCTGGCGCTCTTTCTATGAGCTTTATTCCTTTATCCGCGTAGCAGGCTAAACGTAAACACAGTGTTTTCGAGACACACTCGTTCCGAAGCCGACGAAATGTATAAAGAAACAAAAAAGACATATTGCAACATATAGGCCAGCGTGCGCCGGAGCAGAGGACGTGGAATTCATAAACGAAGCAACAACAACGTGACGCAGAAAGAGCATCTGCACATCCGTCTTTCGACCGGCGTGGGGCAGTAAACTTAAGAATACACAAACCGGGTAAGCAGCCGAGAGGAACTCCTGGTGCGAGAAGGACAAGGCAACCAGAGACAGGCATACGGGCGGTAGAGCGCGTCCGTATAGGAATTGTCCCATCGATCTTCTCTTCCGACTCCGTACGGCCCGGGCTTTCCTTTCATATCCGCGAGCAGCGTCGAAGTACGCCGACGGCAAAGAATTCAGTATACCCTGCCCCCGATTCCGACAAAGCAATCTCCGATAGGCGAATCTATTGAAAGCGAGCAATCGCGAGCCACCTTTCGGCTAGTTGTTTTTTTTTCCTTTTTAATCCCCCCACTGTAAACGCAAGGGCAAATCGTTAAATTTTTATGATGATTTCGTGCACCGACTATTTCATGATCGCTACTACAAACACGTGCACGCACGTGACGTCACGAAACACACGTGGATTAGGAGGTGAAGCGCCGGAAGTAATGAGGCAGCGTATAGGATAAACAGCAGCAGCGATGCAAGGCCCAATCACGGAGTGTATACGCGTGCAGTTTAACGAGGATGGATGCTGCGCGATCACGAAGGTTGGGACGTACGAGCACTTACGAATATGATGACCGAATCCAGACGTGAGAATGTTGCCCGCTGTATTGAGGCTGATTAGGTTCGTCGCAGAGGACGATGATGTACGCCGGTGTACATACAGCAAAGAAAGCATAGCAAATTATGTGTGCCAATACACCTGATGGCTTGACATCTCATGGTTAAAGTTGGTTATTTAGAAATAACATGCGTAACAACTGTTGGGGTATAACGTCCGAAAACCACGATATGATTACGAGAGACGCCGTAGTGAATAGCTCCGGAAATTCGACCACCTGGGGTCGTTTAGTCTAAACTTAGCATGCGAACCTCAAGCATTTTCGCCTCCACAAAAAAAAAATGGCCCGAATCTGCATGTTACACTGTAAATGTCGTCGAAAGACGATAGTCTTGCGTCTGGAGAGAGTGAACGAAACGTTTATTTGATGTTCTTCGCAAGAAAATCGGTGAATGGTATTCTGCAGACGCTGCGGTAGAGTGCCTCGAGCGTATGGCGAAGGCGAACGAGCGCATCTAGGCACGTTAGACACAAGTGCCATCTGGCAGTTATCTTCGAAAACGAAGGCGTGTAGCCCGCGGAGATAGATACGCGCCAGTCTCGGAGGTGATAAGGTGTAGAACGCAAAGCGACGGGCAGGTGCCACCACCGTGACGTCGTAGCAAAGCGTGGGAAACACATTTGTGAGCATGGCGTTGCACTGTCAGCGCAGCGCCATAAAACGCTACATTCCTTAGAGTTACTTGTGTGTGCCTCTTCTAGTATAAAGGCAGACATAGAAAATATCGAAGCGTTGTTGTGGGGCATCAGATATGCGCAATAATTGCTTTTTAATTGACAATCTCACAACAATGAACGCTAAACCTTGAGCAATATTGGTGGGCGCAGCGGATGGGGTTGGCCGTTTGGTGCCGTTTGAGGTATCGTTAGGGCAGAGAAACAGATAAATGTACAGACAGACAGACCAAAATTTTTCCGTCGAAGGTCCCCAAGAAAGACTAGCGTCTTTAAAAATGCAGCCACCGTGGCCGAGATTCGATCCCGCAACTTGCGGACCAGCAGTTGAGCACCATATGCACTGGACCGCCGAGGCAGGTGAAAACAAAAACGCAACGCACAAACGCCAAGAACGGTTGTATTTGCAGCGGCCTTCCCCTTACGCTTAAGTAAAAGTTTCAATCTCCTTCTATGAGAGAAACTTGGAAGGCTTGTAATATGCCGAATACGGCGATATTCGCCCTCTTAGTCTTCACGAGAAGGTCAACGACCGGCGAGAATGCGGCTGCAACGCGTCATTTCCAGATGCTTCGCATATGCGAATGCGATGGCCTATACCTGGTGCTCGGTAAATCGCTGCTAGTGGCAGCAGTGTGTTGACTATCGCAAGTCGTAAAATTTGTCATTGCGAGTTGATTTGAAATGCACTTTTTAACAAAAAAATTATGCCGTTAGAGTGTACTTTACGTACTTAAAAATATTGGGTAATTCATAACTCCTATTAGTGCAGCCTTTTACATCGAAAGCTGTGTATGGCTAGGTGAAACGAAAAACCATTCCACGTGAAAAACAATAAAGGCCAGCTACTACGTCGGGTACGTAGTCCTCTGCGTTACACGCAAGCGCGTGAGTGCCATTGAGAACCACGTCAGTGACGTCACTCATCCCTTCGCAGCCTTACAGCCGATACTGCGGGCAGCACTTTGAACTTACAACTTCCACATGGGGACGCCACGGCACGCACGAACAACCGAACAGCAGACAAAATTCTAAAAACAGCGCCGACAGCTAGTGCATGAAAGAATTCATGTTCGCCTGGCTGATTCAGCAATCCCACCACAAGTACAAGCCCGGATGGCAAAGCGCAAGCAGCAACAGCGCACCGAGGATTCGGCAACATCCAGAGCGGGTTGCAAGCGATAACGGCGAGCCGAGGAAGCAGCGTTGCGGGCACAAGAGAACGTTGCGGGCACAAGAGAATGGCGGAAATGCGTTCACTGGGGCCAATGACCACATTCGTCGGGAATTTCTCGAGCGGAACTGAGGCTTCTGCTGCGGCGTCCACAACCGCCTGTGGCGGCACGTTTCAGCTTCGCTGGTTAACCGTATGTATATACTCTGGTTAGGTACAAATTTCTGCCGAGGCTCTTTTGTTTTACATGACTCTAAAGTTTTCTGCTCATTTGTTAATTTATCTGCATCAGTCATGTACAAAGGGGATCGGTACGGCTTGCTGGCCAGGGGCGCCTGTTCTGCCCATTATTTTGTTGTTATCGTGCTTTGCAATATCAAATGAACTTAATCTTAAAGGGGAGTCGTTAGTGGTACAGATCGACTCAATGAGGAAATGCAATAGCTGATGAAACGGAAGGTGCCGTCACTATGTCAGGTATCTTGACACGCGTTAAATTTATGCTGCAAGGTTTTAAACATATTTTATGCATTGTGTCGCAAGGATTACAACAATTCACTCACGTGAATGCTTGATCAGTGTCCTTTTACCGCCGCACACTGATTTATATGTGTGGCTTTACGTCCCAAAACCACCATATCATGAGAGACGCCGTAGTGGAAGGCTCTAAAAATTTCGACCACCTCGGGTTCTTTAACGTGCACTCAAATCGGAACACACGGGCCTACAGCTTTTTCGCCTCCATCAAAAATCCAGCCGTTGCTTCCTGGATTCGATCCCACAACCTGGGGGCGCTGTACATTGGCCGGGTATTATAATAGACCGATGCATTCTCATTGTCGTACACTACAAGACTTTGTCATAGTCAGTGTACAAGTGTATTGTTCCCCAATTGAAGCAACTGCAGCAGTCATGCTAGACGAAGCCGTTAATCGAATCCGAAGTGGTGGATGACTGCAATTATTTTTGTCCACTTAACAGTACATTCACTCAGCCAGGGAAAAGGGCAACTTTTGTCCTACACATACTTCGGCGATCTCACTCATGAGCCGACTCACACGAATTCACTCAGACTCAGATCGTGCCGTGAGTCTGAGTTTGAGTGAGTCCGGGTGAGTAATGTTTTGGTGAGTGTGAGTCCGAGTGAGTCCTGTTGGAGAAAGTTTTTGTGAGTGTGAGTCTAAGTGAGTTTGACTCAGGGAAATGTTGGTGAATTCGAGTCCGAGTGAGCCCACAGCGACAAAAATATTTCTTGAGGGAGTCTCAGTGAGTACCACTTTTTTGCCGACCTAAGGTCGTATTTAGTCATCTACAGCATTACTATCAGCCTTACCTGGATTCACATGTACACTCACTTCTACACATAAGTATTACAAAGCAGTGTCGTTCATACAACGTTTCAATATTTATTAATTAGAGGCGTGAATTACGTACGGCGTGTTTTCACCTCCCCTCAGGAACTCTTTCTGGTAATTTCTTCATTACTATATCTTATGCTGTCACCTCTTCCGAGAAAAATGACTTTACTGGTTTGCAAGCACTCAAAACTCGTTTTTAAAGATACCATATTCAACGGCGCCAAGAAGAGCACCGATTACGTGAGACATTGGTGTTAAAGAGCATTGACACCACTGCCGAAGAAGCTCGTTTTAGGCTGCGGGACTCATGAGTCGACTCACTCGGACTCACTCAGACTGAAATTGAGCTGTGAGTCTGAGTCAGAGTGAGTCCGCGTCAGTAAATGTTTTGGTGAGTGTGAGTCCGAGTGCGTCCGGCTGATGAAAATTTTTGTGAGTCAGAGTCCGAATGAATGAGCTCCACAAGTTTCTCCGACCTATGGTGGTACATTTTCGGCACCCGAAATAGTTTAATATATATATATATATATATATATACATATACATATATATATATATATATATATATATATATATATATATATATATATATATATATATATATATATATATATATATATATATATATATATATATATATATATATATATATATATACGTACAATATTCCACCCATCTTTAACCAAAGTTTAAAAATATGCTGACATATTCAATGACGACGCGGTCAAATGCATATTGCTGACTGTTGCCTGGAGTGAGTAAGGCTATTCCTTGTGTTTTGATTAGTTACCTAATTAGGTCCCTTCTATTAACTAACTCTTTAAGACCAATATGGGTTGGACATTCCAATGAGGAAGTAGTTCATTGGTTCGCAAAGCGTCCGATCAGACAGTTTTCAGCTTGATATCTGTTAATATTAGTCTTTTCCTACTGACTGCAAATGCCCGCGAAATGCAACAAATAGCGTGTGAGAATCCCGCTCACGCGCCCGGGTGCCCGATGATTCTAGTGCTCCCTAACGTTCCGCGTACGAAAGACCATAGCATTTGCCTGATTGTGCTGTTTCGACAGGGCCGCGAGAATGGTGGTGGCTTTGCGATGAACGCGTTTGGATATCGGCCACAAAAGTGACAGCTTTGTCGCAAAGGCGACGCAAGGAACATGACAGCAACAAATTGTAAGGTCACGGGCAGAATGGCAAGCAGATCGAAACGTGCCCCGCGTTTCTCTCGCACAAATGATGCACAAAACGTACTGACAGGTAGAAGTGAACGCGAATAAGCGTCTCAGTTGTTACTTCGCTGTGTCTGAAAAGCGCCCGTTTCGAAAACGGAGACTGTGCAACGATTTCGGAAAGCTTCGTGTGCTTGGTAACTACAACAGAATCGTTCCGGTGAAGGCCCAGGGCCAGCCAAGATGTACGATTGTCTCCACCGCGAGATAAGAGCACGCGTGAGCGTCCACCCTGCCCCTTCTCCACGGGGTAAAAGTAGGCGTGAGAGATGAGAGCGCACGCTGCACGTCGTGATGATGTGGCGATGGACGCTCACTGTGCCATCTTGCTATATTGCTGAAAACACGATAGTTTCCCGATATGCCCGTCATAACGGTATGTAAAATATATAAGTAGCTTGCCGTTTGAACGTTCAAGGAGGTGCTCATTCGTGGCTTAGTGGCGAACGCCTTGCACTCACAATTCAAAGGTCACTCGTCTGATTTCTCGCGCTGAAGTCTTTTGTCTCGATTATTTTTCTTTCTTCCGTTTTCATATATAAAGATACGTGTATACATATATGGTGAGTGACGGTGGCGCCGGGGGCAAAATCCATCCATATAATTGCTATCGCAGTAAAAGTGATCACCGGTGTGACTGCTTACCACTGTCATGAACCGGTGCGAAGGAAGCGAACCGTTCGTACGCGGAACGTTAGGAAGCACCAGAATCACAGCACATGTAAACACGCCAGTGGTTTTGTCACGTGGTATTTTCTGTATTTTGTGGGCGTTTGCAGTTAGCCACGGAAGGCAAGAATAATCGGCAAATATTCAGTTCGAGGCTGTGTAATCGAAACTGTCAGACCTATCTACAATTTTCTCATTGAAACTTTTTACCTATCTTCGTTCCTTCAGAAGTTAGTTAATTAAAAGGGTCTCATTAAGCAGTTAATTGATAAGAACACAAAAATAGCCTGAATCACTCCCGACAATGGTGAGCAACATGCATTTTGTCGCGTCGTAATTGCGTGTGTGGGCATATCTTGAACTCTGGCTAAAGAAAGCTGGGACACCCTATCTCTCTCTCTCTCTCTTTCGCGCGCGCGCGATATATATATATATATATATATATATATATATATATATATATATATATATATATATATATATATATATATATATATATATTATATATCAAATATTTCCGGTTACACGCTTTTGGCGCATGATTGATTGATATGTGGGGTTTAACGTCCCAAAACCACGATATGATTATGAGAGACGCTGTAGTGGAGGGCTCCGGAAATTTCGACCACCTGGGGTTCTTTAACGTACACCCAAATCTGAGCACACGGGCATACAACATTTCCGCCTCCATCGGAAATGCAGCCGCCGCAGCCAGGATTTGAACCCGCGACCTGCGGGTCAGCAGCCGAGTACCTTAGCCACTAGACCACCGTGGCGGGGCACGCCTTTGGCACAGGCAACATATTTTTTGAGAGCGTACCATAGGGCCACGCCAGTGTTTGAAACCACTACGTGGGAGGAGTCACATTAGGAGCTATGCAAATTATGCATCGCAGAAACGTAGAAATCAATGAAGTGTCGCACCGCGTGAGTTGCGTGGTGACTGGGTTATTTAAAGCACCAAAAGGTATCGTAAGATATCATAGCGCTAGGAGAAAGGGACGAGGAAGGCAAAACGGGGGGAGCGCGACAAGCGTTTAAAGCAGCCCTCCCATTACAAAGCGCGCTGCCATATCTGGTCGTCATCGTTAATCACAGTATAAATGAAGTGCGCTGATACGTACGTGCATCTAGTGAACAGCTTTAGTTCGGCGTCCGCAGCAGTACTGTGGACGCTGAACTAAAATTCTCGAATGCCGCCTCTACAACGCCTCTACGCTTTGTTAGCAATTTTCTCCAGCGCGAATCCATTGCGCTGTCTCGGCATCTTTATCTTCATATTTATTTGTGTGTGTGTGTGTTTGTTCATGCGTGCATGCGTGCGTACGTGCGTGTGTGTATGCGTGTGTGCGTGTGTGCGTGCGTGCATGCGTGTGCGTGCGTGCATGCGTGTGCGTGCGCGCGTGTGTGTGCGTGCGTGCGTGTGTGTGTGTATGTATGTGTGTGTGTGCGTGTGTGTGCGTGCGTGCATGTGTGTGTGTGTGTGTGCACGCACGAACGCACGCACGCATACACAGCCACAGTACCCCAACTTCCGCCCTTCCCTCTTTTTTGACTATAGCTTTTTGTCCACTTTGCGTACACAGGGTCTCGAGCCGGAAAGACACCGTTTCGCAAAAATTAAAGTTAAAAACAACTGCGCGAAAAAAATGAAGGCAATAGGAACCATTTTTTAGACACAAAGCTCCTGATTGTGCTTTCAAGTCGAGCCAAATTTTATACGACTGCCAGCTGTGCCAACTCATGACAGCACGCTCTATTTCATATTGTGGCCACAGCCTTAATGCGCCTAAGTGCTGCTGTAGCAAGCTTTTCAGTGTAGGCCCGATGAGGCTAGATAATGTGCTTTAGGTGTAATGCCCCTCTATCGAAAACCATAGTTTGCATAGCTTAGGCTGTCCGTTGCCAAAATACAACAAAACAACAACAAAAAGAGCCTAGGCTCGTTTCACAGTAGCTGTCGCTGTAACAGTGCTGTGATCGTCTGTTAACTAATCATCGAAGGTCGGGAAGTCGTGTAACTGCTTTCAGCCTAATTAACCGAAAGAGCTGGAAGATAACAATGGGCGAACGACGATTGGGGACGTCTTAGTTTGGTTGATTTAGTGATAGTTTGCCCATTCATATCTTCTGTTCTTTGCCAGTGATCATTAAGCTTAAACAGCTGACCGTACGCGGTGGACAATAACACTCATGAATCAGACTGAAAGCATTATCAAAGTATAGCGACCAAGTAATAGTAAACAAAAGTGAGAGCTGCTTTGTATTGTGAAGCTTTATCAATACGCTGTTTATAGGTTGCCTTGTGCGACTTTGCTTAAGAGTCTTGCGTGATGATTCGTTAGAATCAGCTATATAAGCTGCCTCGGAGAACATAGTTGCCTTAATATAGACGGCGGTACGGGTGTACACAATTACAACAACTACACCAACAGAGAAAAGTGAAATTGGATTGACAAGACGTGTTTTCATCCGCATTGAAAAAAAAGAATATTACAGCAGCCCCTAATGTTTTGCACCAAGCAGCCGCACCATGCCATTTATTTTCAGAAGCTTGGAGGTAGCAAATACTAATTATTTAACAGTTTAAGGTATTGCACCGACGAAATTAAAAGCAAGCATCACACAGTTCTGTGTCTCAGACTTGTGTGACACACGAACACAGTGTGTGTGTGTGTGTGTGTGTGTGTGTGTGTGTGTGTGTGTGTGTGTGTGTGTGTGTGTGCGCGTGTGTGTGTGCGTGTGTGTGTCACACAAGTCTGCGTTACAATGACAAAATCACACAGAATGTGGGTATAAGTACGCTCAACGGCGTCGAGTTGAGCATTGCCCTAGGACATTGTGGCTGAGCCAAAGGAGGGCTCCTTAAAAAATTGACTGTGTATCTCCGGGATTCGCTGCAAATGTCGTCGAAAGACAATATTTGCAGCTAATGATCTAATTCCCGCATACAACAAAAGAATGATCAGGATTAGACTGATCTAATATGAACGTCAGAATGAACAATGTCAACATTACAATGATCTATGAAAACATAGTTTGTTGGATATAAAAATCTGTTGTATATTGTTTACACTTATCAAGTGAGAAAGCTTACATTGACCAGAGTGTTCGGTGTCTGAACACCACGCTGTTAGAACATAAGATCTTTAGGAACAAATAATTATTCCCACCTTAAAGAAAACTGTTCTCAGTGTGGCTACTTGCCACTATTTGATGACACCACAGTGATTTTTCATCACGAAAAACAACCAACCAAGAAACTAGTTAAATCATTTCACATTAAGAATAGAAAGGCTGATGCGTTAGGGAATCACCGCTGTCATTAAGCCATCAAGAAGCCACCTTACTCGAAGGGCTTTAACAGAAAGTGCGTAGGATTACATTAGTAACACTGGTTCTTGTTGCCGACTTCTGTGCTCAGCACGTGCAAGTTCTACTTGAACGTCTTGCAAGTTACCCTGACCTGTACATTTTTACGGCTTCTTTACGATTACGTTTTCATTTCTTTGAAGTGTATTAGCCACGAGAAGTTGGAGTGTTGCCGCCTAGCGGATGACGTCACGGCACGGACTTGTCGATGCCTGCCTCGCCTACATAATTATGCGATTACTTCGTGCGCTGTTCGAATGTTCGCGTTCGCTTTTTGCTTGAATCAAAGTGCACATGAATAAAAAAAGAGAATTGGTAATGTTTCAGGTAAAAAACAATAAAAAAGATACTTTTGCTTCTGCGAAATCACGAGTTGGGTCGAATAGCAATGTGAAAGAAGTGAAAAGGCCTGTGTCATGCTGCTAACCCGATGATGGACTCAATTCGTGATCACGACAGCCGCATACTGATGGGTTTGAAAATCAAGAACAAGCTTCTGTTTAGATTTCATTTGATCGATATGTGGGGTCCCAAAACCACCATATGATTATGAGAGACGCCGTAGTGGAGGGCTCCGGAAATTTCGACTCCCTGGGGTTCTTTAACGTGCACTCAAATGTGAGCACATGGGCCTACAACAGTTCCGCCTCCATCATAAATGCAGCCGCTGCAGCCGGGATTCGATCCCGCGACCTATGGGTCAGCAGCCGAGTACATTAGCCACTAGTCCACCATGGCGGGGCTTCCGTTTAGATACAACAAACTCATTGGCGCATTATGATCTAATTTTGAGAAAGAATCACGACACCGTATTTACATTAATTATTAGATTTATATGTGCATGGGTAATTCCTTTCACAGACATCGGGGCTTCTCCTCCCCTAGAATAATTTGTACCGCAGGAATCAACGTATCTACTGACAGCACTTTCGCAGGTCTCTCAAGCCCTGCGCTCGCGTGCATGCAGTATCTAGGCTCCTAACATGTATCGGAATGCGCTCGCCCTATGGAACACCACCAACGCTGTTGTGAGTTTTTCTCGTGTACTTGCTCATTCAACACGTTCCCGCTGCGGTGGTCTAGTGGCTAAGGCACTCGGCTGCTGACCCGCAGGGCGCGGGTTCAAATCCCGGCTGCGGCGGCTGCATTTTCGATGGAGGCGGAAATGTTGTAGGCCCGTGTGCTCAGATTTGGGTGCACGTTAAAGAACCCCAGGTGGTCTAAATTTCCGGAGCACTCCACTAAGGCGTCTCTCATAATCATATGGTGGTTTTGGGACGTTAAACCCCACATATCAATCAATCAATCAATCATTCAACACGTTAGTTAGTTTCATGTTTCTCTCGCAACAATTTTGAAGCGTTAATTGACCGAAATCATTGAGGTCAAGTGTGGTTGAGGTTCGGTGTGGAAACTTCTATTGCTGTCAGATTCTCTCTTCGTGCAGCATTGTATCAGCGGTGCGGTCGCGTTCCTGACTACCAGTTTAGATAAGCACCTCACATGTTAAATTTCTTTGCAGTTTATCACCTGTTGGTGGACATGACGTAGGAGCCCAGCCATCGCCTCATCGAGGCGAATGTTGTTTAGTTAATACATAGGCCCAAAAGCCTAAACAGGCTGAAATTCTTTGCGTCTTTGAATTGGTCATTTTTCTCTCTGCAAAGGGAAAAATGTTGGTGGGTAAGGGACAGGTTCTCAGAGCCATCGCCTGGTCACGCCACTGCTAGGGCCAAGTCGGTGAGTGTGCCATGAAAAGAGTTCATTTCGACTTTCTGATGGTTGTGTTGAAATCTTTGCTGTTAGCGGTGCTCCCACGTGAAGCTCCCATTAGCTTTTGTGACGCAGCGGTAGAACACTCCAACACTTTACGAAGATCAGGATATACGACATAATCTCTGGCGACTGTTGATAAGAATCCAATACATATGATCCCAGTAAACGGAAATATCTCATATATTGCCGGAAATCGTTGTGTGTGCGGCAATATTATTTTGTTGGACGAATATATTAAGTGCTTATGACAGTCATATTCAAGTAATGTCTCCTGCTGGAGAAAGCGCAGTTCTGTCAAATCATTTAGATCATTCCCAGATGCAGGCTCAACTTGCCCCATAAAGCGCAAATATAATCAGTGAATTGAAAACGTCCCAATTTAAATGCTGATATTTGAGCACAGATATGTTATAAGCACGAAGTCTGTGCTTAGTTGTAATCTCGTTAGTACCACTTAGCAATAATTTTAGCACCCATTCCTTGGTGTACGCGATAAAAATAGCGAATGTCTTCTCCTGCATCACCGTTTTTCCAATAACTATTCCGTATGGATGAAAGTATGACTATCATAAGCTGAATTATGGAACCTTCTTACAGCTTGAAAACTTTCACTAGTCAATAAATCTTGCTTCTTGTATCTTGAGAAAATCGCGTCATAAAATTGAGGCGTAATCAAAAACGTATCGCAAAAGAGCGTGTGCACGGCGGGCGCAGAGAAAGAAGACAAGCACAGGCGGAACAGGCAAGTCCTTGCCGTCACGTCACATCGCCGTGACTACAGCGACGCCAGAGTTCGTTCTCGGCGCTAATAGGCTGCACATGCTTCGTTTTTTATCGCTTGAGCTTGCGCATATTGGGTTTTGTGGATGATAAAGCATGAATGTGATTTTTAAGCTCATTTTACACGTGGCGCCCTTATGTTATAGTTAAGTGCTCAAAATTTGATAATAGATAAGTTTTAGGTGCATTTTATTTCATTTCTGTGTCACTCGGGGTCAGCGTAGTTGCATATACACCAAGTATTTTTTGAAATATATTTAGTTGCGAATGTAGCGAGCGCCGTGTCCTTTGTATCTCTGTTGGCCACGTTAAAAAGTGCTTTATACAAACCTTACGGTAAAATGATCTTCGAAAGACGATAGCTGTCTGCCAGTCGTAATTTTTTAGTGCATAGCTTCGCATTTTAGTGCAACGTAAGCAATACTAAGGTCATCAAAATTACGTGTATATGTATTTTGTTGTAAAAGAGCACAGAACCTAATGTTTACGTATTAACGTAGTGTCTTAGATTTGCGTATTATTAGCTCTTGATAGACAGTGTTCACAAGTATGAACGTAGCCACCAGTTCAAAATGGCTGGGCCTTCAGCGAGTGCTTAAACTTAGGCCAGGTGGTTAAATTATGTGACAGACAGACGTACAGACACCAAAATTTTGGCGTTCAAGCATCCCCAAAAACACTATAGTCTTTAAAAAATAGACACGGACCGGCCATGTGCCTCACGAGCTTCTTGGAGGTGAGGTGGTAGACGGCAACCACCTTGTCGTCGGCTTCGGTGGTGCAGAATGCGTGCTGCGAGTCGGGTGCGGCCACCAGCTGACGGATGGGCGCTTGCAGTGTGAGCGAGAGCACCTGCGGCGGCAGCGCTAGGCTTAGCCATGATGTCACCGGCACCAGCAGCGGCGTCTTCGCTTGGCTGCACCAGCTGCTCGCTTGGCTCACCAAGTCTCCCAGCACCTTCGAGTTGCCATCTGTGGGACAGAGAACAGCTGCAACTCTCAGAAGTTGGACGCAGCGCAGCAAAAGGCACCGAAACTTTGTTCAAATTTTTAACGTGGCTCATACATATCGCCGAGCCTTTGTGCTTGAAAGGGACACTTAAGTGAAACAATTGGTCAGTTTAGACTGAAAACTCTACTGTCAAAATTCTAATGTCATCAATTTCCCCATCATGGCCCCATTATTAGAAAAGTGAATAGATTTCGATGTTTCATTTTTTAAATATCACGTTGAAACCTCTGCAGATGACGTCATGGATTAGGGAGTTTGGTTTTTGTATTTTGACAATATTAGATCAAAGAAATTTCCCCAAACTTGGTATGCTAAGTCAATGGCAGCCTCAGGGGACAATGTGCTTCAATTTTACTGATTAGAAACTACGCAGCACCATTAGATGCTGTCAAAAATCTATGATGTCCAGGCGTTTGGTGCGGAAACGTCAAGGCGATGTTGCCATTCCTTTTTTTTTTCTTTTTGAGCGTTCTCTCTAACACCAAGTGCATTCTTGCAGCAAGCGTGCTGATTTCAGAACTGTGAAAGAGTAATTTACAGATATGAAAAAAAATCGCTTTCCCTTTTAGCGTCTATCGAAAGAAAGGTGGCACCTCATGCACTGCTCAATACACATAGATTTACTTTAAGGCTCACACAGCAAACATAAGTTAAATAAAAGCAGGCTGATGACTGCCACCGGAAGAGAGACATGTATTACCTGTGTTGTTTTTAAGAAAGAAGAGTTGGATATATAGAAATAGCAGATGTAAAAAAAATCATTCAGAACCAGATGAAAGTTCACAAAGACTAAAGTGAAGAATGACATGCGAACAGAGTGCGGTAGCTGTAACAAACAAACAAACTAACTAACAAAATGCCGCAGACAATACCAGTCAGAAGACGCTTTACGTATAACGCGTGCAAGCATAAAATAACGTGGTGTGCTACAAAGAGGCCACCCATTCCAGCTTCTAGAAGTGCCAAGAGGTGATCACTTCTTTATGCGTAAGTGCCTATAAGACAAAGCCATTCATCGCGTTTCATGAACGACAGGTGAAGGCGACAGTATCTCATTAGAGAACTGGTCTACTCAGTGAAAACAGGATGTCCGATGTTCATGTACTCAGGTGTCTCGTAGGAGCTACAAGAAGCCCACAATGGATCGTCCACACATTCTTGTCGGCGTAAGCGTCCACACTACAAGATAGAGCTAACCATTCACTTGACCAACAGTGCTTAACAGAGCTGCATGGCAAGCTGGCATGACGTACATTGGAGGAAAAAAATTCATTTGTGACCCGCTGGCTAAGGTACTGTTCGACGGCACAACTATATTGAGCAGTCAGCAGAAGAGCCTCATCAAGTTCATAAGAAATTCTTGGGCAGACGCGTTTACCGTGAGTGCAACTGTGTGTCAATCTATTGATTTACGCTGGTACCTACGTACGAAGACGCGTCGTATCTCTGAGCCCTTGTCATTTGTGTATTTGGGCAGTAAACTTTCACATAATATTAACTAAGCGTAAATTAACGATGACTGTCAACCAAACATATTAACTTCAAGCTCTACTGAACAAAGCTATCCAGAAGTCAACGAGAGATGCCCCGAAGAATGAAGTTTCGATGTGTTGCTGGACTATTACAACTGGACCGCCAGCATGGCTCTTCTGCAGTTTGCTAAGACCAGGCCAGAAGTGGGAAGGTAATCTTCAGTATTATTAACTTGTTTAATAGATTATTCTGCGCAGCTCATAAAGAAGCTGGGAGAAGGGGATGGGATTCAATCTGTATTCTAAGGGAGTCCATGCTGTGGCGTCACCCCTCCTCTAGCTTTAAAAAAAAATGCGAAGCATTGCCTTGTGTACTCCAAGCACTTCATCTATCTATCTATCTATCTATCTATCTATCTATCTATCTATCTATCTATCTATCTATCTATCTATCTATCTATCTATCTATCTATCTATCTATCTATCTATCTATCTGTCTATCTATCTGTCTGTCTGTCTGTCTGTCTGTCTGTCTGTCTGTCTGTCTGTCGTCCGTCCGTCCGTCCGTCCGGCCGTCCGTCCGTCCGTCCGTCCGTCCGTCGTCTTTCTGTCTGTCTGTCTGTCTGTCTGTCTGTCTGTCTATCTATCTATCTATCTATCTATCTATCTATCTATCTATCTATCTATCTATCTATCTATCTATCTATCTATCTATCTATCTATCTATATATCTATCTATCTATCTATCTATCTATATATCTGTCTGTCTGTCTGTCTGTCTGTCTGTCTATCTATCTATCTATCTATCTATCTATCTATCTATCTATCTATCTATCTATCTATCTATCTATCTATCTATCTATCTATCTATCTATCTATCTATCTATCTATCTATCTATCTGTCTGTCTGTCTGTCTGTTCTGTCTGTCTGTCTGTCTGTCTGTCTGTCTGTCTGTCTGTCCGTCCGTCCGTCGTCCGTCCGTCCGTCCGTCGTTCTGTCTGTCTGTCTGTCTGTCTGTCTGTCTGTCTGTCTGTCTGTCCGTCCGTCTATATATCTATCTATCTATCTATCTATCTATCTATCTATCTATCTATCTATGTCCATCCATCCGTCCATCTGTCTGTCTGTCTGTCTGTCTGTCTGTCTGTCTATCTGTCTTTCTGTCTGTCTGTCTGTCTATCTGTCTTTCTGTCTGTCTGTCTGTCTGTCTGTCTGTCTGTCTATCTATCTATCTATCTATTCTATCTATCTATCTATCTATCTATCTATCTATCTATCTATCTATCTATCTATCTATCTATGTCTGTCTGTCTGTCTGTCTGTCTGTCTGTCTGTCTATCTATCTATCTATCTATCTATCTATCTATCTATCTATCTATCTATCTATCTATCTATCTATCTATCTATCTATCTATCTATCTATGTCTGTCTGTCTGTCTGTCTGTCTATGCGCTCTCGTAATCATACTTACTTGCATGGCAGTGGTACATACCCGCTCTCGGTTATGTGTTACTGGTATGCGGCTAAGTTCCACAGGTGATTGAAACTTCTTATCTACTCAGAAGCGGTGAAAACACACACGGGTAATTATAACGCGTTAGCGTTAAGAAAAACATGACATCGGCAGCGTTTACCCAACGAACGCATACAATAAATATCATGGTCTCAGCAGGAGGAGGAGGAGTAATGAAGGAGGAAAGACAAGGAGGTTAGCAGGTCGGTCTCAGCAGGAATCGAATCCCCGCACTCAGCGTAGCAATAAAATAAACTACCACAGAGCCATGCCAGGTCTCGGAACTACTTTAAAAAAGGACAGTAATGTTTTTCAAACTTCAATTGTGGTTGCAATAGTAAGACTACCCAATTTTATAAACATTACATACGTCTCCTGCCATACAGCCATTCAGTCGGACTAACGTCAATTGTAGTTAGGTAACATTCGCTGAAGTTGATTTATGTAGCAGTGTCCTTGGCTGCTATCTTTGCGGGCACCACCACTTCACATCAGCGTATCGTTTATGGTGTTATTACGCATCTTTTTGTTGGTATCGTTGCGCAAGTCAACCATCTCGTTATGTAAGCATCTGCAACTGTTCAACATATGCATATGCTTGCAATATCTGTACACATATAATCAGCGTCATTTTATGACCTGTGGTCAGTCAGTCAGTCAAGAACTTTAATATATGGTCCTGAGGAGTTTAAGCCACCAGGGTGCCCACGTGGGACATCCTAGCAGCCGCTACCGTAGGCGACGCCCGAGTCGGGGCTGGAACGTGGTGGCGTTCCGCCAGTTCTTGGGCCCTCTGGACTGCCTTAAGTTGGTTTCGGAGATTGGGGCTCCTGAGTGCCTCCTCCCAGTCGGACTCACTGGTGAGAGGTCCCTGAGGTAACGCGGGACATTGCCAGAGCATGTGCGCGAGTGAACAGTACACTTCTGTGCAATCTGGGCACTGTGAATTTATGTCTGAGTTATAATGGCTGAGTCGGCCCCGTGATGGGTACGATCTCGTTTGTAACATTCTAAAGGCTACTTCTTGCGCGCGTTCGAGTTTTGAATGGGGTAAAGGGTATCGGCTTCTGTTGTGTCGGTAGTGGGAGGTAATTTCATGGAAGGTGAGTAGTGGGTCATTAAACTGCACGTCTGGGCCCAGCTCTTCGGTGGCTGATTGATCGTCACGGCGGGTCAGTTCTCGTGCTCGATCATGAGCCATTTCGTTGAGGTTGGGTTGTTGTGGGTGAACGTCTTTGCCCATGTGGGCAGGGAACCAAGAGAGGTAGTGCGAGCCCGTATATTTCCGTGTTTGTAAAATGCGGGCTGCTTCTGGAGCGATGTTGCCGGTTTCGTAAGCCCGAATGGCGGCGCGAGAGTCTGTGAAGACATTAGTGAGTGAGGGGTCGGTCATCGCTAAAGCTATAGCAACTTGTTCGGCTATGGCGCTTGTTGATAGCCTAACCGAGGCGGCTGAGCGTAGGGCTCCGTCGCCATCTACTACCGCGAGTGCGAAAGAGGAGGAGTTACCGTATTGCGCTGCGTCGACGAATGCGGTAGAGTTGCGATTCGCGGCGGTACGGTTTAGGATCGCGCGAGCGCGGGCCAGCCGTCTGCCTTTGTTGTGTTGTGGGTGGACATTTCGCGGAAATGGGGTTACCATGTAAGTAGCTCGGACAACTCTGGGGAGGGTTACTGCGCGTTCAAGGCAGGGGTGTGGGGACATGCCGGCCTCGCTTAGAAGTCGGCGGCCTGCCTTGGAGGAGGAGAGGCGGATCACTTGGGCCGTGGTCTGGGCCTCGATCACTTCATCGATGCCGTTGTGCATGCCTAGTTGGTCGAGACGGGAAGTGCTCGTGTTTTGAGGCAAACCAAGGACTTGTTTAATGCTTTTGCGCATGAGTGTGTTTAGTTTCGTCTTTTCTACCTTCGTCCAGTTGTGGGCAGAGGCGACGTAATTGATGTGACTCATTAGGAACGCGTGGTATATGCGCAGAAGGTTGGCCTCTCCAAGGCCTCGTCTACGACCCGAGACTCGCTGAATGAGTCGGAGCATGTTCTCGGTTTTAGCTGTGATATGTTTAATTGTTCTTGCATGACAGCCAGTGGCCTCGACGAGGAGGCCGAGAATGCGTATGGAGTCCACGCGGGGTATTCGCTGCCCATCTTTGGCGTGTAGCGCTATGGGTAGATCACCTAAGGGTGTTAAGTTACGAACGCCTTGGCGAGATTGCCGGTACAGTAGCAACTCTGATTTTGTGGGCGACAAACGAAGTCCAGTGTTTTTTAAGTAGGCTTCTGTGGTATTGAGAGCAGTTTGAAGGGCTTGCTCCAACTCCGCCAATGAGCCTCCCGGGCACCAGATGGTGATGTCATCTGCGTATATAGCATGGTTTATGTTTGGGATCTCGCGGAGTTTGTCAGATAGTCCCTTCATTACTATGTTAAAAAGGAGTGGAGAAATGACTGCCCCTTGTGGTGTCCCGTTGGAACCTAATGTGTAAGTGTCGGATGTAAGTTGCGATAAATGCAGCTGAGCTTTTCGATTTTGCAGAAAAGAACGAATGTACGCCTGGAATCTTTACCGAGACCAAGGCTGGCAATGGATTCCAGTATAAAGCGGTGTGAGACGCTGTCGAATGCTTTAGTGAGGTCTAGGGCGAGAATGCCACGAACATCTCTCGTTTTTGAGTCGAAGATCTGTTTCTTTAGTAATAGCATGACGTCTTGTGTTGAAAGGTGCGGACGGAACCCGACCATGTTGAACGGAAAGAGTTCGTGATCCTCTATGTAGCGCGATACACGATTTAGGATGACATGTTCAGCTGCTTTTCCTATGCATGAGGTTAGGGAAATCGGGCGTAGATTGTCGAAGTTGAGTGGTTTACCTGGCTTTGAGAGAAGGATTACCGTGGCCGTGCGCCATTGTTCAGGTACCTGGCCAGTTTCCCACATGTAATTAATGTCTTTGTGAGTAGTGTGATGGCTTGGTCGTCTAAATTTCGCAACAGGCGGTTGGTTACCTTGTCAGGACCGGGGGCTGATCTGCTGTTGAGGTTGGTAATGCCTCCCGAATTTCTGACTCCGTGAAGGGTTCGTCGAGTTCGGGTATCGTTTCGCATTCTATTTCTGGGTAGTCGGTGGGTTGTGCTGTGTTTAAGGGGAGGTGACGTTTGGAGATTTCTTCAAGAAAGGATGAGTTTGTTCCTCCCATCTTTTTGTGCGAGTGTAGGAGCCGGTCTATGGCATGACTCTGGTTGTTTTTTGTTTCGCAGTCGTCCAGCATGTATTTTAGGAGGTTCCATTTACCCCCAGTTCGCATGCGGCCGTCGACCGCCGAGCAGAGTTCATGCCATTGGAGTCGTGTGAGCTCCGTGCAATATTTGGCAATGTCTTGGTTCAGTATGATAGACGTTTTCGTAAGCGTCTGTTTAGTCGTTGTGTTTTCCAGCGCGCGAGGTATTGACGCTTTTGCCTCGAGCAAATGTGCCAGATGTGGGTCCGAGTTCTGTTGTATTGTTTTCGTTGTTTTGGCTATGTCTTCCTGAAGTGAGGTGAGTAGTTCGATGACTGTGTTGTATTCCTTTGTGTTGTTTTTGCGGAGGGTGCGGAAGGCATCCCAGTCCGTTAGCGTGAATGTACGGGGTGGGGCTGATGCGTTGGGTAGTTCGGTTCGTATGATGAAGTGATCGCTGCCCAGGTTTTCTGCGTATTGGTCCAGGTGTGGCCTGTGACGTTACGGGTAAATACAAGTCCGGCGTAGTGTCGCGTTGTACCGATGTTCCAAGTCTCGTAGGGAATCGGTGATCTGTGATGAGTGTGAGGGGACAAGTCGTCAATTGCTCGCGTGAGGTTAGTGCCTTTAGCCGTTGCCTGGGGGTAACCCCATGACGGGTGGGGGGCATTGAAGTCGCCTGCTATAACAGCGGAGAGTTTCGCGCGAGCGTTGTGGCTTTAGTTAAGAGCGCATGGAAGGACTGTCTGTAGTCTGACGGGGAGCTGTAAACGTTAAGGATAAAAACGCTTTGTTTTAAAAACGGTTTGGTACGAGTTCGACGAGTATCGCTTCCAGGCGGCTGCGGGTGGGTAATACCTCATGTACTATGTGAGCAAATTTCTTGCTAATCAGCGTGGCTATACCTCTCTTGGTATCCCCTCGTTGTGAGATGGGGTGGTAACCCGATAATGTGAGAGTATCACAAAGGGGTCTCCTGCAGTAATATTACGTGTGGCTTCTTGGGTTGCGCTTTAATGTACTGCAGCAGTGGGGTTTTACGGGTCGCGAAGCTAGCGCAATTCCACTGCCAAATTTCTAACGTTTTTTGGGTTGTGGAAGCCATGATGATTACATTGAATTTGGTGGCCCAGGCAGAATTGCCGTAGGATCACAGAAACTACTGTTCTGGCTTTGGTTTTAGCTTTTATGGTGGCTTTTTGCTCTAGTGCTTCCACCCGGCGTGACAGCGTGTCGATGTTATCGTGGTTTTCTCGCGTGAGACGTAAGATTTCGTTTAGAGTGTCTTCTGGTGAGTCGCTGTCATTCGTGTCCGCTTCGCGGAGTGGTGGGGCTCTGCGTTAGGTTTGCTAACATCTACAGGGGATGAGGGGGGATCTTTAGGAGCTGTGAGAGTTTGTATTTGGTGCCTCGCCTCATTTAGTTGTGTGGTGAGCTGTTGTATGGTTGCCGAAGACCTGCTAGTTCTGCTCGTAGAGTTGTAACTACCTCGCTTTCATGCTCTGGCAATGAGGGCCGCGTTACCTTTGTGACTGGCGGCGGTGCTCCGTAGGCGGTGGTTTCTTCCCTTGGACTCGGTCCGCCCATGTCAGCTCAGCCTGGCGAGATGGGGAGTGTCTCCTGGAGCGGGAGTGGCTGCGCTGGGCACTGCGACGTCTCGCTGTCGGTGTGAGGGAGCGGCTTCGCCTGGATGTCGCATAGGTGCTCGAGGTGGCGCTGGAATCGCGGGAGCTGGCTCCACTCGATCCTCGGGAGCGGCTACGACCGCGTCGACGGCGTCCGGCGTCGTCGTTGGCGTACGATGTACGGAACTTGAAATTTACGTTTGCAGTCCTTATCGGCAGTGGGGTGTGGTCCACCGCAGAGGGTGCAGTGGGGCTTACATTGGTGGTTTTCGGGTGGGGTTTTGAGTCCGCACTTTCGGCACCACGTTGTGTTAGGATTAGGGCAAACGTCTGCACGATGGCCGAGGCTGCCGCAGTTGTAACAAACTTCCGTGTGTCTGCGGAAAAGCGTGCATCGAACTATGTTCGCCCCGCAGTATACATAATTGGGAACTTGCATTCCTTGGAACAGGATGGTGACGGCTGTTGGGGTTCTTGATGCGTTCACCTCCAGGGCACTCGGGTTGCGCTTTGTGACGATCAGTTCTCGGAGCTGGGTATCGGTGAGGTCAATGTCAATGCCTCGGATGACGCCTTTGCACGTGTTATCGGGTGGAGCCGGATATACAGCAACTCGGTACAGAGTGTCTCGCAGACGTAGTTGCTGTACCGTGGTATAAGCTCGTGCGTTTTCGTTCGATTGGGGTACACACTACAAAAATGTTCTGGGGGACATTTGGGCATATAGAGTCTTCCATTGAGGTCTTGAGGAGCCAGGGCGGCTGGCCATCGCAGGGCTTGCTCAAACTGCAACGGCGTGATTTTAGCCACGTGAGGCCCATCTCGGGGCCTTACGATTATGCGTATGTGTCCCTTCGGAAGTTGAGGGAGTCTTGAGGTAGCGACGAGGCGTTGGTACGCGCTTCTCGGTTCGGCGGTGCGGCCGCCGTCCCTACGTCTCCCTCGCGTACTTGTTGGCTTTGCGTCTCTTGGGATTGGTTAGCTTTGCTCTTGCTTGGCTTACGGTGTACGCCGTAATCAGCCTGGGCCATTCGCTTCTTCAGGCGATATTTGCTTCGCCTTCGACGATTTCCATGATGAACGGGGTAAACTTGCGGGATAGGCCCCAGCCTACCCACCTTGGCTCACCGGAGCAAGGCTTAGCCCGCTAGGGGTAGCGAGTGCATACGCGGCGTAAGCACTTCAGAAGGCCAAAAGTAGAGGAAAGAGTCCACCCACCGAATTAAATACGGTGTCCACGGAATTCTCGTAACTTGGTGCGTACGTTTGGTGCGCATAATCACGGTGATTGTAGGCGGCAAACCGCACACAATCATTGAAGATAGCGAAGCCGAGTTCTAACGCCCGCACTGGTCGGCTTCTTCCATGACCTGTGGTTTAATAAAAAAATACAACGTGGCCACCTTCCATCCGCATGCGTCGCACAACATCGATTACCAAGGTTTGTGTCATGTGCCGAATTTTCCCCCTGTATATAAACAACTACTGCTCCCATAACAAAAAAGAATGAATGCGTAAAGTCGGATACAGATGAAAAAATAGACTACAGTGTCCATCCTGTGGCTGTGTTTCTGTGACGGTGCCCAAGCTCTTTCGTGATGAGAGCTAATCATCTATTTGAACTTTCTCCAACACCCAACCTGGGAGGACGAGGATGGGATGGTTTTGATTAAGTCGGGTCATCAAAGTAATTATTTGGTCCTTAGAATGCACAATGTTTAATTATGATTCTTTTTTCACTTTCTGTGAGCAAGATTTAAAGAAAAATTACTTTTGCGTAACGTCACTGTTGTTTATTTGAGATCATGTGTTTTATTTATTTATTTATTTATTTTGAACATTACCCGCAACGCAATCTTAGGCATTATTACGGGGGGCACAGTGCCTCATAGAATGAATCCGCAGTCTTGCGGCGCTCTAAATCAGCTGGTAACATATTCTATTCGACAATGGCTAGCGGAAAAAAAAGAATGCTTAAACAGATCCGTTCTAAGGTTCTATGGTCCCAATCATAGGCTGAATTTTGCTAGATGTTGCTAACGTGTTTGATTGTGTTTGAGAAAACTCCCTTTTCCACAAACTAGGCCTGCCTAACATACACTTAAATGCATTACACTGGATGTATTGCTAGTATAATTGTTCATAGTAGGTGCTTGATAGTTCATGGGGTTTCAGAGTCTCCAGTTGTGTTCTCTGACATGCCGCATGGTTCGGTATTAGGCCCGTGGTTTCGTTTAATCTATTTATAGACAGGATACATCGATAGCCTTGTTAGTTATAAGTACACCACTCTATAAGTACACCACTCTATAAGTACACCACTCTATAAGTACACCACTCTATTATATAACATAATAGAGTGGTGTTGTGTAAACATTTTATGAAAACAGGGAAGGCCATTTTCATATTGGCTGTTAGATTGCACCTCTTTACTTCGTTAATCAGTGATTTGGTGTTTCCCACGAAAGTTCAATATACTAAGAAACGTTTTGCTAAAGTCTACGTTGCCTATGGAGCAACGTGGAATAAGTCGTGAAATGAACACTTCAAATACATATCTAACTAACCTAACCACATGCTGTGGGAATCGACGAACTATGTAGTGACAATCCATGCTTATTAGTCGCATAAAAGACGCATATGAGAACATGCGCTCTCACTGAAAAATTTATTCCGAAACACTTTGAAGGGCACTCAGATATTCAGTGCGCCCTCCACCGGCACACTATGTGCCGTTCCATCAGGTCACTTCTATCCACCAGTCCATTTGATTCCCTACGCCAACCACACTCTCTGATCTTGCCGCACCTCTAACAAGACCTCGCCTACGACCCGCTCACCATCCGCTGCTCGCCGTCAATCTCGTTCGCCCACGCAACGCCGTCCTGCGCTCTTTGCCCTACGAAGTTCAAGTTTGCAACTTCGCACCATCCGCAAACGAACGGTATTACGGAGCACCTCAACCGTACCACAACCGACACGCTTTCTAAATACGTAACGGCTGACCACCAGGACTGGGACATTCATTTGCCATAAGTTACGTTCGCATATATGCCTTCGCGTCACGACACTGCCGGCTATTCGCCAGTATATACGGCCGAGTACCCGCCCTACACTTTGACACCTAGCGGCCCTCGGTCATTGAATATGCCGCCGAGGCCATGGCCCGAGCCGACCACGCACGCCAACTCGCCTGCAACTGTTGATTGATTGATTTGTGGGCTTTAACGTCCCAAAACTACCATATGATTATGAGAGACGCCGTAGTGGAGGTCTCCGGAAATATCGGCCAGCAGGGGTTCTTTAACGTGCACCCAAATCTGAGCACACGGGCCTACAACATTTCCGCCTCCATCGGAAATGCAGCCGCAGCAGCCGGGATACGATCCCGCGGCCTGCGGGTCAGCAGCCGAGTACTTTAGCCACTAGACCACCACGGCGGGGCTCGCCCGCAACTGTCTGCGGGCCTCACAAAAGCACCACAGACAGCTGTACGATTCTCATCTCATCTTCAAAACGTGTACTTTTTGCCGGGTTTTCTTTCCTTCTGTGGTCAACCACACGGCGTGTAGTGCCTTCTCAAAAAACTGCTCTCACGCTAGCTGTGGCCCATACCACGTCGTTCACCAGGTGACTGACGTTCGATAAGAGATCGTTGCAGCCGATCCAACGTCGTTGTCGTCAGCTTCGAAAGACGTCGTGCACATAGCTCGACTCAATCCTTATCACTCTCTTTCTACTGCATGCGAGTACCTCAAGCACCGAGACGGTGCTTCTACCACCGGGGGCTTATGATACAGAACAGCCACGGCAGCCTTGCTGCATGAAAGAGAAAGACGACGACGGTGGCTGGTTGTTGCTGGACTGGTACCGTCTTCTTCAAGAAGTACTCCGAATATTTAAAAAATATCATTTGAACATTACTTAAAATTTTTATAAATTACTATTTTAAAATTTAAAAAACATTATAATTTTGATTTACAAATCAAATAATAATAATAATAATAACACTATTGTATGTGCGAGCCAATTTTAGCTCGTCCACATTCTTCATTTTCACTTGGAGAAAAGGGGAAAGGTGTGTAAATAAGTCTGGTCGTCAAAGGATGGCCAAGTTAACTACGAAAGTCAACCTATAATTCTGATGCTCAGTGAACGTTTGCCGCGAATATCGGCCGCCATGGTGAACCAGTGGATGCCATGCTCGGTTGCTGACTCGAAATTCATGAGTTCGTTGCCGTCCACGGCAGTCGTATTTCTGTGGAGGCAAAATGGTTATGGTATACTGTGCGATGTCGGGGCACGTTAGAGAACTCCACGTGGTCGAAATTGGCGGAGCCTTTCCCTACATCCATTACAGCGTCCCTTATAATCATTAGATGGTTTTGGGAAAAAATAGCGAGAATATCGAACATGTGACAGCGCCGCGTTTATACGCCGATGAAGACGTCAATAATGTTTTTTCTTTCCTTCGTGTTTTCTGTGTGCTGTCGTGGAGAATATAAACACTAGCAGCGGAACCCATGACCTGCTTGACGTGCTCAATGCAAGCGATGAGTCCCAGAGTATACGCGTTTCTCTAGGTTATATTCGCAAACTGTTCGCAGTGAACATGCATATTGTGAGGCCCACAAACCATATGTGTTCGACCATGTGTATTACGTAAAACTGTATACAGATATGTGCTTAAAACATTGCAGAACTTTTAGTGGAAGTTATTGTAACAGAAACCTGCTAAGTGCTGGTTGCTAAGTGCTGGTGGAAATATGCTAAGTGGTGGTTCAAATCCCGGTACCGCGCAGTTCCTAACCGGATTAAAAAAAAAATCCGCGTGTTGATGGAACTGCATTAAGAGGCCTGGGGTGCGGCCTCACCGGCAAACACCGCCGAGAACGCACTCCCTCACCAGAGAAGGATTGGCCACCCTGGTGCAGTATCTGGCCACTACCTCCCACATGCTTACGTCAAATAACTCACGGCCCTCAGTCCCCAGCAGCTGCGAAGCAACTGACCATGGCGGCGGTCAGATCTGCAACGCAGCAGAGGGTGCTAAGAATCTTTGGATCCGGACAGGCCGCCATTGGAACCTGAACTTGGCAACGTTTAATGCTAGAACCTTATCTAGTGAGGGAAGTCTAGCTGTACTATTCGAGGAGCTAGAGGGTGTTAAATGGGATATAATAGGGCTCAGTGAGGTTAGGAGGACAGATGAGGCCTATACGGTGCTACAGAATGGGCACGTCCTTTGCTACAGGGGCTTGGCAGACAGAAGAGAACTGGGAGTGGGGTTCCTAATTCACAGAAACATAGCTGGCAACATAGAGGAATACTATAGCATTAATGAAAGGGTGGTAGGTATCGTAATTAAACTGAATAAAAGATACAAGATGAAGGTAGTACAGGCTTACGCGCCTACATCCAGCCATGATGACGCTTCAGTTGAAAGCTTCTATGAAGACGTGGAATCGGCAATGAGTAAGGTAAAAACACAGTATACTATAGTGATGGGCGACTTTAATGCAAAGGTAGGGAAGAAGCAGGCTGGAGACCAGGCATTAGGAGATTATGGCATCGGTACTAGAAACGCCAGAGGAGAGCTACTAGTAAAATTCGCAGAACGCAATAATTTACGGATTTTGAATACCTTCTACCGAAAACGAGAAAACCGCAAGTGGACATGGAGGAGCCCTAATGGCGAAAATAAGAACGAAATAGACTTTATAATGAGTGCACAACCTGGAATCGTGCAGGATGTGGAAGTGATTGGCAAGGTACGATGCAGTGACCATAGAATAGTACGGTCTCGAATTCGCCTAGACTTGAAGAAGGAACGACAGAAACTGATACGCAAGAAGCCAATCAATCAGCTAGCACTGAGAGGGAAAGTACAGGAATTCAGAGTGTCGCTGCAGAACAGGTACTCGGCTCTTAGTGAGGAAACGAACCTTAGCGTAGATACAATGAATGATAATCTAACGAGTATCATTACGGAGTGTGCAGTGGAAGTTGGAGGCAGGGTAGTTAGACAGGACACTGGCAAGCTTTCCCAGGAAACGAAGAACCTAATTAAGAAGCGTCAAATCATGAAAGTGTCAAGTACAACAGAAAAATAGAACTGGCAGAGCTTTCGAAGTTGATTAATAGACGTAAGGTATGCGATGTAAGAAGGTATAACATGGAGAGAATTGAACACGCTCTGAAAAACGGAGGAAGTGTCAAAGCATTGAAGAGGAAACTTGGGATAGGCAAAAGTCGGATGTATGCACTAAGGGACAAAGAAGGCAAAATAACTACCAATATGGATAGGATAGTTAAAATAGCAGAGGAGTTTTACAGAGATCTGTACAGTAGCCGTGACAACCACGGCCTTAATACTATAAGAACTAGCAGTAACCCAGATTACACCCCACCAGTAATGATAGAAGAAGTCAGGAAAGCTTTGCAGAGCATGCAAAGGGGCAAAGCTGCTGCTGAGGATCAGGTAACATCAGATCTGCTGAAAGATGGAGGACAGATTGTGTTAGAAAAACTAGCCACCCTGTTTACGAGGTGTCTCCTGACGGGAAGAGTAGCAGAGTCTTGGAAGAACGCGAACATCATCTTAATACATAAGAAAGGAGATGACAAGGACTTGAAGAATTACAGGCCGATCAGCTTGCTCTCTGTAGTATACAAGCTATTTACAAAGGTAATTGCTAACAGAGTAAAGAAAACATTAAAATTCAATCAACCAAAGGAACAAGCAGGATTTCGAACAGGCTACTCAGCAATTGACCACATTCATACTATCAATCAGGTAATAGAGAAATGCTCAGAGTATAACCAACCCCTATACATAGCCTTCATAGATTACGAGAAAGCATTTGATTCAGTAGAAATATCAGCCGTCATGCAAACACTGCGGAATCAGGGCGTAGATGAAGTATATATAAACATTCTGGAAGAAATCTACAGGGGATCAACTGCTACCATAGTGCTTCATAAAGAAAGCAACAGAATACCAATCAAGAAGGGTGTAAGGCAGGGGGACACAATTTCCCCAATGCTATTTACCGCGTGCTTACAGGAGGTTTTCAGAAGCCTAGAATGGGAACAGTTAGGGATAAGAGTCAATGGAGAATACCTTAGTAACCTGCGCTTCGCCGATGACATTGCATTGCTGAGTAACTCGGGGGACGAATTGCAACTCATGATTACGGAGCTAGACAAGGAGAGCAGAAAGGTGGGTCTTAAAATTAATCTGCAGAAAACGAAAGTAATGTACAACAACCTCGGCAAGGAGCAGCGCTTCGAGATAGGTAATAGTGCACTTGAAGTTGTAAAAGACTATGTCTACTTAGGGCAGGTAATAACCGCAGAGCCGAACCACGAGACTGAAGTAACTAGAAGAATAAGAATGGGGTGGAGCACATTTGGCAAGCACTCTCAAATTATGACAGGTAGTTTGCCACTATCCCTCAAGAGGAAGGTATATAACAGCTGTATCTTGCCGGTACTTAGCTACGGAGCAGAAACCTGGAGACTTACAAAGAGGGTTCAGCTTAAATTGAGGACGACGCAGCGAGCAATGGAAAGAAAAAATGGTAGGTGTAACCTTAAGAGACAAGAAGAGAGCAGAGTGGATTAGGGAACAAACGGGGGTTAAGGATATCATAGCTGAAATCAAGAAGAAGAAATGGACATGGGCAGGCCATGTAGCGCGTAGACAGGATAACCGCTGGTCATTAAAGGTAACTGACTGGATTTCCAGAGAAGGGAAGCGGGTTAGGGGGAGACAGAAGGTTAGGTGGGCAGATGAGATTAAGAAGTTTGCGGGTATAAATTGGCAGCAGCAAGCACAGGACCGGGTTAACTGGCGGAACATGGGAGAGGCCTTTGTCCTGCAGTGGACGTAGTCAGGCTGATGATGATGATGATGATGATGATGATGATGATGATTGTAACAGAAAAATTTTGGCATCGTCCGCGAGAAACCTGTCATCTGCGAGCAACTTGAAATGCGGCCCTGGAGGGAGCGCCGCTAACATATTTGTACGTGCTGTTTTCCGATAATTTGATGCTCTCTCTGGTTCCCGGGCTTGTATAGGCACAGCGCTTCTTATAAATACAGTGATAACATTGGCGTGTCTATGGGAGCTGCAACGCATGGTGCTTCAGCCAGCGTGGAGTGATGGGTAGTATTTATGGGTACATAAATTCGTCTAATATTTCTACTTACGCCTCCGTCTGCGTTCGTGTGGCTTAGAACTGCTTTTTAAAGAGACGACAATCAGCAAATTTTCAGCAGTTGCACTTCCTCGCCTTAACATTTTCGGCTCACAGATTCAAATTGGGTCACAAAGTTCGCAATGGTCCGTTATTTTATTAGAAACAGAACGAAAACCAGCAACAAACAAAGCCCGCAAGCACGAAGACTCGGCCAATCCATGTACTACCCATGTCACTCCCACGGTCGCCGAACGATCGCAGCGCGAGATTCTCCACTAGTTATTTTAGGAAACTATGTATGTGTATAGGCAATCAGCTATTTCCGATATCGCGATCTGATCATCTATCGAGGTTCCTTGTCCTTTCACGTTGCCGCATTTGATTGTTGTTTGGACGGGAACGCATGGCCATCGTTGTTGCCTGCAGCAAGTGAAGTGTTGCGCTGTTAAGCAAGTGGATGAAGGTCCACATTGCCGGCATGGAGGGTGGAAGCAGCAGTTAGAAGGGAGTGTCGCGTGATGTGAAAGAAAAAAGAGGGAAAGAAAGAAAGCTTGCCCTATCTTACTTGACAGGGAAGTGGGTGCTGAATCGTTTTATGAACTGCTTTCCATTCATTACAGCGAACATTTCTCCGAGACCATATTATTTCGTAATACTGTATGGATTAGGAAACATTTGTAGCACGCACTTTCCGTAATACTGAGTTATCTATATACACTTGCTTGTTGAGCGAAAAGGAAATGAAAACGCCTCACTGTTGGGACAGAGAAAATAGTACACACTACTTGTGCACGCTGTCTCATTTTGTAAGTTTTCTTTTATGCCACGCATGTATAACATGTTCGGCCACTTGAAAGAAACAGAAAATCAAAATTCAAATGCTAGGGCAACAAAATGCGTGACATAGTTATCGAATTTGTTTCAGCGTGTTGGAAGGGCGCACTTCAATTATAGCTGTGTCACCAAGCATGCACGTGGCTATCTCAGATATGCCATGGAACATGGACAGGAAAGCACAGCGATGATGAATAATACGATTTATTATTTGTCTTAGGATAGTGCTGTTCTCGCCCCTCATTGTGAACTTTCAGGGGTAGCGTTTAATAACATCGGCTTACAGTTGTATATGTTTAGCTTGACTTAGGAATAAAAGACAAAAAAGAGGAGGGGGGGACTCTCCGAATGGCTGGTGGCTTTAAAGGATAGCAATATTGGTAGAGGGCACTGATAAGAGTCCTTGTTAGTTTTAAGCATCAGTAGAAGAGAAAGAAAATTGGCGACGAGAAAATAATCGTTCTCAGCGAAAAAGATTGCGGGCTCAGCGAAAGAATACAAAAGAAACCAAATCTGCATAGTGCGCACCATCTACTTTCTCAGATGAAAAGAAATAAGGAACTTTTTCTTACCGTTCGCTCTTTTATTTTGTTCTATTCTCCTCATAGGTCGGATTAGTTTCCTTTTCCAAACATTTCTGGTGACGTTATCAATTCCTACAGCTGAGTCTCTATTTCTTATTTCCGCACGTCTCCTTTCACTTGCGACGAGATGGGGTGGCAGACACAACTGGGAAGGGGGGGGGGGAGAGGTAAAGCGGCAGCTGCGAGTATAGTTTAAAAGCAACGCAGAAATTTTCTCGTTGCTCTAAACGAGAGGTGGTGTACGGTCGCGTTCTTCTGATTCAGCCAGCTGAGAGAAAGAGACAGGAAAAACAAACGACAAAAAAAGAAAAGGAAAAAGATGAACCAGCATAACGTTGCGAAAACAATTGGCTAGTAATTTATTTTAATTTATTTTTGCAACTGTATTGCGTAGTTTCTTGTTTATTTCATTTTTTCCGGGAGTTTCTCATATTAGATGAGAAAGAAAAAAAATCTTGGCACCTACACCGAATGAACGTCATCACAAAGCGTCCAGCCACCATAAAACGCCAGATGTTCTTGACTGCTGTCAGTCGCTCCTGTTTAAGGGCCTGCCTTTGTTAATTGAAATACGATCTTTCTTATGTAAGGGTAAGGGCGATTTTGAAAAAAAGAAACAAATGTAGAAAAAGAAAGAGCTGTAACAGCGCGCTCACTCTGTTCTCGAGCCTCGACTTTTACGTGCCCTAACAGGCAATACAAAGGTGGCACGTTCAATCCGTAGGAGTTTGATACCGGCACGTTGTAACCATCAAAGCGGACGAGGCCACTCGATCCTTGTAGCTCATTTGGCTGTGACGCAAAGGAAAAGAAAGTTCGTTATATTATTACTTTTTTTTTGCTTGAAGTACGAACCGCGCAAAGTTAGCACCACAGCGTTCTCCTGAGTGTACGTGCGTGGGGGCGCCGGCGCAGACGCGACAAGCGACGTTACTCTGCCTATGAAATCTTACGTCAGATTTCTTTTGTTCGAGCATGCTGGAGAACTTTTACGCGCGAAACTTCATTTATTTAACGGCTGTGACTAAATATATGTCAAACGTTCTGTATAAAGTTAGCGAATAGTGCGTTTAGAAAGCCTATATAATTATTTAGTTCGAGAAGCCTCCCGTATTACGTTTATTACGCCATTTTTGTATACCGAAACTGGGCTTTAAGTGCGGCAAGCTTTAAGCATGTCCATATAGCAGTGCTTTCGATGAACCTTCATGATGTTTCTGCTGCAGCTACAGTTCAACGAATTGAGAACTAACTAGTTAATTATTTTGCACATCAGTTCTTCCTCGATCAAGATTAGGCTTGTACATTACAATAACGTTTGGGAGAAAACTGAATGAGTGATTCAAGTTTTCCTTTCCGACGACATTTTAGGCTTTGCGACGTTAAGGATACACGTGCGTAGTTGATTTCATGTAAAACGTTTTGTTTCAAGATGCGTTTCATTTGCGTGGTCAAGTTGGGCGTCCCTAAAGAAGATCACGGGTTAAATTAATTAGGTTTTATCGTTTAAATAAGAAGTAAATAATCTTCTTAAGTGGACCATAGGATTAGTGTTGCGTACTACCGTATTATCCTTGCCTGCGTATATCAGAATGCTACATTTCGCATAGAGCGCATGCGCAAAGCTTCTCCTCATGCGTACTGTGCGCAATGCAGCATTCTTACGTACGCAAAAAAAAACATTGTGGACGCTACGTACTCTCGCTATAATGAAATACGATCGATCTGTTTCACGAAAAGCTCTCGGAAATGCGACTTAATGATGGAAGTCAACAGGTTCCAACACAATGAGCAATCGAAGTTGTATAAGTAGTGATAAGGTAGACTGGCTGACCTCGATAGGTGGACCTATACTTATCAAAAAGTAACCTTAATGTTTACCATAGGCCTCGCACGCCAAAAATATCAACGCTCATTTAACAAATGTAGAACCACCTATAGTGTTGTCGGCCGGCCTGTCTGAGTCACCTCATTCCATTAGTACAACCTATTTTAAACAGCTGTTGAGTACAATAACTTTAGTTAGCACGGTCCCGGGCTATTTTTTGAACAAACTACAACGCATAACGTTGCCTGCAAACCTGTTCAGCCGCAGGCATCACATTGCAGTGTAAAAGGAAATTATTGGATGCGAAGCAGCTCTCTGACTAGCCTGTGTAAGGCTGTCCCTCCGGGCGAACGCGCCACACGCCATAGGTGTTGGCGCAGTGCCAAGTAGGTTACGCCGCTGCACTACTTGGCGTAACCAAGTAGGTTACGACGTCACACTGTCCTCGCAGTGCGCACTGACGTCACTTTCTCAATTGCCTGAAGCGCGCTCACTGTGGTGCGCGCAGCTGCCACCTCGTCCGTTTGCCCGCCACCCCTACCGCGACCGCCTGTCACTACACCGCCGACTCACCGATTGACGCGCAATAAACGTGACACGCGCCTAACGTACGCATTTATACATGCCTGTACGTGTCACCTACATGACCTACGCTAGTCATCGCTTCAAACAAATCTTCCTGCGCTCACCGCCACACCCGCATTAGCGCCGTTCAACCCGGGACGAAATTATGAACAGCGCAAAAAACAAAAAAAAAACACACCATCACACACACCACACAAAAGCATGAGAGCACAAGGACGAACGCCAGACTCACAACTATTTTTTTTAACTGTGCCACGGGGATTATTTACGGGTTTCTTTTTTCGTGTGGCGATATATACATAGAACAAACCGGTAGGTGCGTCAATCTGAGATTGAGCGAACACGATGCCACTTGTTGAACCGACGACCTTTCGCATATAAGTGCGCATTGCAGGGAGTGTGGGTGTGTCCCTCAATTTTAAAAACAAAACAAAACAAAACAAAACTAGCGTGATCAACAACAGTAATGATCATACAGCTTGGGAGATAACCAAGGTTTTGCACGTTTGTGACACCAACGCCTCATCTATTTTATCAATGCTAGCAAGATGCGCCCGATCTAGCTGTTCACCACCCTATATATTTTCTAGCCATTCCCCGCTCTCTGCCATCGCCTAGTCTTCGGGTGAGCTTTGCGGTTAAGAGGGAGAGTAGCCCCTCATGCAGTGCCTCATGACGGAAATTATAAGAAGTAATTTTTTCCTCAGTTGTGTACAAATCCGTGGAGTGGTGTCTTGCATTCCTCGTGTTCACCATATTGGCAATCACGCTGGCTCTGTGAAGTATACGTTTTGAGATAGCATGTCGCCATTGGTGGCGCTATGCGGGCAACCAACGGGGAAGCGTCGCTGCAACGTTTCTGCATGCGCTGCTCTGTGACGCGGCGGCGGAATCGTCTCAAGCCAGAAAGAAGCAGTACGAAAGAGTGAAACTGACAGATGTTTCATATTGGTGTGGGAAACACGTCTATGTTATCTTCGGGGAAAATCACTCGGACGCACCTGTATCGCGAGCAGCGTGACCCCTCATGTAGACAACGTCCACCGGACTTCAGTCACGAAAATGCGGTGGCGCTGTCTTGGTAGGCAAAAGACGCTCTGCCTACCGCAGTTTCTGCTGGGTTTTCAATGGTGCATGAGGTGCTCTCAGTCAAGCAACGAGAGAAATAAAAAACGATATGCCGACGAGCTTCGTAGCAGCTGGATGCGGGTCGCGTCTCGCAATGTCGTTTTGTTGGCGCACATCGCAGCCATCAACGCTTATGGCGGAAGTTGCGTGCGGACGTCGCTATAGTTTTAACCATTATATGAACGTCAGCCTAACTGTGTTTACAAACATGGAATGGGTCTATAGCACTGCATCACGACCACTCCCTGAATTAAGGTGGACCGACGGCTCCCGTTGAGAAGCAAGCGTTTGCACTGGCATTGATATAAAGGAGGCGTTGCTAACACTAACTCATAGCGTTTTATACATTGTACTGCAACAAAAATAAATATATTATTTGAAATATAATTCGTGACAAAACCTTGCGTGTTGTGTCACTTGCTTCTCTGTGTGTGTATGTGTGTGTGTGCGTGCGTGCGCGCGCGTGTGTGTGTGCGTGCGTGCGTGTGTGTCTATGTGTGTGTGTGTGCGTGCGTGTGCGTGCGTGTGCGGGCGTGCGTGTGCGTGCGTGCGCGCGTGTGTGTATGTGTGTGTGTGCGTGCGTGCGTGCGTATGTGTGTGCGTGCGTGCGTGTGTGTGTATGTGTGTGTGTACGTGTGTGTGTGTGCGTGTGTGTGTGTATGTGTGTGTGTGTGTGTGTGCGTGCGTGTGTGTATGTGTGTGCGTGTGTGTGCGTGCGTCCGTGCATGCGTGTGTGTGCGCGTGCGTGTGTGTATGTGTGTGTGTGCGTGCGTGCGCATGTGTGCATGCGTGCGTGTGCGTGCGCGTGTGTTTGCGTATGTGTGTGTGTGCATGCGTGTGCCTGCGTGTGTGTGTGCGTGCGCGTGTGTGTGTATGTGTGTGTGCGTGTGTGCGTGCGTGCGTGTGTGTGTGCGTGCGTGCGCGTGTGTGTGTGTGTGCGTGCGCGCGTGTGCGTGTGCGTGTGTGTGTATGTGTGTGCGTGTGCGTGCCTGTGTGTGCGTGCGTGTGTGGGCGTGTGTGTGCGTGCGTATGCGTGCGTGCGCGCGCGCGTGTATGTGTGTTTGTGTGTGCGTGCGTGCGTGTGTATGTATGTGTGTGTGTGTGTGTGTGCTTGCGTGTGTGTGCGTGCGTGCGTGTGTGTGTGCGTGCGTGTGTGTGTATGTGTGCGTGTGTGTGTATGCATGCGTGTGCCTGCGTGTGTGTGTGTGCGTGCGTGTGTGTGTGAGCACGTGTGTGTATGTGTGTGCGTGCGTGCGTGTGTGTGTGTGTGCGTGCGTGTGCGTGTGTGTGTATGTGTGTGCGCGTGTGTGTGTGCGTGCGTGCGTGCGTGCGCGTGTGTGAGTATGTGTGCGTGTGTGTGTATGTGTGTGCGTGTGTGTGTATGTGTGTGTGCGTGCGTGCGTGTGCGTGTGCGTGGGTGTGTATGTATGCGCGCGTGCGTGCGCGTGCGCGCGCGCGTGTGTGTGTATGTGTGTCTGTATGTGTGCGTGTGTGTGTGCGTGTGTGTGTGCGTGCGTGCATGTGCGTGTGTGTGCGTGCGCGTGTGTGTGTGCGTGTGTGCGTGTGTATGTGTGTGTGTGTGTGTGCATGCGTGTGCCTGCGTGTGTGCGTGCGTGCGTGTGTGTGTGTGCGTGCGTGTGCGTGCGTGCGTATGCGTGCGTGCGTGCTCATTTAACAAATGTAGAACCACCTATAGTGTTGTCGGCCGGCCTGTCTGAGTCACCTCATTCCATTAGTACAACCTATTTTAAACAGCTGTTGAGTACAATAACTTTAGTTAGCACGGTCCCGGGCTATTTTTTGAACAAACTACAACGCATAACGTTGCCTGCAAACCTGTTCAGCCGCAGGCATCACATTGCAGTGTAAAAGGAAATTATTGGATGCGAAGCAGCTCTCTGACTAGCCTGTGTAGGCTGTCCCTCCGGGCGAACGCGCCACACGCCATAGGTGTTGGCGCAGTGCCAAGTAGGTTACGCCGCTGCACTACTTGGCGTAACCAAGTAGGTTACGACGTCACACTGTCCTCGCAGTGCGCACTGACGTCACTTTCTCAATTGCCTGAAGCGCGCTCACTGTGGTGCGCGCAGCTGCCACCTCGTCCGTTTGCCCGCCACCCCTACCGCGACCGCCTGTCACTACACCGCCGACTCACCGATTGACGCGCAATAAACGTGACACGCGCCTAACGTACGCATTTATACATGCCTGTACGTGTCACCTACATGACCTACGCTAGTCATCGCTTCAAACAAATCTTCCTGCGCTCACCGCCACACCCGCATTAGCGCCGTTCAACCCGGGACGAAATTATGAAACAGCGCAAAAAACAAAAAAAAAAACACCCATCACACACCACACAAAAGCATGAGAGCACAAGGACGAACGCCAGACTCACAACTATTTTTTTAACTGTGCCACGGGGATATTTACGGGTTTCTTTTTTCGTGTGGCGATATATACATAGAACAAACCGGTAGGTGCGTCAATCGAGATTGAGCGAACACGATGCCACTTGTTGAACCGACGACCTTTCGCATATAAGTGCGCATTGCAGGGAGTGTGGGTGTGTCCTCAATTTTAAAAACAAAACAAAACAAAACCAAACTAGCGTGATCAACAACAGTATGATCATTACCGCTTGGGAGATAACAAGGTTTTTGCACGTTTGTGACACAAGCATCATCTATTTTATCAATGCTAGCAAGATGCGCCGATCTAGCTGTTCACCACCCTATATATTTTCTAGCCATTCCCCGCTCTCTGCCATCGCCTAGTCTTCGGGTGAGCTTTGCGGTTAAGAGGAGAGTAGCCCCTCATGCAGTGCCTCATGACGGAAATTATAAGAAGTAATTTTTTCCTCAGTTGTGTACAAATCCGTGGAGTGGTGTCTTGCATTCCTCGTGTTCCCCATATTGGCAATCACGCTGGCTCTGTGAAGTATACGTTTTGAGATAGCATGTCGCCATTGGTGGCGCTATGCGGGCAACCAACGGGAAGCGTCGCTGCAACGTTTCTGCATGCGCTGCTCTGTGACGCGGCGGCGGAATCGTCTCAAGCCAGAAAGAAGCAGTACGAAAGAGTGAAACTGACAGATGTTTCCTATTGGTGTGGGAAACACGTCTATGTTATCTTCGGGGAAAATCACTCGGACGCACCTGTATCGCGAGCAGCGTGACCCCTCATGTAGACAACGTCACCGGACTTCAGTCACGAAAATGCTGGTGGCGCTGTCTTGGTAGGCAAAAGCCGCTCTGCCTACCGCAGTTTTCTGCTGGGTTTTCAATGGTGCATGAGGTGCTCTCAGTCAAGCAACGAGAGAAATAAAAAACGATATGCCGACGAGCTTCGTAGCAGCTGGATGCGGGTCGCGTCTCGCAATGTCGTTTTGTTGGCGCACATCGCAGCCATCAACGCTTATGGCGGAAGTTGCGTGCGACGTCGCTATAGTTTTAACCATATATGAACGTCAGCCTAACTGTGTTTACAAACATGGAATGGGTCTATAGCACTGCATCACGACCACTCCCTGAATTAAGGTGGACCGACGGCTCCCGTTGAGAAGCAAGCGTTTGCACTGGCATTGATATAAAGGAGGCGTTGCTAACACTAACTCATAGCGTTTTATACATTGTACTGCAACAAAAATAAATATATCTATTTGAAATATAATTCGTGACAAAACCTTTGCGTGTTGTGTCACTTGCTTCTCTGTGTGTGTCTGTGTGTGTGTGCGTGCGTGCGCGGCGCTGTGTGTGTGCTGTGCGTGCGTGGTGTGGGTCTATGTGTGTGTGTGTGGATGTGCGTGTGAGTGAGTGTGCGGGCGTGCGTGTGGTGCGTGCGCGCGTGTGTGTATGTGTGTGTGTGCGTGCGTGCGTGCGTATGTGTGTGCGTGCGTGCGTGTGTGTGTATGTGGTGTGTACGTGTGTGTGTGTGGTGTGTGTGGTATGTGTGTGTGTGTGTTGTGTGCGTGCGTGTGTGTATGTGTGTGCGTGTGTGTGCGTGCGTCCGTGCATGCGTGGTGTGCGCGTGCGTGTGTGTATGTGTGTGTGTGCGTGCGTGCGCATGTGTGCATGAGTGCGTGTGCGTGCGCGTGTGTTGAGGTATGTGTGTGTGTGCATGCGTGTGCCTCTGCGTGTGTGTGTGCGTGAGCGTGTGTGTGTATGTGTGTGGCGTGTGTGCGTGAGTGCGTGTGTGTGTGCGTGCGTGGCGCGTGTGTGTGTGTGTGCGTGCGCGCGTGTGCGTGTGCGTGTGTGTGTATGTGTGTGCGTGTGCGTGCCCTGTGTGTGCGTGCGTGTGTGGGCGTGTGTGTGCGTGCGTATGCGTGCGTGCGCGCGCGCGTGTATGTGTGTTTGTGTGTGCGTGCGTGCGTGTGTATGTATGTGTGTGTGTGTGTGTGTGCTTGCGTGTGTGTGCGTGCGTGCGTGTGTGTGTGCGTGCGTGTGTGTGTATGTGTGCGTGTGTGTGTATGCATGCGTGTGCCTGCGTGTGTGTGTGTGCGTGCGTGTGTGTGTGAGCACGTGTGTGTATGTGTGTGCGTGCGTGCGTGTGTGTGTGTGTGCGTGCGTGTGCGGTGTGTGTATGTGTGTGCGCGTGTGTGTGTGCGTGCGTGCGTGCGTGCGCGTGTGTGAGTATGTGTGCGTGTGTGTGTATGTGTGTGCGTGTGTGTGTATGTGTGTGTGCGTGCGTGCGTGTGCGTGTGCGTGGGTGTGTATGTATGCGCGCGTGCGTGCGCGTGCGCGCGCGCGTGTGTGTGTATGTGTGTCTGTATGTGTGCGTGTGTGTGTGCGTGTGTGTGTGCGTGCGTGCATGTGCGTGTGTGTGCGTGCGCGTGTGTGTGTGCGTGTGTGCGTGTGTATGTGTGTGTGTGTTTGTGCATGCGTGTGCCTGCGTGTGTGCGTGCGTGCGTGTGTGTGTGTGCGTGCGTGTGCGTGCGTGCGTATGCGTGCGTGCGTGTGCGTGCGTGCGTATGTATGTGTGTGTGCATGTATGTGTGTGTGCATGCGTGTGCCTGCGTGTGTGTGTGTGTGTGTGTGTGTGTGCGTGCGTGACCACGTGCGTGACCACGTGTCCGCATATATGTGCGAGTCAACGTGAATACACACTAGTTGCGAGTCCGGCGCCCATCCTTGTGTTTTTTCAACCGTTCATAACTGTGAACCCCCACAAACTCGCCCAAGTGTCTGTGCAACCTGTGAAGCCGGCCGTGCGCAACGCTGCTGCATGCTTCGCATCCCATCCGGGTTCTTTTCGGGAGATGCTCCGAGTTTTTTTAAGCATATACGTGACTGAAAGAGCGCGCAACGCTTGACGTATGAACTGAACGTATTGAAATGATCTTTTGAGCGGTCGTGACAGTGCCTTGGGTAAGCGTGCATTGGGCTTGGGTACCTGAACTCTCCATGTAATCATTACTCGGCCTAAAATTTAGTTTACTGCCCGGCAGCGAAAGCAATGGCGCAAAATTCCTGAATCTCGCTTTTCGAGAAGTATCTAGTTCAGTGCAATCCAGAATTTCACTGTTGCTCGGGAGAGCCTCTGGCAGCGAAATCTCTTGGCAGAAGTGGTCACTGCGCTTTGCATAGAAAATGCGGCCATTCTCGGGAAGTGTGTATTACTCGATGGGCGCTGCGGCTAGGTGAAGTACGAGTAAAACTGCGAGTCGACATTCATTTGACAAGGCGTGGCAGTAAGAAGTGCACTTCACCATCACAGACTTACACGAATAACTTCCGAAGCGATTCAATAAACACTTGAGCCATGAACAAACGACTGCGGGACACTGTGGCACCTCAGAGTCACCCTAAATAATAAATCACTGCGGTGGAAACAACAGTACACTTTCGAGAATAAACGTACCAGCGTATATTCGCAGCCAGTTTAGGATTTCAGTTGCTAGCTGCTGCGGGTCTTGGCTCAAGACGTCGACGGACTGCTTGGTCATATTGTACAGAAGCTCGATTTCCCAGTCCAGGAGCTGTTGGAAGGACGAGAGATGAGAAACAACAAAGCACCTTTATTATCACGAGATTTTTAATATATAAATGTTTTTTCTACGCAGCATGAAATATTAACACAAACTACTTTTAGCAATAGACAATGGCTATTAGCAAATAACAGGTCTAACTGCACGGTACAGTTAGACCTATTATTTTCTCTTTCCTTTCCTCTTCTTTTTCAAAGAACAGGAAAGTTTGCAGTATGTAAGATTAAACGTGAAACATGGGGGAGCTTTCTTAAGAAAGTTACTTGAATTTCAGCGACACATATGCAACGGCTTGTGGATTAGATTTGTTTGCTAGTCGACTTAAGACCCTTTTATTCCTTTCAGCGTGACTTTATTATATAGTTTATGAGGTCGCTTTCTTTCAACCTTGAAGCTTTCAAAGGTACGCCGTGAAAGCGACTTATAGAACACGCACATGGATGCACAATGAGCTGGCGAAGATCGCTCAACAACGTCATTAACTTCCACATTGCCGTCATAAGTATTCATCGTCATTTAGATAACACCGTTGTCACAGATATTCACAATAAATTTGATTTGCCGTCACAGAGCTTACGGTGCTCGGATTCTGACCAGAAAGATGCGGTTTAGATCCAGAGCGCGGCAGCGGGGTTTCACGAAAGCGCACTGCTATTCCCCGCGAGATCGAGCTACAGATGGCAGCACCATTGCCGCGTTATCGCGGATAGGCGGTCGCGAATCCAAATGTGCACAACGGTGCTTCGCTGCGAGCGAGCCTTGAGCTGATTGTTGGCGGTGTGTGTTCGCTGCTGCCTAATAGTGATATGTACGCCCTCAATTGCCACGTTTATTCACGATGCCGGCCTAACACTCTAATGACGTGTGAGAGAAGCGCAGTCAGCCAATGAAGGGGGGGGGGGGGGGTATAGTTTTCAGCGACTGTCGGGAGTTCTCGCACTTTGTTTGATGTTCTTTTTTATTTGTTACGCCTTTGATTTGTGTTTACTTATAGTACTGTAGCAACGCTGTTGAGTGACTGACCCGAATAAGTATATACGTCATGATCAAGCAGCAAAAAATAAACGATAAAAACTGTGCATGAATGAGTTCAAATTTAACTATGGGCACTCTGCTGATCTGTTTGCAAGAATACGTATCCAATTTTTTTAAATCATTCGTAAAGTGTAGCACAGCTAATACATTTAGTCTGCCAAGCAGTGCTGATGACAACGCATTAGCGTCATGGGAATATTTCAGAAGCGCTTTCACTGATAGACCGCCTGAAGAGATGGTAGCAAAGTTCAGCACTAATATTTATTTCTTCGATTACTTGCAGGACAATGACGCACCTATGATGTTCGCATACATACGAACACGTTGTGGGTAGCAGACGACGCAAGGAGCCGTCCGCACTACGTGGTTTCGCGCGCTCGCCGCTAAGTGCCTATACTTTGTTCCATCTCGAGGTCAACGGAACCCCGTTTAATATGAAATTTCAGTACAGCTTGAAGAACCCAGGCCGCGGACACAATTTTTCGGAGCCCTCCACTACAGGGGGCCTCAATCATATCGTAGTATGCGGCCCGCAAAAGCACATAAATCGTAAACGGGTGGTGGACAAACCTGAAAAACGAGAAACCTTGTCAATGCGCAAAGGGTTTGGACCTCAAATTATGTCACGCCAGCTGTGTTATTAGGCGTTACATCCTAGCCAAAGAAAAAAAAAAAGTAGTGGGGCTGATGGGGGAATGGTCTCGGTGCGAAGCGCCGAGGGAATTGTTTCAGAACGAAGCAGACACACGAATTTTGTTGGTGCAGCGCATGTCTCAGCATTTATTTTTTTTGTACCGTCAGGTGATGTCTGGTTGCATCTTATGTAGGTAGACATTTTCTAGGTCGCGCAACTGCGATTTGAGGTGGTCACAATATTGATGCGATTAGAGAGACAGTGCATGTGCGGACCTGCATTTCAGTAGCGAGAGACCTAAAAAGTGAACGTATCAAATTAACCCCGAGAAAAGCAGGCATGGAGAGTTTGTCTATGTCAACCCGAATGCGCTATTTAATGCGTGTAGTGTCAGTGATGAAAACGTTCCTACATTAGCATGAAAGTTTGAGTGTCACCCTAGAAACTCAGGTATCCACTTTTAACAACTGCACTGCGTTCCAGCCCATGATACTCTGCAAAATACTCTATCACGACACCCCAGTGGCGTTGTGATATCAGTGCACAAAAAAAAATACTAACGAAAAAACAATATTTTTATCCACACATGTGAACAACAAACAAATTTGAAAGAACTGGCCTGCTTCATGAAATTGACTCTTTACCTACGAGCATCCCCCCACCCCCCCCTCAATGACAAGTATCTGCTTTGACGCTTTTGAAAAAAAAAAACTGTTTACGCCTTGCGTTCGGTTGTAGGAATTGGTAAAGCACGCGCGCTAGGTGAAAGAGTGCGGCGAGACAACAGCAAAGCGAATACTTACTTGTGCGCGAACAATTTCCAAGACACTCTTCACGTAGCTGATGGAAGCTCCTCTAATAGCCGAAAGTAGGAATTCAAAATTACACACTGCGTCTTGATTCAGTCGTTTAGAATCACCTGTATGGTAAAGAGAAAAAAAGCAAAGGGTAGATTGAACAACAATCGTAGGAACAACATAATGAAATACAAAAGTGTGACGGCGCCGCCGTCATACGAACAGGATTCGGCGGGATACGTTGCCATAACACCTATTATGCCTAAAAAGTTCAATACTGAATGGAACTACCCTTTAATGCAGGTAACAAGTTAGTGTTACAATTACGTGACGCTGTTCAGTGAAGTTACAAATTCTCAGCATTAGTGATATCTTTCTTGCTCCACCTCGGTAATAATTTTACAGTTTATTTAATTTGCCGTAAGCTAGTTAGCCCAATCAAAACTTTTGCATTTTATCATAGCACTTCGTGCGCGAACCAGCATGTTGAAATGCGAAATGAACAATGAAAAACGAACAACAACAACAACAACAACGACGACGACGACGACCACAGCGACAACGACAACAACAACGACAATAACAACAACAGCAACAACAACAACGAATGAACGTCGTTTCTTGAGCAAACCTGTGCTTACCACTATGAAAAAGATGCTGCCAAAGCTCGTCTACTTCACGGAGAAGATCGGACCAATCTTCTTTCCTTTTCGATTTGCTTGTGTCATCAAAAGCGGGTCCCTGCGCAAAACACATGAGTCTGCTCTTGTACGCGCTTCAGATTCGTGCAACTATAGTTAATACAAGATAGATGTAATTGTACTTATACTACTTTTGTGACAACAAAATTCAACCGCTTTCTCACAACGTCTTCTATATTAAGTGGTAGACTACCCTTCGAAGATAACCCATTATCAACTGCTCTTGACTCACCAAGTTCAGTGACTTCTCAGGCAGACGACGAAGCATATTATTTTTTTTTTGGGGGGGGGGGCGGTATTTTCGATCCACTTGGAACATGAATTTCAATGCCACCACCGTAAATTCTCCACGCTTTTTACTGCAGGGATACTTTTTCTTCTAAGTGACTTGAGTTTTACATTTGTCATCGTTATAGTTCATTCGAGCTTTGCAACGACGTAAACGGCTGTTCATATACCAAGTAGGACCAAATTAACAGTGACCTCTTCAATAACGTACAAAGAAACCAGTCGGCATTAAATGGTCGTAGCAAAGTGGCATAAGGACTGGTAAATGTGCCTCGTATGTCATTTTATAAGGATGCCTGCAGAAGATCCTACACAACAATGCAGATTGAGCAAGAACTCCTGCTGAGGTGTCTATTTTGTCTTTGATATTTTATCATCATTATCATCATCATCAGCCTGACTACGCCCACTGCAGGGCAAAGACTTCTACCATGATTCACCAATCAACCCGGTCTTGTGATTTCCATTGTCACGTTATACCCGCGAACTTCCTAATTTTATTGGCCCACCTGACTTGGTGATGAGGTAATCATTTTGCCCCTAAAACTTCTTCACCGTTAATTATTGAAAGAAATTGAGAGATAGTGGCGAAAAAAATTATTCGGCATTAAACAACCCGAGGATAATATACTTGTGATGGTAATGCTGGCAAGGTCAGTGAACAACTGAGAAGCATTGAAATAAACAAGATGTTAGGGTTTCTCCGCAGACAGCGTGATTAAAATACGATGAAGAATTATCGCAAGTACGTGTGGAAAGTGAGCTAACGCTAAAGTTACAACATTTATTTAACGTACGTTGCCTCTCAGCAGAGGATCAAAGTATGTACTACTGTGGTCGTCAAATGAAACCCGCACAGCTGCAGGCATTTAATGGTCGGTATACTGACAATCGCGAGCATTTGGATTGGCAGCACTGCGCATATGCATGCCCGTCCACGGAGATAACAAGACAGTGTGCACTAAGACATTTCGACTGCTTGCCGCTGTACGAGTTTCCTCTGACGCCGGTAGTGCGCACCGCTTACAAGTTTGCCGCTTTTGTTACGCAACAATTAACACCAAATAAAAGGCTAAAGACATTGTGGCCGGTCTGTAGTGGTTACTGAGTTTGTGGGGGGGAAGAGGAAGAATGATGTGGCAATACTTTGATGATCCACCCTCTGTTGAAACGACTTATGAGATCAGAATTTTGAAATGGCTCGTACTGCATTTGCGATTGCCTGCAATTAGTGTGAGCACAGAAGTAATGATGGAAATGGTTGTTTGCTGTGGAACAATGGCAGTTTTCTTGACGCGCACTTAGCTTTTTGGCCGCCAGTGCCTGTACAAGGAGTGGCAATGATGTGAAAGTTGATGAGAAAATACAAACTCTAATCACACACCCCTCTCCCTCTATCCCTCCCCACCTTTTATGTCTACATGCTTTGTGAGCGTCTTACGGCAATGAAAGAGAACTTTTCTTTTGCATGCACTGAATTCGCTGCAAATTCCAGTATTTAAATGAAAGGGGTACAAGTAAGATTGACCCGAGACCGCAAGTTTTATCGTCGTCTCTGCGACAAATTTGGTTGTCGTGAGGACTTCTATACATCTCAGTCGAAATGGGAAAGATCAACGCATTAGCATAATTACTGACCTTTTCCTCCTTCTGCATCAGGAAGCCCAGGTGAAAAGCGTTAGCCAGTTCAGCATGGCAAGCAATTGCCTCAGTGCGGTCGGACAGGTAGCGTTGTCGTACGTAAGTGCCTATGCAGCGGTGACTCCACTGCAGGTATGACCGGCAGTCTACGTACGATTCCTTCAGTAGCACCCCTGCACACAGGTGATCCATTTAGCATCATTTGTACAGGTATTTACTACTGAAACTAAACAGTGAATCGGAGCAACGTTAAATCAATCGGAGAAATATGGCTATAACCGTAATAAACCACATTCTGAATGATCCACAACCCATCGTGTCTGGCATTGCGTAATTCATATTTGAACTTCACAAAGTCCGTTAATTTACTTAGGCGGGTCTGTTAAATGGGCAAAAGGGCTCAACACATGCAGTTGAAGTCATTTGGAGACATCGAAGTGGCGGAGACATCCTGCGGTGAATTGCGCTTTAATAAAAGCTGTCCCTCTTTTTTTTCTTGGTGCGTGTTTGGACTCACGCATGCATTAACACACGTGTAGACACAGCACGCGTACATCTAGGCATGCGTCCACTCACATTTTCAGTTAACAACCCAGGAAGTTGAAGCACCGCTCTCTCTGCCATAAAATACTCACATTAAGTTACTGCGTAACCTCCCACCGTCTTTTTGCATGCAGATGCACCCGACCTCCTCATTGAATATGAAAGCTGTAGCTGCCGGGTTGCCTTCAGCGGAACGACAGAGCTCTCGAGAGGCAAAGTGTCAAGGAATAGAAAACAAAATATAGCATGGTATCACACTGCTGGCTGAATATTGTCGACGCCTCTCCGGCATCACACGAATTGTGTGCTTAGGATGTCAAAAAGGAAGGCCCGTAGCTCATACATCTTAACATGCATGATCGTAAGTCATCAATTTCATTCGTTTTTTTTTTCGATCTAGAACACATCTTGCTGCGTAGAGTGAGCTCACACAACAAAAAGAAATAACAGATTGCGCATGCTTTCAGATTTCAGTCATATTTACGATGTATTCACATAGTGGCTTGTATCGGACCAGATCGAATGCGCCTGGGGGAGGGGGGGGGACTAAATGAAAAGATACATCGCAGTGAATAATCACTGAAATCTGTAATCTGCTTACGCGAAACACCTTAGAACGCGGAAGCCTCAAATAATTCAGATCGTTCGTCATTATGTAAAGGACACCTAAACCGTGCTATGCAAGCACTCATCGAGATGCAGCCGCCACGAACGTTTTCAACACTGAACACCTCGTAGTGAGTCACCAAGGTGGTTACGAAATGACGTGAGAGCGGAGAGATTCAAATAGGAGAGACGTTGAGCAGAGCCCCAACCCAATCCAAACTTCATTTCCATCTATGGTCAAAATAAATAAAAGAGGGTGTGAGAAAACCTGTTCCTGCGTAAGCGTACCAGGTTTAAAGCCAATGTGAAATAAATAAATAGGGGTTTTTAATTACACTGAAGGTGCTGATTTAGATAAGAAAGCCAATTTGAAAAGGAACATGTGGGCAAGAGTAACGCATTGGTCTCCGAAGGGCTCAACGAGCCCATATATTGAGCAGGCTTTTAATGATTAACACGTGAGACGTGGCTGAATCATGTCTAGGAAGAAATTATATGATAATAAGATATGAGAAGGAAGAAACGAAGGAAAGAGGAGAAAGGAGGTGGAAGACCGAGAGGAGGAAAATGAGATAGAGAAGAAGATGAAAAAAAAAAGACAAAGGGCAAGAGTAAAAAGAAAGTGAACTACTGCTTTGCGCACGCAGGTTCATTCATAAGAGAGAGATACAGAACATGACAGGATGTTCAAACAGAGCAGAGCCCCATCAAAAAGTCTCTTTAGTACAGTGCCGGGGCTATTCATCATTCATTATCTGTAGTTTTACGTTATACATTTTAGTTAGACACTAAACAAATCGTAGAGCAGCACCACTATACAGTGTTCTGAAGAATAAAGAAAGGGTGTCATAATATATTATTCGGTAGGAAGATGTAGAACTGCAGTGGTGCGAAAAGTCGAAAGACTTCACACGAGGGTTCTTTTGATTGGCACGCGCAAGTGACAGTGTTCGAGAACTCAAGACCCACTTTATCTTCGTCGCACCAGTATTTTCACACCATCACACCACTCTCGCTTCCTTCGTTTTCTATCTCTTTGTGTTGCGTGACACAACTCTAGGGGTAACCAGTCCGAAATTTTCCCACAGCTGCTGTCTACTGACGCACAGCAGGCGGTATACGGGATAGGACTGCCATCACCGGTCGTGTGTGCACGGTTCCTCAGTCCTGCTTGGTCCATCCAATCGTGTTGGTTTGCCTGAAGACCTCTGCACCATTAGGAACCACAGAGTGCCTTGCCCAAAGCTATTAGCATGACATTTTATTCCCATGTTATCATCTGCTCGACCGGCAAGTGAAATTCTGCCTCCATTTTTGAGAAGTACCACACAAATCACCACAGACAGCCACTCCCCTTCGAGTGCTATAGGCACCAAAGAACAAAAATGCTGTTTTCGAGCCGTATATAGGTATTTGGACGTATGTTGTCGTCAGTCACGTCAATAGCAACCGTTATAGTGTCAGCCAATACTCGTGCTAATGTTAGACACAACTATGCAGCGTTATGTCCTTCAGTCACTGTTGTTAACTGAGGTATTGCGCTTCCAGGACGGGACAGAGAAAAAGACACAACACATACACAGCGTTAAGTGTTATGTGTTAAATGTGTTATGTGTCTTCTTCTCTGTCCCGTCCTGGATGCGCTATGCCACAGATACTATGGATAACTAGCAAGCACATCGTGCAACCTTAGTCCACTGTTGTTAAATACGCTTACGGAAACATTGACTTACTCATAACAATGTCACTGCTTCGCAACGCTCGGGATGTTTATTTACAAAGCTTTATACACAGATCACTAATTCTATTTTATTATAACAGCCAACTATTTTTGTATATGAAACTGTAGGGGGTCTACCTCACAACCTTTTTTTTTAATGTAGACTTCTCAGAACGTTCTTTCTAAAATACAGAGAAATCACCCTGACTGTAACGTAAACGTACGTTTACACGTCTGGATATTCATCTCCGAATCACCCTCGTATGCTTGCTCAGGTTAGAGACGTTTCACGTAATTGCAGAGTGCGCATTCCCTGCTACTACTGCACACCGCGATGAGATGGCGTCCTCCACGATGAAACTCCCCCCCCTCCCCCTTTCCTGAAGTATACCAGTCCTTCATAAGGCGAGTCCGCCTATCACGACCAAGACCAGATCTCCGCGGGTCCCGAAGTGAAAGCCTTGGAAGGTGATTTGACCTCGTTTAGCACTCAAATTCGTGTGTAGCGAAGAAAATCGATTCCCAGTGTCACATAGAAGAAACCTAGTACGGGCTGTATTTAGGTACCATTATCTCACGGACGCAGTGAACTGGTAGTCTTTCTTTTATTGAAGGCTAGAAAAAAAGGGGCTATAAAATATTGAAGGACCGTGCTAAAAGCAGCCTATGTAAGACAAAACGTTGTGGTGAGATTCGTTCTCCTCGCTCTTCATAAGAGGCCAGAAGAGCCAGTTTCGCGGTATCATTGGCCAGAGGCCAAGGCCTTGTCTAGCGACCCAGTATAAACTTGTGGTTGCCCCGAAAATGCTCTTGATACTGTTACCGCAAACAATGAAGAACCCACATGTAAAGTGAGCCAGAAAATTTCCTTCTAAGCATGATGCACCAAACTTACAAACCTATCACGCAGCCTTTTCTTTTTCTTTACTTTTTTTTTTCGCTAGGTTTCTCGTATGTAGGAAGCACTAAAAGGTTTCTTTAAGGCTGGAGAGACGATGTGACGGCACGAAAACAAGGAGGAAAGTGAAGGGCCACAAGCAAATACTTTTAACTTCCCGCTGAAGTTACAAAGGAATCCTTATATAATATTTGCACTGATAAAAATGAGCCGATAAGCGCACTCAAAGCCGGTATCCAAGGGCTTTACGTGCAGCGAGGCTTGAGCAGTATCTTACGGCAGCTCGCGAAATCACATTATGATAAGAAGGCAACGATATAACTACACTAAGAAGAAAAATCAGATAAAAACAAAAAGAATGAAAAAAAAAACCAAAGCAAGTTTTTTAGCGCAGCCTTGCGGCTTACGCCATAACGACTCCCGGCATAATGGTTTTCGCTGCCTCCTCTGCCCCGAGATAGCCTCCCGTTTCTCGTTATCACCTTCAAAACGCTGCTTCTTTTGTGCGTTTTGCTGTAATGGAAGGGACATGGGGGTATTGGTAGGGTGTAGGGCCGCCGGAGTGCGCCGCACTAAGCTTTCGTGCCAATGGACAAAAGGTGGTTCGCGGGCGTTGTTTTTCATTTTGTTTTTATATTTTTCCCGATCCTGGGAATGTGACTCTAGAGGGCCCGGGCGAACAGGTCCGCTTAGTTGAGCCCGATCAGAGTTCTGTGGCGCTACACCACTTGGCGCTGCCACCCCTCTTCTTTTCTGGCGTTATCTTTCACAGCGCCAATCGATGGCCCGTTAGAACGCAGCAGACTTCGGAGACAAAGCGAGGATCGCCGTACTCTCGGCGTTCTCTCGTTCGAGCGCTCGCGGATAGTTATATATCGAAGGCCCATTTTCCGAAGCAAGCGGTGTATACATCTCGGCTCGCTTTTCGGAGCGACGACAATGCCGGTGGGAGAGTGCTTATATAGCTTCTGATGTCATGGTCATTGAACACAGCATAGAGCGGACGCAGGCGGGGTTCAGTGCGCGTTTTCTTTCGCGGTTTGTAAGACCTAATGTGGGTTGTTTAGGAAGGAAGTAAGGGTTAGCCTGAAGGAACGCACCATACTTGCGACATTACATGGGCTCTGTACGCCATGCACGTCTTTATACTCAAGCGAAGAATCCAGGATGGAGCTGGCGGTTTCATAAAATTATTAACTGAAGACAGTATACCTGCGCATCTCGTACGTTTAATTTTAATTTTAATAAAACTACTTTCACTCTTTAATTAGGACGCACACACAAATTTTGACAGCAACCAGTGCCGATTTGTCCGGTAAACGATTCTGATAACACTGAAAGGTGAGAGAACGAGTACAAAAAGATAGAAAGACAGAGAAATTGAGAGAAAAATTACAGAGAGAACGTGAAAGAGAGAGTTCTTGGCGAAAAAAAAAAAACTTCTCGATGAGGTGGGATTTGAAGACGTGAATTCACTGCCCGAATAGGTGTATCTTGTGGGAAGACGTGAGGCGTTTGCTTTCCCACATATTTTAATTAGCATCGCTCTAACATGAACAACCATAGACGCTGTCGTTCTTGCCAGCGTCTTTTTCTCTCTCGCGAGGCTCGAACGTGTTCTTGTTCTTGTTGACCTTCTCTTGTGGCTCGTGTGGAAGATTGGCCAAGAAATGAGTTGTCTTATTCAATTGTAGAGTATAGAAGGTTGTAAAATAGGAAATGTTACAAATTTTAAAACAATAATATGATGCCCATAAGAATGAGCCAACTAGAAATTGATTTTTATTAGTAATAAATACTAAGTTAGATGGAAAACCCAACTTTAAGAAAAAAAAACAAGAAAACAATGCATATGTCGACACAGAAGCATCAACAACATAGATTAGTTTGTTGCATGGTTTCATTCAGATAATTCCGCACAACCACGCAAGCTTTCACACTGGCAAACCCAGAAATAGAGGCTCCAAAAACAGAATGACGGGCGTGGATAAATTCATTCCAATAGCACGCAAAGGCCTTCCTAACTTGGATCTACAAGCTGTAGTAAATCACGTACAAGTCAAAAAGAAATGATCCATATTTTATAGCTCTCCACCGGAAGCGCACATTGGAGAAAGAGCCCGACCAGACTTGAGTTGGTATTAACTTGATTTCGGCACCCGACAGAGCAGCTTCGTAACTGAGACTTCTAGTTTATGTGTGTCACAAAACGATCCGCCCAGGGACATAATGAGTGCTGATATTCAGGGGAGATTGTGAGTGATGGACCTGCAAAGCCTTCCATAATGGTACGCCTGCAAAATCGCACAGCCGTTATATATAAACAGGTGGTGGAAACCACGGTGAAATTGGCCCACTTATTGATGACTACGCAAAAGAATCGGCCATTTCGGTTTGGAGCACACCTCTATGACCCTAAAGAACGTGGAGACGAGCTGCGGTGTAACTTCGTCGTGTTCTCCGGGACGATGACGGCTGGCCATAATTTTAATGAGTCGGCTCGGCTATCCAAGTGTAACAGCAAAGCATAACATAGCCTTGTATTAGGTAGTATAGTATAGCATAGTATAGTATAGTATAGCATAGTATAGTATAGTATAGTAAGGCAAGCTGTGGAAAAGGGAAGTGAACGTTATAGGGGGAGAAATTTGAGGCTGAGGAGCAACAAAATCTGGAACTAACGTAGAGATAAATAGAGATGAAGATAGAGAAGAAAGATAGAGAGAAATAAATAAAAAAAGGAAGCGGGGAGTAGACAAAGAGAGAGAAGAAAGAAAGGCAAAAAAGGATATAAAGAGCGAGGAAACAAGATTACTGAATAGATAAAAACAGGAAGAAATGGAAAGAAAAAGAGACAAAAAAGACAAAAAAGAGAGACAAGAGCTAAAGAAGAAGAACGTGAGAAAGAAAAGAAGACAAAAACAAGTCGATACAAAGAAAGCCACTTGAGATTGCTATATGGTCAGGTTAATTCGGCAGACTGGCACAATCAAACAGTGAAAACATAATTTGTTTTATATTTTACCCGCTGTTTTATTGTTATTTATTTTATTATTTATTAGTCAACATTGTTCGAGTTATCGACTAAATTTGAAACTATCAAGACTTGGCCGATCCGCCTGAGGGGGTATGTATCATATTTGGTAAGGCTCAAACAAACGAACAAAGGCTTCGCAGCTCCGCTGTTCCTTCAGGCTTCACATCACCAGTGCAACAAATAGGTTTTATAATTTTTTTCTTGTTTTTCTGAGAGAAAACTAGTCGATCCATGTCCATGGCGGTGGTAAAATGTGTAAATCTCGACGTTTTTAACCTTTCCACGTCCTACTGGAGGCATAGCCACGGATGGTATTGACACAACGGAATCAATGCGGAATTTCGGGCATTTTTAGCGCTCATGTGTGGATGAATTATCAGCTAGAGAGGCCTGCATGGGACGCCTGAAAACGGAGAGGTCGTGACTCAGCTCCAGTAAAGATTAAATCATTCGACACTAACAAAGTATATCCCAGACATGACCTTCATACTTGTGTACAGTTTCTAAGCGCTCGCGCTGACTCTCCAAAAGCACATATTCATTCAGTAAGCCAGTTTAGCGCAGCAGCAGTGCGAACAGATTACATCAACATATGGTTACTGCATGACGCACATGAAGGCGCGCGAACGCTCAGCGATTATTATTGTTCGGACTTTTGTTTATAGCTCGTTCAAACTGAGCATTCCAGCCGCCGAAAGGGTGACGAATTAAGTTCGGCGACGGCGAGATATCCGCCAAAAGGGCGCTTCCCGCGTTGATCACTCTCGGACCAATGTTTCGGCGTCTGCCGCCGAATCGGCTCACCACAAACCAATGAGTGCCTTTGTCGAGGAATTTAAAAATGGCGACCAAGTCGGAGTCGCTTGTAATGTCACAGGGCACGTAACTGAATGTTGTAACAAAATAGAATTTACTCTGTGTATGTCCCGATATCTTGGAAGAGAAAGCAGTTGGCGTAACCGAGCTTGTCGCGGTCTTGGTGAACAAGACGACTGCTCCTAATGCTTTGCGAGACAGCGGCTTGTCAGCAAAGTATGTAGTACTGCTTCTGCCTGCTTAGTCGTCAGCACACTCATTTGAAGCAGTGAAAGTGCCCGAAAGATCGAAGTCTACGCGATCTGATTTCAATACATACTGGTGTTGCGTTGTCGGAATCTCGCGCCTATGAGCCGTGGCAACGGCATCCATGCCGTGTTCGCCCCGCGGTAGATGGTACATTCGGCAGTGCGGGGCGCGCCAAGTGCGAACGGCGCTGCGCTTGGGAGGCAGAAGACCCCGCTCGCTGTATACAGCGATTTATTCAGTGTGAACTAGGCATGAGGGTGGCGTTTCGAAACTGGATGTTCATTGTGTCAATGGTGGCGTCTACATAACTTGATGCTGAACCATGCAGTTACTCGGTATCTTCAAAAGCATTTGTACTTCAATCAATCTATAGGCGTTCATCGATGATTACTCCACCGAAATTGGCAGGCCCAAATCCATTTGCTTTGATATACAACATTTACTAGCTATCTTTAGCCACAGTTTAAAAATATGCCGACCAATTCTATGAGGACGCGACCCAAAGCATGTCGGTTGCTGTTGCATGAAGTCACACTTTTTTTTGTTTTCAGTGTAATTGCCTAAAAAGGCGTGTTTAATCAAGAAAATTTTCAAGCAGCAAAACTATCGAAACATTCCCTGGAAGAAGTTGTAGGGACGTTAGCAAAACATTTTATTCGGTGACTTTTAATTTATTCCCTGTTAACTATTTGTGCTTTTGTACTTATTGGCCGTGAAATGATAAAAAAACGGAAAAACAACAACAAACACACGTGACAAAGCCGCTTGCGCGCCGTGACTGCGGTGTTCCCTAACTTTCCGCGTATATCCGCCTCGGTGAATCAGAGGCTTACGTGCTGACCTGAAGGTTGCGGGTTCGATTCCGTCCGCGGTGGTCGCATTGCGATGGAGGCAAGATGGTAGGGGCCCGTCTACTGCGCGATGTGAGAACAGGTTAAAGAATACGAGATGGTCAAAATTTCTGGATCTCTCCACTACGGCGTCTCTCATAACCATATCTTGATTTTGAAAGGTGAAACTCGTGAGATTATTAGTTCCTCGTACGAACGACATGCCTCGCTCGCGATGGTTCACATGACAGCGATAAGCAGGCGCAGTGGTTATTGCTTGTGCTGCCGTTAGCAAAACGTGCGCCATCGCACAGCCACAACCGTGGTCACTGTTTTGTCGAGGCGGCACACCTGGGCCAGAGCTACGGTCTTTTGCACCCGTAACGTCACTGAGCACCGCAATCACGGCGTGCAAAGGTGTGTAAATGGGTTTGTCACGTGGTACTTCTTACAACGCGTGTCTACTTATTATATGCATATTCTACTTATTATATATGCGTTGTCCTACTCATTAAGATGCGTTGACTGTTATGCTTCTCACACACTATATTGACATTATTACGACATATAAGATATCGTATTTTATTTTATGAGGGTGTTGTTTGAAACGTGTCTTGTGTGTTTATTTATTATGTTGTATGTTCGATCCATTAGGAGCTATCGAATATAGCCGCCACCTTATTTGTGCAGCAACATCTTCTTCACATCATGATAATTAAAAAAAATCTTTGCACATGGTCCGCGGTGATCACATGACCCATGCATTTAAATGCATCCATTTTCTCTTCTATAAAGCAGTCTTAAAGCGCTGTTCATGCCTCCATATATTTACCAGAAGACTTTTAAACCCTTTCGGATTGCAAACCGTCTTGCAAGACAGCTTGATTGAGCAAACATTTTTATAGAATGGTACGGCTGTCCACCTTGTGACCTGTATTGCCGTCTAAAATATCCTTGCAAATCGAGCTCTTATCAATCATAGGACACGGCATGGTTATTCAAAAATACAGGAGAGCCCAAATGCACCACAAGCACACGCACCATTTCGCGTTTAGTCGAATGGGCTTTCAAACAGTACAGCGTTCGTGCTCGTCGACAACCATTCTCTGAAACACAAGAATAACGGAGCCGCGCGCTCTAACACCGGAAGTTCTTGAATAAAGAGCACCCCGCTTTCTACACGCTTCATAAGGTGCGCGCGTGTACACACATCGTACCCTTACCTCTCAGTCTTGTGCAGTTAGAATGGCGTGTGTGTGTAGCCGAGTCGGTTTTTCCTTCGATCGATCTCCGGTACGTGATGAACGGTTCGCGTAGAAGTAGCGGGAGTGACGAAACATGTTCGGCGAGCAACTGTTGTGTTGCGACTGGTACTTCGGGGACTGCTATAGCTGCTCGCTGAAGAGAAAAGAAAAGGTCTCGTGGGTCACATTCCTCTCCACGTTCATTGGTTTTTAAGTGTGAGAGCTTGCGCTGGAGAATTGAGGCGAGTTCCTGCTTGCGTGTCGCATTTCATCGTGCTTAACGGCTTTTCCGCACTGAGTGGCGGGGATTTTATACGCGAGTTTAGAACGCGCCTTATTGGACGGCTGGATGCCCGAGAGAGAGATGCAAGATCAAAGTGTCACACGTGGACCTATTGCTGCACGAATGGCGCTTGCGCTCATCGTATACGCTGAGGCAGTATGCAGAGAAATACGAGAGGAATACAAAAAAATAAACATTTCACACACGACCTAATCCGAGTACGTGGAGGGCCCCGACGTGGTGACATGTTGAACATTCAGCTGTGAAAGAGCTGTCACTGCCTGCTTACTTAGAACTGTGGCTGCGAATCACGCAGGCTTATGCACTTTGAGGGAACGACTATCGACGTAGCATGTGCTTCTTTGAGTAGAAGGTGCCACCCGCTTGACTTTAGAGTATGCACAAGCGAACATTTTTCTTTTAAAAATATTTCGTTAACATAGATCAGCTTAAAATTTGGCATATACTCAGTTGCACAAGCTGTTGGCAGCGTTGTAGAAGGTACGGACGCTCTCATGCAATCATGACAGCGCGCACTTCATCCGTGTGTTTGTTGGTTCCTACGCGCATGTCGCGTCCATTGATTCGACAGGTGGCCCCGTCTTTGCGGAAGTAGGTGTGTTGTACAAAGTAGCTTTTGATTTTTGCAGCAGATGGCGCTAGGTACCTATTTCATCTGTACTGGTTATTTTCTAACGGAAAGACCAGCGCTGCGTTAAAACTGGCCCGACTTTTCCTATTTTTTTTTTTCACTGGTCCCTGTATGAGTTCTTGTGCCATCTAATATTTTTATTGGTTTGTTTGTGTATAAGAATGCTCACTGGAGTCACCGAAATAATGAAAGAAGGAATAAATAAATAAATAAATAAATAAATCTCGAACTGTATTTCGACTTCTGAACGGTTATCTTCTGTGTTCCTCTGCATCAAAGAGTATCAACGTCTTTAGGCTTAAACGTCTTGTTTTGCACCGCTACGAAGCTCTTCACGTCACTCGAAACTAGCTCCATGGGTTTCAGCTAGCAGTGGTATGGAGGTAGGCGCACAACGGGGTGACCAGTAGACTCAGCGACGCAGTCCACATGATATCGGTCCCCGCTTGCGTGTACACTTGTCGACAAGCTTCATGAACTCTATCTTCACCATGTCGCTGCTACACGCAACACCTTTCGGAAAGCCAGACTTGTATGTCCTTCTTAAGGCTACGCATGCACGCCACTTTTTTCTGCTTCACAGTATAATGTGGCGAGTTATCCATGATTATAACACTGCCAGGTGGCACTAGCAGAAGCATGTCTGGGCCTTGCAACAAGAAATGTGAAGAGCAGTCCACAAACCATATCGACATGCTTCGTGCGTAGACTGGACAGTGCCGTCTATGCGCACCCGACGACGCTTACAGACGGCGTTCACACACGTTTCGTCTGTGAAAAAAAAAATGTGGACTCTTATGATTCGGCTTTAAGTGTTTAACGCGATAGCGAATTCCGGCCTCTAGTGCGCCCTTCAACCGCCAAGTGCATACTTATAATATTTTTGTTACACACACACGCACACACTCACATCCTCACACAAACGCACGCGTGCACAAGCGCGACGTATCTATAGTTATGGTACAGGTTTTCCATCTATTTAACAACACATTTATAAACACTTTCTGAAAATATTGTACAGTGATATAGTCACATGGTCTTGTAATTTAAACTGCTCGTATAGGCGTGACACTTGTATTCGTAAATGGTCACATTTTGTCGTCCGTCTTGCGTTGTTTATCTGGTAATTGTTCGACTTGTTCTTCTGGAGACCTCTTCCGGCCAACCGAAACAAGCACCACCCTATAGTCGGTGAAATGGCAACTGCAGTACTTCACTGTTTTAATGGTGTCGTGAGAACGAAAAGCTAAATCTATGCAAGTGTTGTGGTTTGTTGAAATGGCATTTCCTTGAAGCGGCATGAAGAGTCTCACAATACCTCGAAAATGGTAGTGTTTGCTGTTTGCTTGATGAACGACTTTGGAAAGGCATGATATGTTTACCACTAGATAGACATAGTTGTCCGTATTTGGAGCTGTTTAAAAGTGCTTGTGTGTTTTAGCAGCGATGGGTGCACTATCCCGGCCTTTTCCGACGTAACTTGTTGACCTCCCAAATGCACCTACGAATCGCCGACTGGGCTCGTTTTCGTCGTGACACTTGTCGAACAAAACGCGTTAAGGAGACTCCTTCCACTACATGACATTTATGTAGTGTTTCTTCCCGAATAAGCTGCAAGTAACATCGTGGCTTTGTGGTAGGACACCTGCTTGCCACGCGAACGGCCCGGGGGCGATCCTCAACGGGACCAAAAACTTTATTTTTGTTTTATTTGCTTCTTTGTCGATTTTATGCTAACGGACGATTTTTCTCTCACAACCAACGGTGCCGACGCCAACGGCGGAATTTCTGCGACACGAGCTCTCTAACGCTATCACGTTAAAAATTGGCCTACCCTGGCATCGCTGTTCCACTATTTGGCGCAGGTACCAGCGGCTACTCTGGAAAATATGCGTCGCTTCTGTGAGAAGAACGTTTCGAGAGCGTTTGTTGTGCTTGAAGCCAAGCTTTTTCAGCATCACCTGCATCGTTGTCGTGGACGCGGCCCGTGGCGTCTCGTCTTCTTGAAAACGCTGAGCCGCTTTGCAATAGTTGGAATTTCGCCTCTCAAAAAAGCCGTGCGCCACCCTTCGTAATCCGCGAGGTCAAAATCGTGCCCACTTTTCCTCCGATCACGGCCTTTCACACAAGAACGCTTCTTCGGTGGAAGCCCTTTGATGCAGCACCCTCCGTTTCTGTTTTCCACTGATGCGGCATTCGCTCACTGACCTGTGTCAATTTGGCGTTTCTCTTGATAAGTGGATGCACACTTGCAATGTCCCCACACTCGAAGCGAAGCCATAAAAGCAAGTTTAAAGGCATCTGCTTCACCAGCTTTGAAAAACTACGCACATGTGAAGAATGGCTTACTGGTCGCACAGCTTGACAGGAATCTTGAAGAGACACAACCAACTCGAGAGACGCCATGTTTCCATACGTTGGCGCATCACCCCCTCACAACAAGCCTCCATGAGTTCATGCAGGCTTTCTCTTTTAATTTCACTAATGATTAAAACACTGTACACGGCTTGAAAAGTCAGTCCTACTGATGTCTTTAATTATTGTAGGTGTATCTTGCAAAGTAGAACTGGGTTTCTGTGTAGTGGGTAGCACGCGGACAATTGTCCGCATGAAATCTTTTCAAACTTGCTATGCACCCGCTATGTCGCTTTAATGGAAAAGGCGCAGTAACGTGTGTGCCTTTTTTTGTGGGTGGCTCGTTTTAAACCATGAATTATTTACAAGCACATGCTCTGACACCCAATACCAATGTAAGCTTGTACCACGCGTTATTACTGCAATATTACATGCTGCATTGTGAAGCTTGTATACAGCACGCATGTGTTCCTAAAGCATGAAAGTTACTTTCACTGTATTTCAAAGCAAAGTAGGTTATTTTCACAGTATTCCCAAGCAGAGGCGTGGATGTGTGGTGAAACACTTGACATGCAAACGACCTCGTTTCGATCCTCACGCAGACCCCGAAGTTTTTCTTGCTCATTTCACCTGCATCTTTCTCGATTTTTAGGTCCCGCAAAAAAAATTATTTTTCGCTCACAACAAACGACACCTACACCGTAATTCCTGCGAAACGAGATCTTTAACAATATCCCATTAAAATTAAGCAGACTGCACGACGCAATAATCAGTGCTATTTGGGGTACTTTCCGATTTGCTCTTCACATAACTGCTCTTGCCTAGTATTCAACAGTGCACTTATCTGGTGGCACAGCTTGTCTGTGTAAGTGCAAATGCTATGCTCTTGTTTGAATTTTGGACTACCTTGCGCTAGGTGCATACTTTACATCTGTAGGACCACAATGACAAGAATACATGAAAACATGAAATACATAAATGACAAAGAAGGCATGACGTTTGCTCGATGGGCCAACCGAGTCTGCGCCTTTTATTCTCCGGAACTATTTTTCCAAGTGATCATAGAACACGCTGATTCATTGATTGATATGTGAAGTTTAACATCCCAAAACCACCATTTGATTATGAGAGACACCGCAGTGGAGGGCTCCGGGAATTTTGACCACCTGGGGTTCTTTAACATGCACCCAAATCTGAGTACACGGGCCTACAACATTCCGCCTCCATCGAAAATGCAGCCGCCCCAGCCAGGATTCGATCCCGCGACGTGCGGGTCAGCAGCCGAGTACCTTAGCCACTACACCACCGCGGCGGGGCACAACAAGCTGTGGTCAGTATCAAAGTTTGTTGCTTCAACGATCGATTGCCACGAAAATTTCTGGAATATGTGCCAAAAAACGAGCGGATCTACAGGAATTTGTCGCAAGCTCAGCGGTGGGATGACATAGAATTTGTCGCTTGCGCTTTCTTTGTCGCTAACATACGTTATTGCTCCAAGAAGCACGACAGGGGATTCCAAGATTCATATATTTTGCTAAATAATTATATGTCGTCCTATTTATGTGATTGACTCTCAGCTTCAGTTTCTGGGCACCGAGTTTGACACTGACGTCACTGTGTAGGAAGCTTAAACGCCCGGACCCACAAAGCTGTGGCACACAAAGCTCTTCATCGTCTGATCTCTAACACACTTACGAGCAACAATCCGGATCCCTTCAAAACTCGCTAAGATTCTCTCATAGACAATATTTGAGTGTAGAGTATTCCGGTATACGAAGATATGTTTGCGGAGTATACGGTTGCCGGTCGATGGTATCGACATCCTGTGACGCTTTGGCCGCTGAAAAAATGCGCCCCCTTCCCCCCCCCCTCAAAAAAGCCGGTTCGTTGAAAATCAATATTATGCGAAGAATGTGGAGGGGACGTTATGGCGTTGTAATTTTTATTATTAGGCGAGAAGTTACTAAGTGACCCTAAACATATATGTAGGAATGTTGTAGGCACAGACAACTGCTGAACAGTCACAAATGTTTTATATCTCCCGTTGTTTGCGGTTGCGAAACGATGCCAACAGCAACATGAGCAGTAGCAACGCCAGAAGCGTTAAGCTGATATGTATCGCTTGTGCTCGCGAGGATGGCAGTCTTGGACACTGTTACATAAATCAAATTTAGTGAGTGGCGCTTAACTACAATTGACGTCAACCCGACGTGACGGCTGTACAATAGGAGTACATATGTGATGTTTATGAAATTGGATAGTCGGCACTGCGACCACACTTGATGTTTCACGAACACTAGGGTACCAAAGCGAGTGAGAATGGGGCCTCTGTATAAAGTGAGGGCACTAGAGAAACTGGCGACTTCCCGCTGACTTGTAATCGGTATACGTGCCGCGCACAACTACAAAATTGGGTTGAACTGCTCACAGCAGTGTCTATACTGTTCGCACACTCCATAGAGTCCGATGGGGGGGGGGGGGGGAGGGTTACGAATCCCTGTAACTACAATGAACTCGTGATGGTGATGGACTTCAAAGAAGGCGAGATAAAAACCTATCCACATACTGAAAAGGCTATTGCTTGAGGCCAAACGTTATTGCGGCTTCGCATCAAATGTGGGCACTTTGCGCAGCATTTAAGAGCCCGGAAATGGGTTATAGCTACTCCCGTCATTTCCGTTACGTCAGTCGACGTCGTTGCCACTAGGTGTCCCCCTCTTCGTCGTAGAGGAAAAACACTAGCCCAGAACTTATGAGCACCGCAATTTGGTTAAGTACGTGACATAACATTTAGATTGTCTCGCATCGAGAATTGCGCATGCACGCGCCAAGGGTGGCTCTGTACGATCTCGCTGATCGAATTGGCGTCCCTATGCCTCGTATCTTCGAAGAACTTTGCGATTTTGCGCATACTGTGAAGCGCTCGAAGCGCTCACGTACAATCAAGGCACCTCCGGGTTTTTCTCGGATATATCCCATAAAGTGGCATAAAAGTCACTTTTAATGAAACGCATGACCGTTGGAAGTATCGAAACTCAGCTTCTCGTCACGCCAGCCCAGTGCCCTTGGTTCTAGGTAATAAGACCTCACGAGGTTTTAACACGGCACCGGATGTGATATTTTGGTGGACGAGGACATCCTTACGTGAAGAGCAAGCGGGAATTTTTGCTTTGATTCTTGAAGAATGGACTTGCCCATTTCTGGGAGTCGTAGCGTACCAAATAAACTCCAAAGTATGCACTCTATAGTGAGAGCTCGCTACTGACACAACAAATGAAGAGTGCTCTCTGAGTCCAGGAATATTCAACATTATTCTCTCGTTTTGCGGCATACTTTTTATTTAAGCGCATTGCTCATTACCGGTGTGACGCTACAGTTTCTTTATCTGACGACAATCTGATCTTTTATAGTTACACCGGCTAGCAGATGAGCCACTCGATCTACCGACACAAAGGAGAATGAGAACATGTAATTGCCAAAAAACAAAAATCAGTACATTGCTCTTGCACATGTTTCTACATCTGTCCAGTATGTCCAAAAGCAGTAGCAAGTCGAACGTGTTTTAAGTACGGGTCATTTCTTAGTCGCACGATGTCACACTCCTCATCTTAACGGCGCGTGCTCGCGTCTCGTGTCGGCCAAGGAAGACACCCGCAAAACTGCCCCCCCCCCCTCTCTCCCCTCACAAGGCCGACGCAGGCAGCGTCTGCTAGTAAAAAAGTATGACTGCTCGCGCTGCACAAGTTAACCCTTCACTGGCCACCCCGTATATGTAGGCACTGGATCACGCATTCGGATATCAGTGACAGGCGTCTTAACTTGACTTTCGCTTGACGTTCAAGGCAACACCTCTCCTTCATTCTAAAAATAAGAATAATAAAGATGAAATAACAATTAAGCATTCCTAAACTTTAAATAACTACGCAACATGCGCGCGATACGCCCACCACTCTTAGACGCACTTACTCGAGTCCCCCCCCCCCCTTCCGTGGGGAGATGCGGGTAATGTAGATTTGAATAATGTAATGTAGAAAGTAATGATAATGGTAAAGAATAATGGTAATGTAGAAAGATTTGAGTTATGTCAACCGTATATGGCTGGCTGTATTCGACACACCATCATACTTGAATTCCTTCATTTTTATTAGAAAGACTTTCCTAAGGAATAACAAGTTTGCGTCACACGTAAACAAACAAGCTGAATATGCGCGTATAATCTGATAAAGATAGGCAGGATGGCCCATTAATTCCCAATTTTAAGCGCGGAGGGTGACATCGACGATGACCGTCAACTCCGTGGTAGTGAAGTCTTGCTTTTTCGTCTCGAGTGACAATAGTTCAAGTGAATATGACACATATAACAACCTGCTACGCGGTCAAGTATGGTGATCGGCAGTGTTACTCGCTCCAGCGATATTCTCGCCAAAAACACCGCGATTCTAGTTAGACATAAAGAAATGTACTTTCACTCTACAACACAAAATATGGTCACAGGGAAACGGCGTGAAAGACGGGGACAGTAGAGGCACACAAACAACCACACGTAGCGCTACGTTTGGTTGTTTGTGTCTTTGCTGTTCTCGTCTTTGATGCTGTTTTACTACGATATGTTCAACCAACTAGCCAACAAGTTCACCCTACCAAATAGGGGTACGATAAAGGCACTCACCGAGCTCCTTCTTGAAGGAAAGCCAGCTAACGGGCGCCAGTTCAGTTCCGTCGCACTCCGTGGACGAGAGCAACTCGATGACCTCCGGCTCACGCAGCCCGTAGCTGGTGCATGTGAGGTACGAGGCGATCTTCTTGACAGGCGCCAGGCCAAACTGACGCTCGATACGCTCTAGACTGCGGCTCACAAAGGCCTCTGTATCGGCTGGCACATGGAGCTCGCCGTCTAGCGCCTCGTACGAGGCCCACCGCATGGCCTGCTGCGACAGAAGTGTCACGTACAGGGGACTTGCCGTCTGGCCCGCCAGCCTCTGCCGCAACACGTCCCACTGCTGCCGCGTCAGCAGCCGCTTGTTGTCCTGCGTTGAAAACACGTTTCGTAGAAACTTTCGACGCAAATGCACCGAAAAGTTATAGTACGGTGCGCCACAGCCAATGGGTCGTTTAGAGCAAGGGTCGGCAACCTTCTATTTTCGTTTCTTTTTCAATTCCAGTATCCAATTCCCATTTCTATTGTTGCTATTCCCATTTACATTCCAGTTTTTGCAATAGCTGTCAATTAAAACTCCAAGACCCTCCAACCCCTCATTTCGCCATGCGGCCTCCACCTTAATTGATTCATAGAAATTGGCGCTCCTCCTATAAAGGCTGCTGAACCTTGCTTTTGAACACCGCATTCCAGGTTAGAAGTATCCCTTCAGCATTAAGAGCAATATCTTGAGGGGCAATAGATGTAGCTCACTTTGACGATCGCTACGCAAACATCTACAGACGTACGCAAGCCCGTCTGTTAGCAGATTCGGGAAAGTACACGGTCTCGTACGACCTTGAATATAACGAGGGCAGTGAAGCAATAATACGGCACTGTCATTCGCCGCAGAGTTCGAGTTGTTACGTGTGGAAAGTGTTACTAATTACGGCGATGATTGAATCTCAGTTCGACGAGCGCGCTGTCGTGCCACTATTCTGACATGATAACATATTTCCAAAACGCATCAAATAAAAGATTAATTGGGAATTTTTTTTAGATAAATTACATCTGCATGGTGGTTAATTTAGAAAGAAATGCCAACCTGTTGAGTAACCTAGCCGAACAAGTGATGAAAAGTTCCTGAAACACGAGGCGACGTTTAGAGAAGTGGCCATGCCTTCTTCAAGGCTGCAACCGCTGCAGCCTTGAAAAGGAATGATCATTTGTCCACATGCTGCCTCCAGCTACAACCCATGCTCAGGAGCTTTGCGTGTCTTCCAGCCCCCATCTTCTAGTAAACATGTGCCTTATTTTAACTGCTAGTTGAGAATGAGAATGCGCGTATCTGCGAGAGTGGTTTAGGTTCTCCCGAAGTCTCCCCCTTTTTGTATGAGCACAGTACGGGCATACATACAATCGCATCTACGACCACACAAAAGTTTGGTTGAACGCCCACCCCACCACGCTCTAAAGAATTGCTGGCTACACTACTGGCCGAATTAAAAGCTTCCTAATGTCTTGCGCCGCATGTAGCCAATTCATGCTTCTTCTCTGACAAAATATATGGAATCAAGCTATCATAGTGCCATATTACAATAATTTTAATTCACGCGAATGTTTTCGCGTTGGGTCACTGACCTTCAGGTGCGACTGCAGCATGCTGGCCGCGTCGGCGAGGGGCGGAATGAACACGTAGCTGTCCCCAGCCGGGATGCGGCTGCGCAGCAGAGCGAGCACAGCTTCCGCCTCCTGTGCAACCGAGCAGACAAGGTGCACGTTCAGAGGCAGGTTCCAGGGCAGCCATCCCAGTGTGGCAGCCTGGTGATGCGCCGGACCTCGCAGCCTGTCCAGGTCGTCCAGCACGATCACCAGGTCACTGGTGCTGGCCTCGACACGCTTGAGCAGCTCCTGGAACCAGGTGCTTAGCTTGCTCAGCTCAAAGCTCTGGTGCTTGGGGCTGATCTCGAAGCCGAAAACCATGCTTATGTGCAGGCACAGGTTGCGCAGCATCTCGGCCGGGTACGCGCAGCACGGGCTCTGGCCCACACCGCGCACGATGCGCACCACATCGCTGCCCAGCCATTCGGGGCAGTACATGAGCACCTGTGCAACACAGTAAAAAAGTTGGGCATGCTGTAATTTTGCGCTTGGCAGTGGCAGTTTATAATGGTGGTAAAGAGAAAACTGAATCGTAGAATAATGCTATGGTATTTTTTATAACTACACATTCGTTCATGTCGTGGTTATATATGACTAATTTAGCCGAAAAGTACAGGGGGGGGGGGGGGTCCTTCCTAAATTTATCAAACTTGTCGCCAAAATACCAGCGCGGGTGAGTTATTGTACAGACACAAGTCTAACACTACTTACGCTGCTGTTTTGGAGATATGAATGAAAGAACAGAACTTAAGGGCTCGTTTTTAAATTTTTTATTAGTTGCAACCTAATAATTACCAAAAGACAACGAAGCCAGGGATGATATATAGGGGACGTAGTTTTGAAGTCTTCTAACTGCATTGGAGTAGTTAATACAGATACGTGAAGAAATTGGACTGAACGAAAAGTCAGCTTGCTGATGGCTGGTATCGAACATGCCACCTTCGAATAACGCATCCCATGTTCTACCGATTGAGCTTCGACGGCGGTCATCTTTCCTTGCCCTTACCTGGTATTTCTGTGCAAGTAAACCTTGGAGTTATCCTGCCTACGCGCTACGTAGGCTATGCAAGCAGGATAACCACTGGTCATTAGGAGTAACCAACTGGATTCAAAGAGAAGGCAAGTGGGTAAAGGGGAGACAGAGAGCCAGCTGGGCAGATCAGATTAGGAAGTTCACGGGTATAAAGTGGTAGCAGGAAGCAGAGGACCGAGTTGACTGGGGAACATGCCAGAGGCCTTCGTCCTGCAGTGGGTGCATTCAGGCTGGTGATGATGAAACCTTGGAGTGCGGGACAGCGCTGCTCATAACCACGACGGTGATTTTCGAACACTTTTTTTTTTGCCAGCTGGCGGGACGTAGCACGTGATCTTTTAACAAGCTGGTGGCTAATCAGTAGACCCTCGCACACTACCCGAAGTATCAAGTCTACCGAAACAAAGCCCTCACTCTAAATAAGCAAAATAAGAGAATTCGAGAGCTTGGTCTTCTTTGCGTGCATAGAAATAGTAAATAAAATGGACGGTAAGGCGACCACCACCGCAGATCATTTGGTAGACCCCAGGTTTCCGATTCGGCGGCTGCTGACTACAAGTCCTGTTTCCGTGCACTAATTTTTTATACTTATACCATGAGTACTATATTGCAGTTCAAAGACTACCAACAACGTGACATATGCCTTCATTGTTTTTATTGTCTGTTGAATTCAATGATCTATAGCTTTGCAGCTCAGAAAAAGTTTATGCACTCTGATAAGTTCACTTCTTGTGCCTGATGAAACACCGTATAGGACACCTAGATTTAGCCTCAGATCATTTGCTACACTCCAGAAGACACTGCCAGTAGGGAATGCATTATTGTTAAAGAAAAAACGTTGTCGGAAAAGTTAGCTCATTCTGAGAAAAAGGAAATAACGCAGTGCAAGGCGAAGAAACAAGATGTTTTGGCACTCTTTCCCGTGCATCTCGTTTCTTCGACTTGCATTGCATTACTGTACGTTTTGCGCCGCGGTTGGTTGGTGCCGGAATGTCAAGATGGGGTCATCATCGAAGTTCTTTCTTACTAAGTGCTTAATTTCGCTAATACAAATAAAGAACGAATTAGTGAAAATTTCACCAACTTCTTCAACTCAACTTATTTGATTATTGGCATCTCTTCATTGATCACAGTGGCCCGTGAGTCGTAAATAATCTCAATCATACCTGACACAAACTGTTCGCCACAACTGCTGTTTTAGCAAATGTAGCAAATGAGATATAATTGTTTAATAATAGCTCAGAGAACAGCGTCCTAATTAAAACAGCACTATATCTGCATGGGTTCTGTATAATTATTGCGCTGGAACAATATAAAGAAAGCAAACTGTCACAGGGCTCGTTAGAGTGCAGATTATGCGTATAGCAAGGAGGTGCATTTCAGAAACACAAATACGTGCAATAACATAGCTGTATATATATACATAGCCGTAGGTGCTGCGAGTGGCGTAATGCAAACGAGGTACGCCAGTGGGCTATAGAAGATGTCACCAAAGAGGCGTACCTGAGATAGCAGCGTAGGACTTTCCGCCCCCTTCCCGTCCGCACACGATGATGGGTGTGTGGCGCACCCGCTCCTCGTCGGCCAGCATCAGTTGCTGGATCTGGAGTAGCGGGCCATAGTCGCTGTCTAAAGACTGCGACACGCCCAGACATCGCAAGAGCTGTCGGCTGTTGCACAAGTGCGTCTGCGACTCGCGAACCACCTCCTGTATGGCAAAGGTTGTGTTTTTCAATGCGTCAATACGTACACTCGAGGCACCACCATGCTCTTATAAAGTCCACATGAATAACATCTCCCACAAACAATGTATGTTCCATGTTCGAGCGAAAACTTGGGAATGTTGCATGATGTGCGCGCTGAGGCAGATATGAAGTGCGCCGGACGGCTGCTTCGCGTTTTGCTGAGTTAGACCAGAAGAAATAATGAATGACTTGATATGTGGGGTTTAACGTCCCAAAACCACTATATGAATATGAGAGACGCCGTAGTGGAGGGCTCCGGAAATTTAGACCACCTGGGGTTCTTTAACGTGTGCCCAAATCTGAGCACACGGGCCTACAAGATTTCCGCCTCCATCGGAAATGCAGCCGCCCCAGCCGGGATTCGAACCCGTGCCCTGCGGGTCAGCAGCCGAGTACCTTAGCCACTAGACCACCGCGGCGGGGTAATGAACGACTTAGCTGCAAACTTTAGTTAAAATAAAATTCCATGCTGTTGCTATCAAATTAATTGCTTCGCCTTTTGCAGTGAAACTGTGACCTTTTTGATCCCACTATATGGGCGCTGCAAAAGCCTCTCCTATATAGTTAACCCAAACCTCTACAGCATATTCAACGGGAAACCAAAGCAAAAAGACAATGTTTAGCTTTCATCTGCCTTTATTATAACACTAACTCTGTGGGCAAAACCCTTAGGAATTCAGCAAACAACCTCGGGCATTGCAGCTAAATTCGCAGTTGCTGCGTAAACACTCCAATTATTTTCAGGTAAACACGCACACGCACGCCTCTTTGATTACCCAAGTGGCCACTCACATGGAATCAAATGTAAACAGACTTAATGCACCTCTGAGGACATAGAACAAACACAAGCTTGCACAGATGCAAGTGCACGCACAGAATCAAGCGAGTGCAGATGCTCAGACATGACTGTACACAAAACCTCTGAACACTCGCTTTTTTTCTTTTTCATTCTGTTGCCTCATTCATTTATTATTGTTGATTTTCGAGAAATCAATGCTGGTGGTAAAGAGAACATGCGGGGTGCTACGCGGGCGAATGCCGAAGGAAATGAAAGATAAAAATAATTAATATGACATAATTTCACCCAAGTAAGCTGCAAAAGCAAACGCATCAAAGCGACAGCTTCATCAGCATATCTATTTTTTTGTTACATAGGCACCGTGTTGTATTCTTCCTGCTAGCAACACAATCGATAAACGCCATGAGCCAGCTAAGAAAAAATTTAAGAAAAGTAAAGGTCAGTACATTTAGAAGCGGTGTTGTTGCTCCGAATAGACTGCATTTTTTACTTACTGTACCAAATTCCCGTCATAATAAGGCCAGCTACCCCGTGATTGTATTTAAAAAGAAAAAAGAAAGAGCACGCAAGCTTTATTTCACCATTGATTGGTAACAAAATGCCCCCACCTCCCCGAGGAAATCGTGAGAAAATTCGAATGCATTTCTTGCGCCAAGAGAGGGCACCGTCGCCGTCAGATATTCGCCTTCACCGACTTTCGCCATCGCCTTGGGAGAGGCCCAGCCAGTGAACCGTCGACAGTGAGGAGTGAGTGAACGAGAAAGTGGGGCGCCAGCGTTCTCGGCTTTGCGCTGGTGTTTCACAGTGGCGTCTCGAGCACACCTTTTCAGATGTTCTTGAGAGGCACCCAGCCAGCGAACGGTCGAGAGTGAGGCGCGAGTTAACGGGAGAGTGGGGCTCAGGAAGAAGAGAGAGCGAACGGCGAGAGAAGGAGCAGTGAAGCACTGCACTTACCGTCTCTTATGGCGAATTCCACTCGCCGAGCGGGAGCAAGTTTTTTTGCTTTAAAGCTGACAATCCGCGTTTAGCTGGTGCATTCAGAGCAAGTTTGCATTTTCCACTGGTAGACGGAGCTATCCACTCCGCGACGGAGCGTTCCGCGTGCTTCGTCTTGCAGAGACGGATTTCGCCGGAACTCTGAGAATGCGTTGCCGTCATTTCCGGCACAGTCGGGCTGCTGGGTTGCTCTCAGTGTTTTTTGAGGTGGTCTAGTAACACTGCTCTTGTTCATACTCCTAAAATTGGAGAGTGGTAGCCCTGCTTCCCGCGAGACTGCGTGGTCGAAGTGCGTGCTTGCAGTGGCCACACAGTTGTCATTGAAACGTCGAGAGCAGAAAAGGAAATCGTTTCCGGTACTGGTTTAGTGACGTATGCGTAAAAAATTTCCGGATGGACCTCACGCGGGTCATTCACGTGTTCCACTCGCATTGTTTGTTTGGCACACTCCGAGTGCTCGCTCCGAGATTTCGGCAGTCACTCTAGATCTACCAGTGGAATTCGCCATTACATTCTCGTGCACGTCATGCTCCGGTTGTTACGTTCGAGTAGAAACGTGCACGCCCGCAGTTGTTGCTATGGGAGAGGGAGTGAGAGCGGAGAGATAACACATGCCGGCTCACGGCCGCCGCCGCAGATGCCGCCTAAGGGTGCCTGTCATAAATCGATTAAAAAATGCCTTCGCATTTTGAAAAAAAAACTATTGTAGCAACATGTCTCATTTTTGGGCAGCCCTTGGCACAAACGAACACCTAATGACCTCCAAGATATACCGTGGTGCCACCTACGTGATGACGTCACTCATAGCATGCGCCATTTTGTGTTGTCTGCAAGAACAACGCATTTCCTGCGCTTTTGCTGTGGACACCGTGCGTGCTTCCCTTTGTTTTGAAGCTCTGTACTCAAAGACCCGGTAAGATTTGGCAATACGGGCCAGCAGACTACGAATTGGGGACTGCGGTGACACTCTCGTGCCTGATTTGCATCGTAAAATTGCGACTAAAAACCGGTGCAGCCATGAGGAACGATTCAAGTGATGTCGCGAAAGCAAAGCTACCGTATTCCACAACTACTACCCTATCTGATGCATCAAAACGATCGCAGCACTGGCCTCTCTAGTGGACACCCTCGCGGCACACAGTTTCTTTGCTCTAGCTTTGGAAACGAGGGCAGTCAAACAAGCAGCGTCCATCAGCCATATTGCCCCAGATTTGAGAGGATGATGAGATTAATGCCGGCACGACGTTTACCCTCACGCAGGGATTACTGTTGAAATAGCGGCGCGTTTCGAGAAAACCTTGGCGCAGAAAGTGCATGTCTGTCTTTTCGGTGGTTGCAACATGCAAGCCCGGCGCCTTGCATCAGCGCGAGCAAACAAGCGTTCGATACACGAGTGCAGGACAGGCTGCGAGACATTGCAAACAGAGTTCTCATGCGAAAGCCGCGTGTGTTTGCCGTGAGAGCAGTCACTGATACATCTTGCGCGGGACGTCGAAGCCCGGTATACCGTGTACCTCACACAACGGACACGCAGTTGCACGCTTTGAGTGCGCACTCGGCGGGGCTTTGCAGTGCCGTCGCCATGGAGAAAAATGTCGGCTGATGCAATCCATGCCTGGCTCGCATAGGCGCAACGAGCTGGCAACATGCGAGTTGTGTGTGTAGGTGCTTGCCCATGAACGTTCACAATGCATTGAAGCTTACATGGAGTCCCATTGAAAAGGACGTTGAATAATTCACAAACCCAGAGCTGTGTGCCCGTGTAGCGGTGGTGCTACAACGCCAGCTATACACCACTAATTATGAATTCGGTGAGCATCACCAGCTGCTTCGCGCTCACGGCGTGCACTTATTGCGCGTCCTTCTATTGGGCACGTGAAGCGCAACGCCGCTTGCGAACTAAAGGCACGGAGAATGCGTCGAAGCTGCATGAAAGCCCAGCGGCGAACGCACCGCTGCCACGCCTCCTCTCCGGAGGGAGATGCTCATATGTGAGACCCGAAAAGTTGGGAGTTACTGATGCGCGCTTATTAGCTGCGTAAGCGTAATATACGGGCCCCTCACAGCGAGGTAATGCGCTTGCGCGTTGTTAAAGCAGCTGCGTATATATACACGTCTCGCGGTCGGCCCCTGATATGCTGTTAAACTCACACGCGACCGTCAACGCCTAATTAAACCGCAACAAGGGACACAAAAGCTGTATATTCCCTCAGGAACGACGAAAGAAAAACTTCGGCGGTGGCGCTCCCGGAGTAGTGTACAAATTGCGCAAGCATAAGTTGTAGCCATACATAGAGCCGCTTAGCTGTGTAGCAAGCATGTTACTTTGCACATAGCAAAACTAGAAGTGGATGCAAGGAAAATTGTGCGAGTTATGCAGGTATTCATGCTACACAGGTAAAGAAAAGCTAAAAATAAGACGTTGAATAAGGAAATACGAACCTCAAGTCTGCCTCACTCCATCGTGGGAACCTAAATTTAAGCAGGCTTAGTAATGCTGTGCTGTTGCTTATGGTCTCAGTTTTATTTTTACGCAAGACTCTCGTGATTCCAAAGCGAGCTCTGCGCGTTGGGCCGTCTAGCAGAGTTGTCAAAGTTTAGAAAAGGGTAAACACGATTGCGTTAGCATTGCCTTAAAGGCTCAGTGCTAACGTTGCAGCGCTAACGTTGGGGCACGCTGTGGGCCCGGGCCACGCGTACCTGCCTGATTTTGTGAGAGGAAGATGTGGCACCGAACAGATCACCTCTTGAAGAGCAAGTGACATCGTGCCGTTGTTACGGTACGGCAAGCCTGTCACACTTCACGTTATTCGTCGAGGAAGGTGTAAGAGCTGACGATGCAATTTAAGGGACCAACAAATCACGATATCACCCTTATTTCAACAACTATATGAGTGTCCTGATCACGCATTCAAAAATCATAATTTCTCGTGTCCCAAAACTATGAATATGGGAGACGTGGAGGGGCTCCGGAAGCTTCTGCCACCTGGGGTTCTCGAACGTGCAGCTAAATTTAAGCAGAAGAGCTCTGCCATTTTACCTTGATTTAAATGTGGCCGGGACGGTATATGGATCCGATACATCAACCTTCGGGTCAGCCGTTGAACACCCTAACCACAAGACGTGGCGAATGAAATCAAATAGGCGTCAAACGGCATATTGCGCGTATTGCATCAATTACATTAGCTACACATGCTTTATTACATATTTGCATGACCAATAATTGTCGAAAAATACGCTGCTTTGTATTGGTCAACGATATGTAAAATAAAGGATGATAATAAGTATGGGAGAAACATTTGCGAATTTGCGAAAGCCATTGTGGTATATTTTAACTTTTTAATGTGCCGTGCATGCACCCGTCAACACGTACCTGTACAACCTTTCGGAAGGTTGGGGGCAGCTCGTCCCAGTCGGGCGTCTCGACCTGTGACGCCTCGTCTACCATGGCCTTGATGGAGGTGAGCAGCGCCTCGGTCAGCTTCTCCAAGTATCCGCTGTGCGCCGACAGCTCGGGGTCCAGACCGCTCGTGTGCCATGGTACACTGCGTCGTAGAGACGGAAATGCGGGTGTTACCGACGCCCTTTATTGTGTTGTGGCAATAAACAGAACTCCGGTAACTGTAAGGTGGTGGTCCCGCGCCTGAAAGGAGCACAGGACCGTTTGTACTCCATGTTGTGCAGCGTATATACTTGAAGGGCATGGAGAAGCAACTGTTACGCTCCGGTAGTTTTTTTTTTTGGTCAAAGGCTCTTCACGCGACGAACGTATTGTATGCAGACGGTTGCCTTCCGTGAATACCAGGCCTAAATATCGAACTCATTGGGTGTAAAATGCTTTTATTAGTTTCGGCCAGCCGTTGCATCTCACCTGTAAAAGTGAACGTTTTTCCTCGCCACGTTTATTATAATGTCAGCGACCAGGTCTTCAGTGTAGCTTGAAGAGTCCTCGTCCGAAGCTTGGGTGCTGACATCGGCGTAGGTTGAGGCCAAACTGTCGTTAACGTTGATGCCTACGTGAAAGATGAAAAAAAGCACAGGCACATATAAGTGCCGAAACAGAAATGAAAACAAAAACAAGAAACAGTTGACGTGTCATTGAAAAAAAACAAGGTAAATCTGCATGATGGTGCTCGAAAAGTAGATTGATTTCTGCTTACGAAACAAAGGTGAGGGCCAGTGAAGTCAGAAAATGCCGTCCAAACAAACAAGCTCGTGCTCATACGTAACACAGATAACTTGCGACTGAATGTGAGTCTGTGGAAATGCAGCAAAGTAAGGTCCACTTTATGGTAATTAAGTGTAAAGGCTGCAGCAGAAGCTTCAGGAGTTTTTTGTTTTTTTTTTGCGTATGTAGAAGACCAAGATGGTCCGAAGGTGTGGTGCCTTTTAAAATTACACCGTCATATTATATTATTTCAACCTTTTACGCTACAAAGTAAAGTGCCAAGAACACCCAAGTACGTATACATGTAGATATTTAGGCGCTTTGAAGTAAAACCCCAGGTGGTCGAAATCACTCGTAGGCTTTCACGATGGCATCTCTCATAGACTTAGCTTCTCTCGGGACGTTAAAGACAACAAACCAACCCACCATGCGCTGTAAAGCAGAGATTGAAGTTTAAGAGCCAGAAGCGGCAACGACTAGTTCTAAGGAAGTAAGCACGTCACCTTCCGGTTGTGTCGAGCATTGTTTCTTTATATAGGCAGCTGCAACCAATAACGCAAACAACCGCATCCTTGCACTAAGCAATGCCTCTGAACAAAAAGACCGAACGAAAAATAAACTTCGCAAAGAACGACAAGGTTCTTTAAAATTTTTCAGACATGGACGTTTAAATATTGATGCCACGCTCGGGTGACTTTCTTTCGCAGCCCGTTATGACAGAGATAAATAAGCGAGACGTAGCGCTCCCCTGCGGCTCGCTTATCTATCTCTGTCATAACGCACATTGAGAAGAAGCAGCAACACGACGTTGTGGCGTTTCTTACAAGCTGACACCATGATTTTTTTTTTACTTTTCAGTGCAGTTTAAGCTGCAGCTTTTCTTGGTAACTTCATACGTTCTTTTCAGGCTTTCTAGAGGCGTATTTTGTGGTGGCTCTGATAGCAGAAATACCATGGACGGTGTACAGAACAGCAAAAGGCTAGGAGCTATTTAAATCTGAGCACTCGCGCTCAGAAACACTCCTTAAAATGTCAGCAAGGACTCCGGTGAGCCCGGTTATCTTTTATTAATGTGCCGTCCACATCAACCCCGCTTCTTTATGCTCAGAAGCAAAACCCGTTAATCGATGTCTTCAGCAACTGTGTTACACAGCTTCGAAAGGGCAACGATTTCTCAAACATTTATCTACATAAGCAGAATTTCTTTGTTTTATGCCTTAGTTAGACAGTTGCATGATTTTGTCGCGACATTGCGGGAATTATGTTTTTCTTTCTATGTCTATGCGCGCAGCACAGACCCTAGACATTACAATAATGAAACGTGAAGTTTTTATTGAAATTGGATGCGCGTTTATTTTGAGCGGTATTCATAGACACGATATATATCAAAGTACACGAAGCAGCTTTCATCTCGAATAATTCGAGAAGCGTACTTTAGAGATTATCGTAGAATTTGGCATGTATTGATTACATTGAATTCGTGCCGAAGCGATGTTTCCGGCAAATTGTGTTTCCTTTCAGACTTCAGCTTCGACGAAAACAAAAGACGAAAAAATGACATGCGGTTTGCAACCGCATACATTCAGCTTCTATTGCGTGAGTTCTTTTCATGCTGGCTCTTGGGATTGTGCAAATTATTATTTCTTATCTGAGACCTCTGCCTCATTAGCCGTGAGGGGCTCGTGTTTTTCCAATCATGTACTTGCTGCTTTTGCTTTTGCCAGTTCTGTGAATTGCGAGCATTTGGTATGGTCTAAAGGTGAGACATGCATTAAATATTCAGTATTTTTTTGTCTGGGCAACAACCCAAAACCTTTTGTTAGGCTCCAGTCTGCGCTTTGTATATTTTTTTGCCTGCATGATTTATTTTATTCTTCTCACGTCGAAAGCTTGTAACATCGTGGGAAATTATTTCTAATTTTGAAAGCACAAGGTTTTGAGTTTATTTTTAACGTCTTTAGTTAATCCAGGCAAAAAAAAATCAATTTGTGTCCTAGAGGCATTACGAGCACTAATGAGAAATCTACACAGCGGCGTCATTTGCAGGCTTATTCGCGAAATATTTCGACAGACAGACAGACAGACAGACAGACAGACAGACAGACAGAAAGACAGACAGACAGCAGACAGACAGACAGACAGACAGACAGACAGACAGACAGACAGACAGACAGACAGACAGATAGATAGATAGATAGATAGATAGATAGATAGATAGATAGATAGATAGATAGATAGATAGATAGATAGATAGATAGATAGATAGATAGATAGATAGATAGATAGACAGACAGACAGACAGACAGATAGATAGATAGATAGATAGATAGATAGATAGATAGATAGATAGATAGATAGATAGATAGATAGATAGATAGATAGATAGCAGAACTAAAAAATAATGCATTAGTAAGTGCGACAAATTTTGGTCACGCGCCACATGGCGAACGTACTTATTTTCAAACTCTGGCTATCGTAGGTTTTATATAAAGAGCCGCCGGAGGGCGAAATTTCTGGAGTCCTCCACTACGGGGTCCACAATAATCATATTTTGCTTTTGGAATGTTAAGACGGAAAATTATCAAGTTAGGGCTGGCTGTATACAGGCTATTTTACGGATGGGTTACGGTGCCGACGTAATAGGCTGTTAACCTTTGTGGTGGGATACTTAGTCACTTAACAAACACTGATGCGGTGAATGCAAACGGATGAAAGCGGTTGGGTTCGTGCAAGCGATGTTTCATGTCCTCAATATTTCACGCCGCAAATACGGAAACAGGAAAACATTGGCTTAACAGCCCAAGGTGGTGGCACCCATATTTCTTAAATAATACAATACATAGAAAATGCCTGCAGGGCTACGCACGAGAACCACCCTCACGTTGTTTTCATTTCAGAAACGAATATGAAAGTCAAGGAGATTGAGACAGCTTCGCCTCGGTTTGGTACCCAACAAGTTAGGTGATAAGGTTTTTAAGAAAATGTCATATTTTAAAATAAATACAATAGTGTGCTGAGTGTCTCGTAGGCAGACAGCTCGCTTGATGAAGATTCTAAAGTTTTGGTAGCCAGAAGCTCGAATAGCCTCAATTCTAAAGTTCCCTCTACACGCGCCGTCATTTTTGTACTGGAGTACCAACTGATTGCGCATAATGTGTATAAAAGAAATTGCAGGATAATGTCGAAAGGGTGTCCTTCACGCATGTCGCACGTAAGAAATTGATGGTAAATTTCAACTGTCTGAACCTGGTTGTCCTTAGAACAAAAATCAGATCATTTTTATGCGTTTCAGGATGTTATTTTTTTTCTCATAATCTTTTGTGGTAATCTAACGCGCTGTTCTTTTTTGGCGTCTTGCTTCCGATTAGCGTGAGCGCTGGCCCTGCACAGCTCGAGCGTCATGAAGATGGCCACCGTTGTGCCGCCGCCACGCATTTTTGTCTGGCGCGAGCACCTGCGTCGGCTTTCCCTGCATGGAGAAGCGTGTCCGAGGTTACCCGGACAACACTTCCCTTTTCGTAACACTAGCACACGTCACTGTGATCCCCCGATCCTCGTTGGCCACCCGTGACAGTCCCTCCCCCGGTAGCTTGCGTTCACCCTGCGCTCGCTCGTCGCCGGACAGAGACACACAGGCTTGTGCGCGACGTGGACGCACTGCTTTAGCAGGCGGCATCTCGTACGCTTGCTCGACTGTTGCCCTTTGTGCGTTAGCCTGACTGCCTACCAGCAAGCCTACACTGGTCGGTATTGCGGAGTTCCCTGCCAGCTCGCAAGCCCGTGATTGTCACGCTCTGCTGTATCTTGGGTAAATAAACCCGTGTTTGTTGACGACCTGCCTCAAGTGCCATCTCTGTGCCATGTCGGAGAGTCGACCAACTCGGCCACAGCATCTTTGTGCGTGACGGCACTTGAGGAAGTCGCGTCCCTTCCCAGTCGCTTTTTATGGTAATAAGCCTTTCACCAACCTATCTACACACTTTTTGCCACACATTTGTGTAGTGCAAAGAAGCCTGCACTACTTACTCCAGCGGTTAAGACAATGAGCAGAAAACCAGGCCAAGAAATGTGTAGGAGTTATTATTTGTAGCAGTTATGATATTGCCGCATGCATAGCTGCATTTAGCGGCGAGATAGCGACGACAACGAAGAACGCGGATTTGCTCGAGAGGCGCAATGCAGCAGAGTGAAGAAGACGACAATCTTAGCAGCCTTCTCTGAGAGCGTCTCTACAAGTACCACCGCCCGTGTTTTTAAATAAACCCCCTGTAATTTATAACCCGCGACACTGGTGGAGGAGCTGGGTACTACCACCTCATGATCAGCACCCCTGTGAGAAGCCCCGAGTCCAGCCCTACGAGACAGCCACGCGTGGAGACGCCTGTGCACCGCTCAAGCCGTCGCCTTCAAGGTCTTGAACCAGAATTTGGCCTTTTAAAGGGAGCAACACTTCCGACAACCACCCCTACTCAAGAAATCGCAAGGAGTCCTGCACAGGTGGCGGTCCAGAATATGCGCATTCCTGAACCATTTCATGGCCGGCCGAACGAAGATGCGCAAGACTGGCTTGAGCAGTTCGAACGGGTAGCTAAATCAAACTACTGGAGTCTCGATGGAAAGCTCTTCCACGTATACTTCGCCCTTGAAGACGGCGCGAGGACGTGGTTTATAAACCGGGAGGCAACATTGACGACATGGGAGGAGTTTTGTCGTCAGTTTCTTGACACCTTCGGTAACGCAGACCGACGCGAAAACGCACAACGCCTTCTTGAAGGACGCACCCAACAGCCGCATGAAAGCGTCGCCATGTTTGCTGAGGATATGGTGCGCCTGTGCCACCGCGCGGACCCCAACATGCCCGAGGCTCGAAAGCTAAGTCATCTCATGAGGGGCGTCAAAGAGCAGCTATTTGTTGGTCTTGTGCGCAATCCGCGCACAACAGTGGACGAGTTCACCAGGGAGGCCACCGCAATAGAGCGTGCGCTGCAGGAACGGTACCGACAGTCTGATCGCCCAGCCACCGGCGCAGCTGCAGGCGCCACCGCACTTACCGAAAACGACAAGTTTTCTCTACGCCACCTGATTAGACAGATCATGCGTGAGGAGATCGCGAAGGAGAACGCAAAATACACATTGCAGTCACAGGCGCCCCCGCAGCAGGAGTCAACGGTAGCCTCCGTCGCTGAAGTAATTCGCCATGAACTTCGACAAGCGTTTGCCTCTCCTCAGCAATATTCCGCTCCATCGCACCGTCCAAACTCGTGTACCTATGCGGACGCTGTGCGTCGTCCATTGGCTCCAGAAGTATCATACCAGCCGAACGGATACAGCTATGCAGACGCTGTTCGTCGACCCACGCCCATGCCAGCGCCGCAGTACCTCAAACCGTATCCTGTGGCAGCCTGGGCTCAGCAGGATTCTGTCAGGCGACCCTATATGCGGAAGACCGACATATGGCGCACTGCGGATCGCCGACCACTCTGCTACAACTGTGGAGAGCCAGGGCACATTTACCGTTTTTGCCCACATCGCCTAGCTGAATACCGCGGTAGTGCACCAACAGCTACGCGCCGACAGTTCGACGAAAGCCGTGCTCCCATCGACGAAGACCAGGCTGGCAGGCGGGAAGGCTCTTCTACCTTCCGGACGCGCTCACCATCCCCGGCTTGCTTTGGTTCACCAAGCCGCCGTAGTTTTGCTGACGCCGTGAGAGGTCGATCTCCCAGCCCATGGCGGGGAAACTGAAAGCAGCGACCTCTGGGGGGAAGGTTGCAAGCCGTCGAATTGCCGAAAATCCCCCACTGCTGCCGAAACACGTGAGAGACGACGACGAAGACTTCGCCGAGAAAACTGTGACTGCTGACCTCGCTGTGACGATTGACGGCGTTGAAGTGACGGCCTCCATAATGAGTGAACGATTGGCAGACGAACTCAAGAAAGTCAGGATAGATTGGACGGGCCCTTATATCCGAAATGCTGGAGGCCAGATAATGACTCCCACGGGAAAATGTACAGCAAGACTCACTATTGAGAATGTGGCTTTTGTAGCAACATTTCTGATCCTACCCGAGGGCTGCAAACCTATGATACTGGGAATGGACTTCCGAAGAGAGTACGGTTCTGTGGTCAACATACGCGATGGTGTGATCACATTCGCCCCTGACAAGTCTGTGACCAATGATCCAGACCAAGAACCCAGGGTGTTACGTGTGGTCGACGACGACGTCTGCGTGCCACCACTGTCATGTAGTTTTGTTTCCGTTTGTTGCGACGTGCACTGTAATGAAGACGCCATAGCCGAACGCATCACTGACCTTCTTTTTCACCAAGGCATCGCGATCGCTCGCGGTATCGTCAGCTTAGTGGATGGGCGCGCAGACGTGCTTCTGACCAACTTCACGAATGAGCGCCGGCACATCAGTGAAGGCACGGCTGTGGCGTACCTCGAAGAGCTCGACTACTCTCGCGACTGTCTTCTAATGCAAGGGGAAGCCACAGCTCAATCACCTCCACATACACCACCAGTTGATATCAGTCCGAGTCTAACACCGACTGAAAGATGCCGTCTTATGGAGCTGCTCGACCAGTTCAAGGACTGCTTCTCGTCGACATCACGAGTGGGTCGAACGCCTCTGACTAAGCATCGCATAATTACTGAAGACACAGCAAGACCGATCCGACAGAACCCATATCGCGTCGCTCAGAAAGAACGTGAGGTAATCCAGCAGCAAGTCAAGAAGATGCTAGAGGATGATGTAATCCAACCATCCAAGAGTCCTTGGGCATCGCCATTGGTACTCGTGAAAAAGAAAGATGGCAGCTTGCGTTTCTGCATCGATTATCGTAAGCTTAACCATATTACAAAAAAGACGTTTATCCATTACCACGGATCGATGACTCTTTCGACAGGCTACGGCATGCGCGCTACTTCTCGTCAATGGACCTTAAAAGTGGATACTGGCAAATAGAAGTAGATGAGCGCGACCGAGAAAAGACCGCCTTCGTGACGCCAGACGGGTTTTATGAATTCAAAGTCCTCCCTTTCGCTCTATGCTCAGCCCCAGCCACGTTTCAGAGACTAATGGATACCATTCTGTCTGGCCTGAAATTGAAAACATGCCTTGTGTACCTCGACGACGTGATCGTTTTTTCGGCCACGTTTGAAGAGCATCTAAAGCGGCTACTGTCAGTCCTTCAAGTCATGCGGTCCGCTGGACTTACACTCAAACCGGAAAAATGCCACTTCGGCTTCGAAGAACTCCAGTTCCTGGGACACGTGATCAGTCGCGAAGGTGTGAAGCCTGACCGAGATAAAACAGCAGCCGTCGCAAAGTTCGCAAGACCTGTTGATAAGAAAGCGGTCAGGCGTTTTCTGGGTCTCTGCGCCTACTACCGGCGATTTATAGCAGGCTTTGCACACATCGCCTCTCCACTCACCCGCCTTAAAAGGGAAGACATTGCATTTGTATGGGGTGAAGAGCAAGAAGCTTCGTTCAACGAGCTGCGACAGCGTCTACAAACTCCACCTGTCCTCGCTCACTTCGACAAGAATACACCAACAGCCATCCATACAGACGCCAGCAATGTAGGCCTAGGTGCTGTTCTTGTCCAATGCCAAGATGGTGTGGAGAGAGTGGTTGCCTACGCTAGCAGAACGTTGACACGCGCCGAGTCCAACTACTCAACAACGGAGAAGGGGTGTCTGGCCGTCGTTTGGGCAGTTGCGAAGTTCCGCCCGTACTTATATGGCCGCGCTTTCCAAATCGTAAGCGACCATCACTCTCTTTGTTGGTTGACCAACATGAAAGACCCATCTGGACGTTTAGCACGATGAAGCTTACGGCTCCAAGAGTACGACATGGCCGTAGTTTACAAGTCCCGAAGGCAACACTTAGACGCCGACTGTTTGTCAAGGTCACCGATTGAATCACCGATATAGAGGATGATGATTTCCCAAGTTTTTTAGGAGTTGTTGATGCAGCTATCATTTCTCGGCAACAACAAGATGATCGGGAGCTCAACTCACTTGTAGAATTCTTGAACGGACGAGCCGGCAATGCACTAAGAGTGTTCTCGAAGAACTTATCGTCATTTTGTTTACGGGACGGAATTCTGTACAAAAATAACTTTTCATCAACAGGTAGAAGCCATCTGCTGCAGGGTAGTTCCTGGAGCTCTCCGCAGCGAAATTTTACAAGCCTGGCATGACGAAGCCACTGCGGGCCACCTCGGTTTCACAAGAACACTGACACGCATCAAAGAAAAATATTACTGGCCAAGAATCGCAGCAGAGGTTAAACATTACGTCCGAACATGCATTGACTGTCAGCGGCGCAAAGTACCACCTGTCAAACCCGCTGGGCTATTACATCTTGTGCCCGTGCCAGAAACCCCGTTTTCTCAAATCGGAATGGATCTGCTGGGCCCATTCCCAACATCGGACAGCGGCAACAAATGGGTTATAGTGGCGACGGACTACCTCACCCGATACGCGGAGACCAAGGCAATCGCGAGTGGCACTGCAGCTGAAGCGGCCCAGTTCTTCATTGAGAACATGTTCTGAGACATGGTGCTCCAGCTGTCGTCATAACAGACAAAGGTACCGCGTTTACAGCCAAGCTTTTGCGCACTGTGCTTACGCTCAGTAGCACAGCGCATAGGAAGACGACAGCTTACCACCCACAAACGAATGGGCTTACAGAAAGACCTAACAAGACAATTGCTGACATGCTTTGCATGTACGTCGACATAGAACACAAAAATTGGGACCGAATATTGCCGTACATCACATTCGCGTATAATACGGCGCGCAAGGAAACAACAAAAATGACGCCGTTCGCATTAATTCATGGCAGAGAAGTTACGACAATGCTTGACACCATGCTGCCTTACGATTGCAATGATTCAGAGACAGACGCCGCAGACTTCACTGAGCGCGCTGAGGAAGCAAGGCAGCTTGCCCGCGTCAGAATAATGAACCAGTAGCAACTTGACGCGCAACGGTACAACCTTCGCCATCGATTCGTCATTTATCAACCAGGAGATAGAGTCTGGGTTTGGTTTCCTGTACGGCGACGAGGCCTCTCAGAGAAACTTCTACGCCGATACTTCGCACCCTACAAGGTTTTGCGCCGTTTTAGCGACGTGGCCTACGAAGTCGTGCCCGACGCCTCCTCCTGTTCCAAACGGCGCCAGCATCTGCCTGAGACAGTGCACGTGGTCCGCATAAAACTTTACCACTCTCAGTGATGTAAACACTCGCTGGCCGCATCTCTACATGTTGAGCATCGGGATGACGCTCACTCTGGCGGGAGGGTAATGCCGCGTGCATAGCTGCATTTAGAGGCGAGATAGCGACGACAACGAAGAACGAGGATTTGCTCGAGAGGCGCAGCGCAGCAGGGTGAAGAAGACGACAATCTTAGCAGCCTTCTCTGAGAGCGTCTCTACAAGTACCACTGCCCGTGTTTTTAAATAAACCCCCTGTAATTTAAACCCCGCGACAATATGAATGGGAAGAAACTAATGTGCACAAAAAGGCAACTTGACACCGGTAGGAGCCGAGCTTACAACCTTCAAATAACGCCTCCGATTCTGCACCAGTTCACGTACAGTGGTGGTCGTCCTTCCATATAAAATATTGGTTATATCTGTGCTTTTTAAACTTGGGAGTGTTTGCTCCGGTCGTAGCCATGACGGTGTGTGTGGAACTTTCTCCTTTAGCACTCGAAGAATGTTTACCACGCGTCGAAGCATGCAAGTGAAAACAACGCACTGTCACGGAAGCTATCAGCGTTAAATACAGTCCTGAAGGTCTGCCAGCGAGCACGCGCAATATATATCTCGGTGCTCGCACTGTGTCTGGAAAAGACACATGTGTAATTAGGAGCACATTGTTTGGTTCTGTGATGATCTTCCTTCTTACTCTTGATATGCTTCACTGAACAGTTGTTAAGCTTCATCGCTTTGCGTATCTGCAACACAATGACACTATATATATCTAAATATTGGTGATTACGCAGAGAAGGAGAAAGGGTTTTTTCTAATGGGATATACATAGACTTTATTCATCGCTGTGCCATTAAATGTGCTCCTTAATAAATGCTGTGAGCATTTACAGTGTGTTTCTCTAGTGCGTGCAGCGAAAATTGTTCGAGTTTCATGTATCGTGTTTACTTGGTCATAAATGTGAGGATAAAACATGTCAAGCCTCTCTCTGTATCGCACAATCACAACAAAAAGCAAATAAACAAGTTTTATATTTGTTGGAGATACTTTAACGACAGATGAGGTCTTCAGTTATAGAAGTGCGTACAAGAAATGCCCCTCCATGTTCCGCCAACATTTATAAGAAGGCATTGAAGATGGGTTAGTTTATTAGGTAAATAAACCTTGGATGTACAGACAGCATAAGATGAAGAGAGGTGTCAAATTTGCTTGTTGGGAGATAATACAGTGCCGCTTTTGAAAACATAGAACGCGGTTGCAGGCATGGCATAAGACCACTACTAACGCCTCCTCTAGAAAGATGCCTGACGCATGAGAAGAAAAACAGCTGCCACACCCTTTTCCTCCTTCATTTTAAAATGTTCTCGGTCGCTAGCGTTACCTGTGGTGGACAGTGCAACAACGCAGCTTTTTGCATAGCCTTCGAAACAGAGGGTGCACGGTTGCAGGTCTCGAACAACTCTCGACTGACTCGCCCCTATGGGCCGCAGACGAAAAACGCTTAGCTGGTACCGCCCGCCACCGTGATTCCCGCCCTGGCGTCAAACAGTAGAGAACTACCCCGAGTATTGTCATAGATCCTTTCCTTGGCAACTTCCTGCTTAAAAGTTCGATAGATCTCTAGTGCGGACTTCTTAATCATGCCCATTCTCCACAGGTCAGTCTCCATTTCCTTCACTTTCTTCTTAACCGAAAGTTCTTTTTGGTTTGGCCACCTGCTGTTTTCTAAGTATTTACCAGTCAACTTCCTGGTTCGCTTCCTCCATTTTGTATCGACATTCTTCATGTACAAGTAGCTGAAAACCTTCCTAGCCCAACGCTCCTCCCCCATTTCTCTCAATCGCTTCTTAAATTTTATCTTGCTGCTAGATTCCCTGCCCTCAAATGATGTCCATCCCATATCACCTTGTACTCCCTGATTTGGTGTATTCCCGTGAGCTCCTAAAGCAAGCCTACCTATTCCATGTTGCTTAATTTCTAACCTTGCTTGAACTTCTGATCTCATGCACAAGACGGCATTGCCGAACCTCAGATGATAGAGACGGTCGCGAGCGCCACCACGCGGAGCTTGTTTAAAACTGAAGGAAGGCCAACTCCGCTGGGAGCACGAGTCATTCCTCAGGCATCTTTTTAGAGGAGGCGTTGCCACTACTCAAGCGTGGAAAGAAAGAACCAATTTTTTAGTGTCATGGTTGTTTGGCAGCCTCCAACCATGTCATTATTTTTCATCTGTTCTTCAGTGGTCTGTTCTTAGATGTCTATTAATATTTCATGTCATATCCACTGGCAGATTTTTTTATTAACGCTGCACTTTCGTGATGTGATGCTGTGAGCGAGGCGGCCCCTCCCAATGTATACCCGTGTGCTCTGCATGACACCAGGAGAAAAATAAACCTATGTTGAGTATTGCCATCAGCCCTTCCACATATGCCGTCGCAGTGTATGTAGTTTATGGGCTTTGAATGCGTTATCTGCTCGTGAATAAGCTGATAATAAGTCAAAATGTATGAGAAGCCAGAAGTGCACGCGCGTATAACTTTAAGCAGCTCTAGTATTCAACATTAAAGATGAGTAAATATTTCGGCAGTTTTTCATATGGGAAGCACAATATGAATATGAGGTACATTGTAGTTAGTGAAGGCTTCCTGAAACTTCTGTCAGTTTGGTCCATCTGTAGCTCTTTAATGTGTACCTTAAGATAACTACAGGGACCTCTAGAATTTCGCCTCTGTTGTAGGTCGGTGCGAAGGATTTGCATTCCTCGCGCGCTTCTAGCGGTATCATTTTGTTGACTATAGCCACTGGATTATTCTGCCAGTATTGCTGTTCATTGCATGCTACAGAAGGTGGTTGAACTCCCCTCCCCCCCTCCACCTCAAAAACTGATTCTGGCTACGCCCCAGCTGACAGACAAACATTAAGCCAGACGGGTGCACCCTAGATTAATGTTAGCAGATGATGAAGGATTACGTTTTAATGCATGTACACCTGGCAGATTAGATGTCCATAGAACAGGATGGGGAAGGCCTAATAGAGTGTTTCACTTCCAATGAAATGAAAAGTTTTGGTCGATGTCCTGCAGCCTGCTTTTCTAAACAATAAATTGTTGGATCATCAAAGGCTGAACACGTGAGGCGACATGAGAAATACCTAAGCAACAAAGCGCGTCTTGGTAACGCTTCGATAGTGTTTTACACGAACTCGTTAGAAGCTACAAGCTCTCGTTAGATTTGCGCATAACCCTTTCAGCCTTGAAAACTTTGCTGGGCTTCACGCGGTAATGCAAAATCGTAGGATACCGTGAGTCATAAGACAAATTGCGTGACTTTCAGTACACACGCCCCAAATAAAGGGCACAAGCGTAAACTATAGACCTAGGGCCAATCGTAGTGTGTTTCTAGTAAGGGCACAAAAGGTCACGCATTTTCCGAAATAAAACTGTAGAAAGATCACCTCGTATGTCTCCTCGTGCCTTGCGGCTGTCTGTGTCTCGGTAGCAGAACTTTCTGCACGGTAAGCCTTCACGACAGCATCAGCAAGCTCGGAATTTTAAAACTCTCTATCCCAGTCAACCTTCAGCGTATGAATAATATTCGCCTTTGTCAGCCGAAAAGCTAAAGTCACTAGCACCAGTGCTGCGTATACGTGTAAGCTTAAGAGGAGCTCGTGTCTGTCCCTCTAGACGCATGTCTTACTTGACATTAAGCAAGCTTCCGTTGAACCCTCTATTTTTATCAGGGCATCAACCGCCCTAATATCAGGGCATCAGCCTTGGCGAAACTTCTGGTCTTGAGCCGGTGGCCAAAGCGCAGCTCCAGGCGTTAGCCACGACAGTGACAAGCGCGGGACGTGACCGTTGCACCACCGACATTTGGTTGTTGCGATTTCGGACACATCACGCGCCCGTTCTGGATGCGGCCCTGTCTTGCTCTCTCACACCATTTGCTGATGGGCGCTACTAAGCAGCTTGCTCTCAACGCATTTGCCTCTCTCGCCTGTGTACTTTGTTGCATCACCACTCAGAAGGAGTGTTGAAATGGCTTGCACCATTTCGTAAGGATGTTCTATCTTTGATTCTCTTCTTCCTCGAAACACCTCTTTTTTTTTTCTTTTTTTAGCTTCTTGAAGAATGCACAAACCGAGTGAGAACAGCGAGCCGTTTTCCGAAGACGTCTACCTGTTGACATAGGGATTTCATAAACGTTTTGCTGTCTTGCAGAGCACAGTGTTCGGAATACACCGACCGAATATGCGAAAAGAGGAATAATATATTGATCCGTGTGGCGAAATGTATCGGAGCGTTGCTACTGCAAAATCAAAATGTCTCGCCTTAGACCACGGCCGCTGTCCCGAGTATATGTGTACACGCGCGTATGTGCATTTTCACTTTACTTTTATTTATTCGACGGAGGGACTTGGAGTGGGCGTGGCTTCGTCCTTCTTTATCTGCAAAGACTCTGATGCAAGAACATCGGCTAGTAATGCTATGGTTGGCACGGCGAATGACCGTCATTTACTTCGATTCTGTGCCACTTTTTGGACGCACTAGCCGATGTGTGGAAAAAACATTGAGCAAGCATGCAGTTGCTTCTTATAGACCCCCCACCCTCTTTTTTTATTAGGAGTTTCGGAAGCAAATCGGACGCTACACCATTTTGCGCTCTAACGAAATCATTTTGCAACGACGCGAGGGTTTTCTAGATGCCTTGAAATTTATTTGTTTCTCGTGAATACCATTTTCTTTCCATTTTTCTTTCATTCTTTCATTCTTTCTTTCTTTCTTCTTTCAATTTTTACGTAGGTGCACTTATCTTCTTTTCATCCTTTTCACGCTGCCTTCATCATGCAACCAATTTAATGAGTGCTCTACGTTCGTGCAATTTTTTTTGTGGTAAATGAGTCATTAATTTTCGTGTAGGGGCTCGATATCAGCCATTGTGCTGAACTTTTTGTTCTTGTCGAATCAATAAGCATTGCTGCAGAAGAACATTTTATCCATTAGCATTAGCGCTGTGAATAGTTTATGCGTCAAAAAACTGGCTGGGTGCAGCAACGACAGAAAAGTGGAATGATACGGAAGGGAGGAGGGTGTGGTAATCATGCCCAGTGAACTAACCATTAAGCGATGTACAAAGCGCAAGAAAAAGTCAGATACGCATTAATATGAATGAAGATGGAGTTTGGTGGCAGATATTACTTGTATACTGACAAAAGCAATGTTCAAAACATGCAAAAAACTGATTTTTTGAAAAGTGGTGAAACAGTCAATACACATATTCAACTTGGCTTCGCCCCTTTCTTGTTTGATGACATTATTCGTGTAGCTGGCGTAAGGTTCCAATAAAAATTTAAAAGGTTCTTTTTTTTTTACTTGAAGCAATGACCCCTTTATTTCTTTCAATGTCACAGCAGACGCATGCTTCTGAATGGGAACCATTGGTCCACCTTATTTCAAGAAGTGGCCTTGATGTGACGCTGCATGAGAAGTAGCGCTGCTTTCATCACATGTGCTTCCGAGCGCCTGCCCCGGAGATGTGATAGACGCCTTTCCCACTTCAATGTCCTACGTCAGTCATATTTGTTCCTTCGTGCTGCTTCTTTGTGGCTCGAAGCAACGCCGCGGCCGCGTGACGCTTCCTCATTGGTTGCCCATTTGCGCCACGAACGGTGACACGCTATCACAAAACACCGTATCCCTTACGGAGCTAGCGTGACCACCAATATAGTGAGCACGGGGAACGCAATACGCCACCCCACTTATATCCACGGAGTGAATGAGGATGAGCGGGGTGAAGCTTCGTGGGCTCTCAGCTCAACCGTCCGTCCATCCGTCCGTCTGTGCGTCTGTCTGTTTATATCTCTGTCTGTCTGTCCGCCATCTTATGAAACTCCTACCAAACTAAATCACACGCGTCCACGCCATTCTGATGCAATCATAAAGTTCTGTAATTGTGACACTCGCAAGCTGCCTCGTCTACATTTTTTTGTTTTGCTGCACTAGATCAAGCCCCGTGATCTAACCAGCCGGCCACAGATTCAACATGGTGGTGAAGGCGTCGGCGGTGGCTCGCATTAGCTCAACTCGCAAACTACCCGCGCAGAACGGCGAAGCTTGAAGGCCTAAACAAGGACGCGTTCATCGAGAGTTTGGTTTGAATTACGATCGCCGACAACTCTGCAATTAGGCGGAGCAGCAGGGCAGCGACAGTGCGTTGGCATGCCCCAACATGTCTCACGTTTTTTTTTTTACAGCGAGCTGAATCCGCCACCACCACTGTCGGTGCATTCGCTCGTGTCTTTTCTACTGGCTTATCTCCCATAACAACGTCAAAAAATATGACAACTATTTCTTTCTCACTAATTTGCATTAATAACTAGAATTTGGTACAAAATTCATTCTCAAGATAGCCACATCAATGGCGGCGGGATGGGGCAGAACGAATGTGAACATCTTCGACGCACATGGAAGTAGTTTTCCGGCCCCTGTGGAGCTTTCGTTTTCCCTTCACTTCTCAAGTGTAAATGCGCCCTTAAAGTCTACTGACACATTTTGAAAGTGTTCAGAAGAAAAGCCTTTAGATTTCCTACCTTTGTCTTCCTTAAAGACTGTGAAAAAATATAAAATGGTAAAATGCAAAACAAACAAACAAAGACAGAAATAATAAGCGAGGGTAATGTTAAAACTTGTCAAGAGTGGTCTTATCCAGCGACGAGCAGATTTCGCTTATGGCTAGCGTATAAAAAAACGAGGCACTGAATTCAAATAAAAAATAGAACCTTCAAGCAGCTGAAATTAAGAACAACGACTATATAAAAGTGAAACCTTCGAGACCCTAAAACGCTAACACCGAAGACGCCTCATCACGTACCATGGCGATGGAAAAGAATACTTAAAGTGCATGTTATTTTATTTTTACCCCGGGGACTTGTGCGAAATGAAGTCAAGCGGCACTCCTGATAAGCATTAACGTATTAAAACGAGGCAAAAAAAGAGACGTAGTAGAATGTGAACGAAATATGCTTTCCACTTTGAGTAACTCGTTCCGGGAGCTCGAGTGTGTAGGCTGCGTCGAAGCGCATTGATGGGGCGGTGTGCTTCGATAATGATCTGAGCCACTTGCATGAATCTTTCCTCTTCGAGCCGAGCACTTCAGTGCGAGGTTCACTGGTTGTGCTACTCTGCTGCGCTGAAGTCGGGAAGAGCACTCGAGAGGAGGAAGACGTGCCGCGTGTGTGCAGTTCGTATACACTCGCGTCCTTTTTTTTTTTTACTCGCCTGTAGAGCGTGCTTAGCCTCATTAACACTCTTGCTGCGGGAGAGCAATGCTTAGGTGAGTGGACAGCTTGAAGCACTCGACTAGATTAGGTCTTACTTATTACGTAAAAATGTTGCGAGAAGTTATAAAAAAGTATTCGTGTCCTTACAATAATTTTGCTTGACACAATCAAAAAGAAAATCTCGTTCTTTGTAGGGCACACTTCGTTAGCTTTAATGTTTGCAGAGGATACACATCGTCCGCCTCAAATCGATGCTACTATCATTGAAGTGCGGCTCGCGGCGGTGGGTGGGTGAAGACATCAGCACCAGCAGGCTCATTTTGTGACATGATGCCGGACAGTGGGCACAAGTGGTGGTCTGACCAAAGCTCCAGAGGGTGGAGCGTTCTGCGAGAGGACCGAGTATAGAGTTTTCCTAAATATACACTAGAGGAAACTCTGGCGCTAGTGTCTATGGGCGTTGCAACGAATGGTTCTTCAGCGAGCATGGGAATGATGAGTAGTACACGGATTGGTATAATCTTTGTACTTCTGGCTCCGTGTGTATTCGTGCGGCTTGAAGCTGTTTTCTCGCGAAACGAAAATCAGCATATGTACTGCAGTTGCACTTCATACCTTATTCTTTTAGGCTTACCGTTTCAAATTGTGTCACGAAGTTCAAAATGGTTCGTCGTTTCTCTCGAAACAAAGCCGAAACACAACTATAAACGAAGCCACAAGTGCAATTTGCTGCCCGCAAGTGCGTAGGCAAGTCCATGTACTACCCATGATTTCCATGGTCGCTGAACGATCGCAGCACCAGAGTCTCCTCTAGTTAATTTAAAAAAAAAACTCCATGGGACAAAATACCAAAGATCTATTGATTGATATGTGGGGTTTAACGTTCCAAAACCACCATAAAGATGCCATAGTGCAGGGCTCTGGAAATTTCGACCACCTGGGGTTCTTTAACGTGCACCCATATCTGAACACATGGGCCTACAACATTTCCGCCTGCGTCGGAAATGCAGCCGCCGCAGCCGGGATTCAATCCCGCGACCTGCGGCTTAGCAGCCGAGTACTTTAGCCACTAGACCACCGCGGCGATATATATTATATACATACTGGATGTAGTATCTGTCAGATTTGATAATGTGTTGGGGCTCGTGTTGAAAACATCGGGCATGTTCGTGATTCTTAGCACTCGTGACTTTTGTATTGGGATTTCCCCATGGAACATTGCATCACACTTTGTACAGTTGTGGCACGAAAGTTCTGCCCAGTGCGCTAGCGTCCAATATTGTTCAATCTATGAAGAATTTTTGCACAGAGCACAAGTCCCGAAAGGAAGTTTGGTTTTCCTGGTTCACCTTATTTGGTGCTCATACTTGTCTTCCAGGTAACGGCCTGTGGGGCCCTAGTGCTTCTCGTGGTGTAAATATAAATATAATAAAATGAAAGCTTAGCCAGTAGGTCCTTTCCAAACACTTTGACGCCGGAGCTAGCCCTTTCTTATATACTTTATTATAATGACTATGCTAGAAGTGGTAGTGGCTTCGGAACAGTAGCAGCGTGGATGGGTATACGCGTGGCGTCACAGTAGCAACAAGGCAGGATATATATATATATATATATATATATATATATATATATATATATATATATATATATATATATATATATATATATATATATATATACAACAACCTTGGCAAACGTTACTAGGGAAACGTCCTCTCCAGGGAAACCCCTTCTCCGTCAACGCCAGTGGATCAAATTTTTTCATTATAAAAAATTCGAAAGCGCCTGAATGGCATAGATTAAAAGTAAATCACACACTGAACTGCCTGAAAGAAAATGCCGCTCGCAAGCGGGGGGTTCTTTTCCTCAGCACCAGTGGCTCATACCAATAATAAATGTAAGAGAATAGCTACAGTCGAAGGACAATTGTCTTCTTTTTCACATGGTGAGAAAGAGAGGTGCGTAGACTCACACAGCATAAGTCCGCTAAAACTTGTGAATCATATTTTGTTTGATGATGTGATGCGCCCATACACGCACACGCTCACATGCCCACACGCACGCATTATAAGTCCTTTGGGCGAAGCATTCAGTTAAATACGCTTAGAAGTGCGAAAAAGCAGGTCAAATTAAGAAAAGATTTCAACTCATATGACCACACAGCGGTAAGGCACCTGCTTAAAAAGAAGAAAGAGCAAAGAGAGAAATGCTGTCGTAGCACTTTACCATCGAACTGCCTCACGACGCAAATGATCTTGTGCTGGGCAGTCTTCGAAAGCTTTATTGCATGGTCTAGGAGAGCATGAACTCCTGCGATCAGACAAAAAAGTATTAGTGTCAGCTTGAAACAAAAGTAGAAACATTTTACACAGAAAGAGTGAAATATACGCTAATATATACTAAGTAAAGAACTGAACGAAGAGGGCCATGGCGTAGACAGTGACTGCCAGTTCTCTGACCGTATTGACGTAAGGTATGCACAGAGCCGAGAAAGTTTTCCCAATAGTTTGCACCTCTTCTATAGCTCGCTTACTTTAGCGAATGTAGACACTTAATCACTAACGTTTGCTTCATGTGTACATAAGTATTCAGTGACTGTCAAGCAAGTGTAACTCTCAAGAGCAGGCGCACACGTGCGCACATGCGGCGTTATGCGCGCTGAAACGGTGGTACAAACACTGGCCACTCAGTCAGAGCTTGAATAGAGCGCTTTCTACCTAGAAAATGATTATTATATATCCCAACCGCACCCGTGAATGTTAGGAGCGCAAACGCTTTCGTTCGCAGTGTCATGGGTTGCTGGAGTGAGCATGATTTGTATAGCTCTGAGAGAAGAGTGGGTTCAAAGCCCCAGTGGCCTACATCGAGCCCGTCGCTAAACCTCTCGCGATGGAGCCTGTCAAAGTTTGACCGGAACGAAACGAGGTTCATCTGTTTCCAAGTTATAGCGCGAACGGTGTGCCTAATTACCACCGTGTGGTCGGAGGTGTACGGCCAAGTTTAAGAGATATATCTGCTCTCACCGGACATCCGAAACTGTCGTTCCGTATCGGCGTCGATAAGACCTTCGTCAAGAGCCACCTTGGCGCCGTACTGGAGCACCTTGACAACTTGCTCCTGCTCCTCAAGTAGGCTTGATGATTCGTCCACAGCCGCTGTCGCCAGCCCTCGCCGGAGGACACTGGCATCCACCTTGCATGTCCTGCGTCAGAAAGCACTCACGTCACGTTACGAGTACTTAGACCAAGGTTTAAACGGGTGGCATCGCAGCGGGGAAACAGTACACGACGTCGAACTCGGCAGCGCCTTGCCGTAGCTACTCGGCTACCGTGGCGGGTGTGCCTGTGTTGGAGAGAAAATTAAACTTTAATTCAGAACCTTTTCTTTCACACCTGGGCATCTTCTTTATTCTAGGTAGTCATGCTTGCAGGCAACTCACAGGCCCTTTCCACCAGCTGGAGCTGGGTACTTACTTACTAGGACGCATTACGCATAATAATGGTCGCGATATAATATTTTCAGCCGATCACGATTGTTGGTCATTTTTTAAGCACCCAGGAAAGATAACTTTCGTTTTTTTTTCGGCCACAGGTTCTCATAGTTTAGTGACGTCAGCAGCCTCCCACTGGTAATCTCTATTTCGTTGCACGCCCTGCTCGTGAATAGGTGGAATGCTTGGGTTGTTTCGGCAGTCCCATAGCTAATGAATGCTTTGAAACACCACTACCTTTATCCATTCGATCTCGAGTTTCTTTTGACGTTACTTAAAATTTATATTTAGTTTCATAATTGCCACAAATTGCTTCTCATAGTCCTGTTTTTTACACAGACCCATCATTTTTATTAAATAACGACAACGTTGTTTCCAAGGTAGCCTGGGAAGCAGTTTTCGAGACAACGACCAGATAGCACACGCACGCTGTAGGACGTAGCGCATTGAAGAATACATGAATGTAGCCGCTTCAATTCACTTCGTAGCTCGAGAAATGTTTTTCTCTTGCAAAATATATAACAAACACCAACGTTGCAAAGTTGAAAAAAAAAGAGTAGTAGGTTCCAACCCCACTACGATTTCGGCTAAAATATGTTTGTATGTGTTTATACAAAAATACCAAATATAAGTTCATGTAGGAAGTAAGAAAAAGTGGCAACAATTGCTGCCTGGCCATGGACAATATTGTCGCAGAAAAAAAAGCAAACTTCTGTAAAAGTAAGTTGTACTAGAAATAAGCCCTTGTTATTATTATGCCATACTAGTCACAGTAAAAGTTACTTCAAGTGCATCCGAACCACTGGTATGTAACTTCCGTTAAGTGTACACAGCGATTAAGTCAGAGTTTTCAAGAATCAGCTTTAAAGGGCGAGCAAACAGCCCTGAGGTCCAGAAATGTTTGAAAAGATATATATGTGCAGTTGTTTTTGTGAACATGCTGTCGCAAGACTTTTGTGAATACGCGCTATATTAAGGAAGTTACAGGGGTTAGAACATTGGTCTAAGCTGGTTTCAAATTTTCGCGCGGCCTCACCCCCTTCTCCCTTCCATGAAGAGGATGGCGTAGCCCATCGTCATGACTCCGCCCACTTCGTCGACGTAACACCACGCCAGCGATTGACGTCATCAGCGAACTCCATCAGTCGGAACGCACTTCTGCTTGCTGCAAAACGTTGTTGTTTGTTTGCCGTTTGCCGCACAAGCCACGTGCCAACCGTATAAGTGTCAGGTGTGAAGTGTCAACCACAAAGGATGAGGTCCCCGACGTACGTCGCTGGATGGCCGATTCGCTTCAGCCATGCAGCGCGCAGGGCCCCATCGTGAGGCACCTGGCGCGGATGCTCCTCCGCTGCCCAGTCGGTCGATTTGCAGCCGACGACAGAGCAACGCTTTTCACCCGTCTTGCTCATGTCAAGGGCGAAGTAGGTTTGTACGTGCGCACAGGCGCTGTAGTTAAGCGAGGAGTGTACACGTGCACGCGACAAATGCGAGGCTGGTTCTTTCCCCACAGTGCCAAGAAACAAGGGACAGTTTCTAGCTGTGGGTGGGAACAAGAACTGACGTTGACTTCCCTACTGTTTTTTCACATCTGATTTAGACCAATCGGCGAGCTGCTTTGGCGACCTGAGTGCTACGTCACGTCGCTGATCGCCGAGTTGACGTCACTGGGAGTGCAAGGGGGTCAGTCAGGCGTAGGAAAGAGGCATGGGAATCATTTTTGGAAATAGAGGCTCAGCGCGGGGTGCAGCGCTGTAATATACGTGATCTTTACGGTCCAATCTACGAATTGCCGAGCTTGTATGGGGGGTGTGAGAAAAAAAAGTCGGAGCCTGTTTACTGGCCTTTTAATGAAGCTAAGAGACATTCCACATTGTGAATTGTCCAAGTAAAACATTTTCCCCGTAATATGTGACAAGTTGGGCTGTGCAGCGAACAGAGAGAGTCATTCCTGTAGCAGTTTAATCAGATATTTATGAAGCCATTGGTGAAATTATCATCATCATCATCATCATCATCATCAACCAGGCTACATTCACTGCAGTACAAAGGCCTCTCCCATGTTCCGCCAGTCAACGCGGTCCTGTGCTTTCTGCTGCCATTTTACACCTGCAAACTTCGTTATCTCATCCGCCCACCCAACTTTCTGTCTCCCCTTGACCCGCTTGCCTTCTCTGGGAATCCAGTTAGTTACCCTTAATGACCAGCGGTTATCTTGTCTACGCGCTACATGTCCGGTTCATGGAAAACAGTATGTGTAACCTTAAGAGACAAGAAAACAGCCGAGTGAATCAGGGAACCAACCGTGGTTAAGGGAATCATTATTGAAATCAAGAACAGGAAAATATCAAGCAGCGGTTATTTTGAACACAGTATGAAGAAAGTATGAGACATATAACGGCGCTGACATGCCACTGGTTTAATTGAAATAAAAACGACAAGTACTTTTTTCTAAAGGCGAGCACGCATGCTCCCTGTCAGACGTAAATCACATGTCAAACCGATTGATTGATAGATTGATATGTGGGGTTTAACGTCCCAAAACCACCATATGATTATGAGAGACGCCGTAGTGGAGGGCTCCGGAAATTTTGACCACCTGGGGTTCTTTAACGTGCACCCAAATCTGAGTACACGGGCCTACAACATTTCCGCCTCCATCGGAAATGCAGCTGCCACAGCCGGGAATCGAACCCGCGACCTGCGGGTCAGCAGCCGAGTACCTTAGCCACTAGACCAGCGCGGCGGCGCCACATGTCAAACCGAGACTGTGTGAGCTCGATTTCGAGTCACCCCTGTTTAGGAGGCCCCACCCCTTAAGCACCATCTTAGCTCTCCTTTAAACATTTTTTAGAATTATTTAATTTTTTTCTTTAAAAGGTTTTTAAGTACCTGTCCGCGTTCATTACCGAACAAACACTAGAGATGGCAGCAAAACAGCGAGGCGTCTTCGTGCGCGTGATCACTGCGGCAGTAGAATCTACTTTCTGCGCACCGTTTAAGCAGAAAGTTTATGACGTATGTATGAAAGAAAGTCTAAGAATACTTCAGAATGCATTTCTATCATCTTACTTTTTGTTTTGTGTGTTTTTTCGTGCGTTTAACTTGAACGGCCACGAACTACCTCGGATCAAAAATTCTGATACACATAATTTAATCCAGCTCTTGTAATTTACACAATCATAACCATAACACGGTTTAACTGATGTAGCTTAAGAGTTTGTGGACTGTAATTCGAGCGTGTATCCGAAATTCAATGCAAAGACTAGAACAATAATACAAACAATATGTCGAATTGTGCTCTTCTTGAACCGTCATGTTACTGGGAAATATACCGACCACGCCACTTCCCGCCCTCCAACTCGCGTCGCTTATTCCCCCCCCCCCCCCGCTTGTTTTTTGTTATCGTGGAGCCGTATACGTCAACGTCTAACAGCCCGGAAGCAATGCGGACCAAGGTGACTCCCTGTTTTGTTAGTTCCTCTCCATCCTTGTCGCTTCCACGCTGTTAGCCTTTGACATGTACCATTAACTTGTCCAAAATATTGCTAGTCTGAGCCGTATACGGCTGAGCTACCGTGGAAGTTTGTATAGCATCCGCTGACACAAACCTCCCAATACTCCAAAGCTAGAGTTACTGTACGAGTTGCCCTAACTTCATCCGAGGGGTGCAGATGCTATTCTCTATGAGTAGTAGTGGAAAACCGGCAAAGCATGTGGGCCTTGCCGAGTGCGCAAGTGGGGGCCTTTTCTTAGCTGCCAATCTTCGATTGTCTGGTTGTCTGGACTTTTTAAGGTGTATTCGAGTATTGTGGTAGAAATCGCAAAGGCAATGGTGTGTGAATAATGATCCTTGACTAGACCATTCAGATCAGCCTTTATAACTCGCCAACGCCCCAGTCGACAAAGCCCAGCAACTGACGCATGAATGCTTCTGATGAAACACGTCAGCTTCAACGGCCACAAAGGCTACATACGCTTGGTTGAAACTGATCACATTCGTCAATGAAATTAGGAATCTACAACCACAACGCGGGAATGGGGAGGTGGAAAGCAACTATTGCATTTCCATAAAATGCACCGTAGCGGTTTCTTCAAGCTATTAAAAAAACTCCCCGAATAGGAGAGATTGTTAGGCTATAGTTTGTCATCAATTGATAGGTGCCTGTTCTTGTCTGTTTCATCTCTTTCTTTTTTTCTTGTGTCCTTTACCTGGCGCGAATTCGACATAATTTCAACCATTTTACGACCAAGCTACAATGACGATGCCTGGAGTGTCAGCAATTGATTCACCCCATTTCGCGCTGTGAGAAAATAAACAATGACACAGCTGCGAAGCATTCCAATGTAAATACCTCGCTTGACTTCTCTCGCTGAAGAACTACGGTGCTTCACCGCTCAGAACCACAAACTCCACTTGCGACATGCTGAAATAGAAGCTGATGCTGAAATTGCGGATACGATGGCGAGAAAGAGAATGGGCGACGAAGACAGCGCATAAACTTGAAAAAATCGGATGAGTTGACAAATGTAATGAAATGCTTACGTTATATTTTATAGGTTCAGCTCCAGCATACCGCTAAACCTTTTGTGACGAATTGATTGCGTCTTTTTTCTGCACATTTGTAAAAGATTCGGGGTGCTGGAATTTAGGAAGCTGGTGGCCAAACTATATTCCAGAGAAGAGCGAAAAAAAAAAAATTGGTGGCAGGCAGGAAAGAAGGTGATAACTAAGCGTAATTGCGCATAGCTGGAACTGCTATACTCGAGGCGAGGCACCTGCGGAAAAAATTCATATATGCGTAGCGGAAGCAATTAGCCAACAGTTATTCATTTTTCTAACGAGAATCATTCAGCAATAATTTTGCAGACACTATCGCTGTGGCTCAGAAGTACAAAATGACGCGATACATTGCGCGTGTTTAAGGAACTGCCCAGTGAGTGGTCTTCATTACTGCAAAGTTATTCATGAAATGAGACGTGACGAAATCACCTGTTATTGTCATCATCATCATCATCGTCGTCATCGTCATCATCATCATCAGCAGCAGCAGCAGCAGCCTTACTAGGCCCACTGCAGGGCAAAGGCTTCTCTCATAATCCACCAATTAACCCGGTCTTGTGCTTTCTGCTACCACGTTATGCCTGCGAACTTTTAATCTCATCAGCCCACTTAACTTTCCGTCTCCCATTCGTGCGTTTGCCTCTCTGGGAATCAAGTCAGTTACCCTTATTGACCAGTGGTTATCCTGCATTCGTGCTACGTGCCCGGCCCTTGTCCCTCTCTTGTTCTTGATTTAAACTGTTGTATCCTCAGCCCCAACTTGTTCTCTGACCCACTCTTCTCTCTTCTTATCTCTTGAGGTTACACCTATGACTTTCTTTTCCATCGCTCACTGCGTCGTTGTCAATTTAATACTGAATCGTCTTTGTAATCCTTCAGGTTCCTGCGCTGTAGGTAAGTACCAGCAAGATGCAGCTGTTATATACTTTCCTCTCGAGAGTTAGTGGCAGATTACCATTCATAATTTGAGAATGCTTTCCGAATGTGATCCACCCTATCCTTATTCATTTAGTTATTTCATTTTCGTGGTTCAGCCCCACAATTACTACTTGTCCTAAGTAGACATATTCCTTTCCAACTTTCCGCGTCTCTCCACTTATCGCAAAGCGCTGTTTCAGGCCGCGACTGTTGCAAATTTCTTTAGTTTTGTGCATATTTATTTTCAGACTTACTCTCCTGCTTTTCGTGAGAGAAATAGACGACACCTGCGAGGTATTGTGCTGTTTCAGCAATTCCTGAAGCTAGACGCATTGAATAATAGGGCTGCGACACAGTCTCCAATAACCTCCGTACTCGTTTCCGTTTGGTCCCTGTTAGATGTCCGCCCAACGATCGCTATTATTTTATATTTCATTGTCGGGGTGTGCTCACTTCACCGAATTATTTTTTCTGCAATAACAATTATATAGACACTGTGGGTGCGTTTCTACCATCGCCATTTCCCTGATGTTTCCTACGAAGTCCAAGTCGATAACATCTGCCCGGATGTCGTATATTTATGAGCAAGTGAAAGCACGCGTGGGTGGTTGATAAACGCTGCCTAATCAGAGAAGGAACTAATCAAGGTGGACGATTGGGCGAGTTGGTGATTCATGATCGACGTATGTAACTGCGCGGTAGTAAACACGGACGACAAGAAGATACAAGGACAAGCGCAGACTATCAACTGAAGGTTTATTTTTCACAAACCACATATATATGACTGAACCAGAAACAGAAAACACGAAAATCTACAAAAAATGATGACTTGGCACTTAACAATCGACAAAACGTGAACGTTTGACAAAAGCAGATTCAAGGACCATGTGCGCCACTTGCCAGATACCGTAGCTCTTTATCTAAAAGAGCTAACGACGGTTTGCTGACGCAGCGTTCTGGTTCCCGTGCCATTTTTTCCGCTTCGACAATCATACGGGTATGATCGTCTTTGTGCCTGAACATTACGACCGTGCTTTCGAACTGCGCAAGGCAGCCACACCTACTGACGTGCTGAGCTAAAAAACCCTCATTGCCAGTGCGCACATTGCGTGCGTGCTCGCGCAGGCGCTCATTTAAGCATCTCCCAGTCTGCCCGATGTAACACGCACCACAAGATAGCGGAATTCTATAAACTACATTCATGTCACATCTGACAAACTGGGTTTTATGCCTGACAGTGCAAGCTTGTTTGCACTGTGAATGTAGTTTATAGAATTCCGCTATCTTGTGGTGCGTGTTACATCGGGCAGACTGGGAGATGCTTAAATGAGCGCCTGCGCGAGCACGCACGCAATGTGCGCACTGGCAATGAGGGTTTTTTAGCTCAGCACGTCAGTAGGTGTGGCTGCCTTGCGCAGTTCGAAAGCACGGTCGTAATGTTCAGGCACAAAGACGATCATACCCGTATGATTGTCGAAGCGGAAAAAATGGCACGGGAACCAGAACGCTGCGTCAGCAAACCGTCGTTAGCTCTTTTAGATAAAGAGCTACGGTATCTGGCAAGTGGCGCACATGGTCCTTGAATCTGCTTTTGTCAAACGTTCACGTTTTGTCGATTGTTAAGTGCCAAGTCATCATTTTTTGTAGATTTTCGTGTTTTCTGTTTCTGGTTCAGTCATATATATGTGGTTTGTGAAAAATAAACCTTCAGTTGATAGTCTGCGCTTGTCCTTGTATCTTCTTGTCGAGAGAAGGAACGCGTTGACCGTTTTGTCGAAGCGCGAAAGGCGTATTGAAATAAGAGCCGAAAGTGGGGCTGCGTGCGCCCTACAGGTGTGATGCGTAATTTTACCTGTTGGGTTTGGTTGCCCGTGGACGCACGCACAGTATCTTGAAAGGTGATTAGCAGATGGTTTATATAGGCTGCGTTCGGATTCTTAGACAGCACGTATACAGTCTACGCAGACTGCTTAGAAAACGGCACCAAGCCCATGCTGTCCGAGAATCGGGACACTTCTGAGCGGCTTTTAAGCGAAAGTGCGCCACCTCGCGTCGAAAAAAAGCTAAAATAAACAAACGTAACAGTAGTATTTCTGGCTTATTTTGTGTTGAAATCAAAAACAAATAAATGTTACTCACATTGAGCGTCTATAGAAAAGTGTCGCTTGTGTGCAGACGACTATTCAGACGAGATCCGATCCATCTGAGCGATTCGCTGAGCCGCCATCTCGATTAGACTGCAAAGTAGCCTGCATAGTATTTGTCTCAATGCAGTCTTCTCGGCGTTGTCTATTTAGCCGGCTACGTGAGAATTGAAATGGGACTTAAGATGGCCACCGTCCATTTAGCTGTCTAGTTAGCCATCTACGGTGAGTATTAGAACAGACCCATAATTTGTACGTTTTTTGCAACGCCTTGCACTATCATCGCTAAGTTTAATTACTCGATCCTTAGGTTATACGAGACTGCGTATAGCGACTATGGTATAAAGCCCCGAGATATGGAGCATTTCCCTCTCTTTCCTAGTTTATGTTTCTCGCTCATCTTTCTTGTCTTGTCTTGTCTTGTCTCCTAGGAGATCTTGGCTCATACCCACATGGGGGATTGGCACACTGTACCTCATAACAGATCATTTTTTACAACGCTTGCTAAAAAATAAACAAAAATTAGATAGGAACAATAATAATGTTCATTTGAAAAAAACGTGAAAAATTGGAGAATAATGCGATAAACCAGAATATAAAAACAAATTAACAAGAATGAGGAAGGGGGAAAAAGAATTGGATATATCTGGCAGTACCACTAGCAGCGTATCCTTCCGGTTGCCTGGATGAATTTATGTAGCGCTGACAGAATAGCACTGCGGCCCACACCCAATTGACTGGATTCAAACGATAATAGGGTGGATGTATTGACTGGCAATCCGAGCATACCAATCGGTCTTTCAAGAATTATTCGGCGCAGTGAGGCGAAGCGCCGGCATGTGAGAAGAAAGTGATCAATTGTTTCTGGTTCATTGCAAACTACACATGGGTTAGTTAATGAAAATCCTGATTTGTTGAGATAAAAATTTAACAGAGGAACTCTACAGCGAAAGCTTGTGAGGGTCACCTCACATTGACGGGAAAGGCATTTTGCGGTGTTTTATGTGAATTTCAAGTGCCGAAATTCTTCAGATTGTAGAAGCGACGTTTCGTTGATTTTTAAGATTAACAGGCATTTGAATCGTTCGGCAGTAATAAAAGGAAACTGTAGAGCTACTAGCACCACAGGGAAATTCAAAGATGATGAAGCGAGCGAATCAGCAATTTCATTTAGTTCAATTCCAGCATGCCTGGGGACCCAAATAAACCGAACTTCTGATAGGCTATGAGGTACGAGAGACCAAAATATCTTAGAAGAGGAGACTTCTTTGCGGACGTGAGATGTGTACATAGAGACAAAGCATCCGAAATAATAATAGCTTTTGATTGCTGATAATTTAGTTTTCGAAGAGCCAATGTAATAGCCAGGAATTCTGCGAGATAAATTGGTGTGAAGTCAGGCAATAGGAGCGCAAAAGATCAATTAAGCTGATGAGAAAAAATACCTACTCCAGCCTTTTGAAGATTTTGCGTTGCGTCCGTCGAAATTACTACGTATTTAGGAAAATGACTGAGATGGTCTTGAAGGAGGCCCTTCAGAACATGCTTTAGAAGTAACTTGGCATTTTTCGGAAAAATATCATCAAAAGTTAAGTCAACTGGCACCGAGCATTGGGTTTGGGGGGTTGAATGCCGGAGGGAAACGTGAAGATTTGATAACAGAGACTCGACGAAAATGACTTGGGGTCTTTGATAACGAAACCACGGGCGCTGAAAGAAAGAAACCGGATGTTTGATGAAAACTGTATGTGACCAGAAGAGGAGCGCATCGTAATGTTTTAAAAATGTTTGCACAGTAAGCTGTTGAAATCTAGCAATCAAGTGGAATGATTCTAGCTTTCAAATAAAGCCCGCTATTCGCGACACACCTAGGCAGCCCGAGACACAGCCGCAGAGCTTGCCTTTCTAGCAATATAAGAGGTCTTAATTTGTACTCAGCACTTCCAGAAAACAGAACGCAGCCAAACTCCAGAATTGCGCGTACGTAAAGTTTGTATATTATAAGTAACGTATCCCTATCTGTTGTTATGTTCGTCTTTTTTTTTCGTTGCTTGTCTGTCTCAATTCTTTTTTCACGTGTTTATTTTCTGTATTTCTCCCTAGTTTTCTCTTTCTTTCTATCACTTTCTTTATTCCGTTCTTTTCGTATTTTTTATCTCTATTTTCTTCTAATTCCTATTTTTTTTACGTGTTTCACATGTACCACTTCGCCCCGCAGAATTTTAGCTTAACGCTCGCACCTGCTGTTCTTGGTTGTTGGTTTTGCCCAGTTTTTTAGGGCGCATACCCTTTTGTAGTTTTCTGCAGACAACAAATATTTTACTGCTGGCTTGAACACCTTTGTTTTGAAAAGGAAACAAACACACTGCGACAGGCTGTAAAACAGAACATGACAAACTGGCCCACTGAAACAAGCCTTGAAAACACGCCACCTCAGATGTTATTACTATCAGGTGCACTTTTTTGTTTTCTGCCCAAATAACCTTTGCCTCTAAGCGTTGGCATCGTCAGCTTTACCCAACAAACGCACCGAATGAATTTTGTGGTCCCAGCAGGAATCTAGCCCCCAAATTCTGCGTGGCAATCCAGTATTATACCACAGAGCCACACCAGGTTTCAGAACTGCTTTTCAATTAGAAAACAATGTTCGTGAAACATCAATTAGTGTTGCAGTACTGGTTATGCTGTCTCGTAAACAGTACATAAGCACTCCGGTCATACAGTTGTCAAGTCGGGTTAACGACAACTGCAGTGAAGCGCCATCCACTGAAGCTAATTTGTCTAGCAGTCTCCAGGGCCACAATCTTTGCTGGCACAAGCTCTATACTTATCAGCATAGCGCTTCTGCTGTTGCTAATACCTATGTTGCTGTTGGCATCATTACATAAGAGCGAACATGCGACTGTTTAACATATGTCTGTGCGTACAACAATTGTATACATCTTTAATGTCATCTCGTAACAATTCACTGAATAAATAAAATATAACGCAGTCACCTTCCCTCTGCATGCTTCGCATAACATCGTTACCCAAAGTACTTGGGAACTGCTGAATTTTTTTGCGCCGCAGCTATACGCTTTCTATCGATGTATAAGCGGAACATATGTGGGGCTCTGAGACATTGCGTTTACAGAAGCCAAAGTCAAAAGGAGCAATTACCTTTATTAGTAGTCAGTAGAACGCGTATGTTTGTACTCACAACAAAACGGGTATGAAAACTGGTGCGAGAGTAGAATGTTTTAGCGTACCAAATTGAAAAAAAAAGAAGAAAACAATAGCGAAGAACACCCAGCTTGCATAGTAAATCAGGAGCTTGGATAGTATGCATAGCAAACTAAAAGCTTTATCACGCGTGAACAAGAGTAAATATACGAGTTCGAAGAAAACTATTTAGCTACAGGGCTTTGTAGAATAGGCCCTGGTGCTCAGAGGGCAGAAAAATAAATTGAGTTCGGGAGTTCCTTAGGTGGTGAATAATAGTAGAGTTGTTGTGTACGTTGTATCTTGTGCTATAACACAAAGTTTTCGAGCATTACCAGCTTCAATGATGAAGTCTTTCAGGCGCTCGTACACATCTTCAATAGTCCGAAGGCACGCGCATGCGAATCGCGTAGTTGGCATCAGATTTTTGCAAATTCGGAATTTTCCTGATGAATATGCAATCCAGCATATATAATTTCCATCTGCCCTGCAGATGCTTTTCGTCGCAATACCACATCACTCAACCTACGCATACCTTCTATAGAACGCGTTCTTTTTTACATATATTGTGCAGCGCTGGGACGACATTTTCATACAATTCGGATATTTTTACGCTTCGTAGCAGGTCCGTGAAGCAGTGCTTAAAGGGGCCTTGCAACACTCTTTGAACATGGTCAGAAAACGTTGCCGATCGGTAGTAGAGACTCCCGAGAACACGCGAGCCAAATATTATAGCACAGCACGCAGCCTGCAATTTACAATAAATTACCAAATTACGCTAAAAAATTGCTTTCTCTTCTCTTGACAAATCCCTGTAAGTGCCCAAAAATCACGCGTCAACGACCCATCTATCAGCCATTGGCTTAATTGAACATGACGCGCTCACTCGTTACTGAGATCGCTGCGGGAGGCCGCTACTTGTCCGCGCGAGCGCGCGATCACACTGAAAAAGTTGCGCATTCGAAGAATAAAAAAAGAAAAAATTGCTCAAGGTCACGAAGCGCACGTGACGTTTTTCTCTGGCCCTCTCAGCTCTCCTTGCTTAGCTTCCAGCGCTTTCGTCGGGACGAGAGAAGAGAGAACGCAATTGCAGCATGCGACAAATCTTTGTAACTCCACTCGCACTGGACGGATTCTTCAAATTTTTGCAGTGTTGAATTCGTGAGGCAATAAGCTCTTCCAGGGAATTCATTCCATAGTTACTTGAAAAAGTGTTTAAGGGCCCCTCCAAGACCTTCGCGGAGCACTGGGGCCCGGGTTGAAACCTAGCCTGGTGAATAAAACATATTTTATTCATTTCGTTGTGGCAATGATCACCTTGCCTGGTAACATGACAGACTTACAACTTTCTCGTTCAGGTAGCCTAGAAATGGTAACGGCCATTAAAAAAAATCATGCTATTACATGCATCGTAGAGTTGCCGTAACCACTGAATAAAGGTCGCTAAAGGTCGGCTTGCGTAAAAATAAGAATACAAAAGGAAAAAAAAAACAAAGACCCATGCAATACAATTTGAAGGGAAGGACGAGGATATATACTGGATTACGGGGGATGCTTTAACCTTTCGCGCCTGAAATAGAGTTCCACGGCTTTGACGTCGAGGAGCTTCCATTTTTCCGCGCCAGCGCGTCAGAGCGGGAATTGCATGTGTGAAGATTGCTCGGAGAATCGTAGGGCAAATATTTGCACCAGAGAATGAAGCGCTCACTCGATAAGGGATAGAAGGAGAGGCTCCACTTTTTACGGAGGCGCGTAGCGGGGCTATACAATAGCGACGAGCACGAGCGGTAGCTGAGAATAACAATAATAATAATAAAAAGAAATGCCAATCTTCTGTTCGGGTGGAAGAGAAGATTGCAAAGCAGATAGACAGGCAGGAAGATGGAAGACATGAACTAGCGAATAAATTTTAATCATGAGAACGGCGTTTGATGAATAAGATGCCGGAGCGAAGAAAAAAGAAAATGTTCTGTGAAAGTTTCTCATTCTAAACGCTTCCTTTAGGCGAAAAATTTTCCCTGAATAACGGAAAAAAAGAGCGCTGCCATTTTAATTTGGCTATAAACTAACCTTCGTGATTAGTTTGCCTCTCACAATAATGAAAAAAAAGAAAAAAAGATCATTTCAAGCAGGAATATAAGACTCTTACGAAGGCACCGAAAAGCATCAGTATTAGTGTCCTCACTCATTCTTATTAGTATACCACCTTAGCGTATAGTTTTCAGGTACAGAATTTCCGAAATTCCCCTTGTGAATATGGCGTGACGTACAGTATTACGTGGCTATCTAGTGCTGAACAAAGCGGGCATAAATTCAGCCGAAGCTCTGGAAAGCTGCGCTTAATTCACACATCCTCTGCAGTTTGGAAGCAGATAATCTTATGATTTTAAAAAAAGTATTCGTTGTTTAACTCGTCAAACCTACAATCACATTAGTCGCGTTGCGCTGGGCGGCTCCGAATTAATTTTGACAATTAACCTGTGTTCGCTCAACAGCACCCTAAGCCTAAGCATATCTGATTCGTTTTGATTTCCAGCAACCGAGGTAGGTCCATGCTCGATACTATCACCTCAAGTTGAGCAGCCTGGACACCGTAGTTATTTCGCCACCACGGTGAGTGAGGCCCACAGAGTATTGTGACTCGATGGAGGCGAAATGGTAGAGTGCCATGTCAGTTCACCTTAAAAAACACGAGACGGTCGAAATTTCCGGAGCCCCCCACCACGGCGTCCCTCATAATCCTATCGTGGTTTAGGTGCGCAAAGCCCCAGATAATATTATTAGGATATGGGAACAGATTGTTGCTATTAGATTATTGTGAGGCATATAGCCACAGCGAAAGAAGCTACGAAAAGCTGTGTTTCCTGCTTTTCTTATGTATACTTCTGTGGCAAAGCTCACCCCGAACATCATAAGCGTGGGCAGGGCTCCCTAATAGGGAGGAGACGGGGGACAAAGTTTTATTGCAGCACTTCCTTCCTCAGTTGTGCAGTCAAAAGGAGAACCTGCTTAATAATAGATTTAAAAAACTCAGCATTGGCTCATAGTTCAGATATGCCAGTATATACGTAACGCATGAGCTACAAATGGACGGACGGATGAACTAACAATCGAGCCCACGCTAGTCAAGTGACACATTATTTAAGCAGCTCCCAGACCTTTTCCCACGAGCCAGCTGTGCGCCATGTGACGTCACTACTTCTCGGGCATGTGCAGCATGGTTCTCGATAAGCCATGCGAAGCTGCTCAACATCGGCTAGTGTAGCTTATGCTACGAAAATGAAAATGGGGCGATAACGTGCTCCAATGACCTTGACTTTGCTCCCTGGCTTTTCCGAAAATAACGACAAAAAAAGTCAATATAAGCAAAGCTTTGTCCAACGCGAAGAACAAGTGAACTGCGACTTTTTGATATCGTCTGATGTCACTCCCACTACACTTCTTGCACACCAAAAGACTGGCGCAGCACAGAACCCACAGAAGCCTTGTCGCATACAGGGGTACTTCAGGCGAAAAAAACAAAGACGTTGAAAATCATACAGAACATTCCCGACGTACTTTCGCTTTAGTTCCGGCGGTGTAATTGTCCACGTTTTCTGTTCACTCGCTCGTTGTTGCCGAAGGAAACGCTTCGCATCGCGTTGCTTTGACTCACACTTTTCAGATAATCCTGAGGAGCGCATCGAAATGCGTCTATAGGAAACTTTTAAACCTACTGCGCGCGTACACTCACTCACTTACTCACTCACTCACGACGTGTTCGGCTTTTGAATTATAGCAGACGTAGAATGGCGGAATCTTCTCTATGTGCCGCACTCAGTTTCGGCACAAGGCCGAAGCAATGAATGTGATAGCAACACATCAGACTGTTATGCGGAGTAATGCTAGGAGACCTAGGAAACGAAATGTAGTGAACATGGTCGATTGTGCTTGAATTAACAGTAATATGGTAACCACAATATGTAAACAGGTGTTGTTGTGAATAGTTGGTTGCGTGACATCCGACAGAAGGCGAAGTCTAATTTCGGCATAGGATAAACGCGTAAACGCGACAAGCCACCAGTTTTCAAGTCGAGCTACATTCACAATGCAGCATCCAGTGACTATCACCGGCACATCTAGGCACACAACACGGAAGTTCTGCAGCAAGAAGTTCATAATGTCAGTCCCTGGGGTTCTTGGTGAGATGAACACTATTGCGACGACTAAGCCATGCAATGTTCTAACCGCACAAGCGCTACCACAACTAATCTGGGGCAGTGTTAAGTTTGTCCGTCGAAAGTTATAATGGTGGTGCGCATTCATTTTGATGGAAAACAAGTTGACAGGCATGACAGGATCAGTGAATTCCCGAATAGTCCTGGACTTTATGCGAGCAATTTGAAATACCAAGCATTCCTCAGCGAACTTCGGCGACTTTGAGCGTATCTATCTATTTATCTATCTATCTATCTATCTATCTATCTATCTATCTATCTATCTATCTATCTATCTATCTATCTATCTATCTATCTATCTATCTATCTATCTATCTATCTATCTATCTATCTATCTATCTATCTAGACGCCTACGGCGTTTAGCTCTCATGGTCGTTTCGATAATGATATCGATACCACAATTGGTATGGCAAAACATGACTGTAGGATTAACACTTTGGACTAGTATTAACACAGAAATCATGAGTGAATGTTATGAATGTGATGGTTTATATTTCATAGTCTTGCTGATCTTGCGGTGGTTTCTTTCAGATGACCTATTGTAAAACTGGCATGATTTGACATGACTGCAGGGCGAACATAAGTGACAGACTCTAACGTGGAAATCATTACACGCATGTCATGTAAGTCATGACTACACGCCACGCTCATAATGCGCTCGCGGTCATTTCGATAGCTTCACATATAACAAATTTGGTATTATGTCACGTGAATGGAGGAAGAACGTATGTGACTGGTGCAAACATGATAATTATGAAATGCGTGTCATGTAAGAACATGACTACATGCCACACTTATGATGCGCTCGCGGCTGTTTTGCTAGCTTCACATATGATAAATTCGGTATTACGTAACGTGAATGGACGGTGAAGGTAAATGACATGTCCAAACAGGATAACCTTGGCTTGCGTGTCATGCAAAGCATGACTACATGCTATGCTCATAGCGCACTCGCGGCCGTTTCGCTAGCTCCACATATACCAAATTAAGTGTCACGTGACGTGAATAGATGACGATGGCATATGAGACGCAGAAACATGATAATAATGACAAGCATGTTATGTAAAACATGACTACATGCTACACTCATAGCACGCTCACGGCTGATTCGCTAGCTCCACACATACTAATTTCGCATCACATGACGTGAATAGACGATGAAATAAAATGATAGGTCCAAACACGATAATTTTGACATGGAAGGTATGTACATTATAATTTACGATCGCCTCGTAACATTGTGCTCATTTTAAAGTGACATGTCAGCCTTCCTCATTCATGCTTCGCATATCGTTGATTCCTACTGTACGTGAGATCAGCCAACTTTTTTTCTGTAGTTTCAGAGTGAAAGTAGACCCAGAGACGTTTTGGAATGCCACTTTCATCCAATTGTATGTGCTCCAGTGAACCCACCGCTCTATTGACCAAACCACTAGACACCTAAATGTTTAAGCGAAGCATGCATGGCTTGTCTACATGCTTCGCTCAACAATGTTTTTTTAGGCCTATTGACAGTGAGCCAGTGATAAATGGTGTATTACATAGCTCGCCAATAGTGATATGGACAATATGAGTAGTGTGGCTTAGCTGTTTATTGCAGCGCGCTGAGGAACGAGGAGTCGCTGGTTCTGAGTCTCCAGTCGGTACCTTAGAATTTTTTTCGAACTTACTTTTCTTTCTGTAGTGTTTACATATCATCATCAGTGGCCGGACTACAACCACTGCAGGACAAATGCCTCTCCCATTTTCCGCCAGTCAACTCGGTCCTGTGCTTGCTGCTGCCATTTTATGCCCACAAACTTCTTAATCTCATCTGCCCATCTAACTTTCTGTCTCCCCCTAACCCGTTTGCTTCTACGGGAATCCAGTTAGTTACCCTTAAAGACCCGTGGTTATCCTGCCTACGCGCTACATGCCCGGCTCATGTTCATTTCCTCTTTTTAATTTCAACTATGATATCCTTAACCCTGGTTTGTTCCCTAACCCACTCTGCTCTCTTCTTGTCTCTAAAGGTTACACCTTCCAATTTCCTTTCCATTGCTCCCTGCGTGGCCCTCAATTTAAGCTTAACCCTCTTTGTAAGTCTCCGGGTTTATGCTTCGTAGGTAAGTACCGGCAAGATGCAGCTGTTATAAACCTTCTTCTTGAGGGATATCAGCAATCTACCTGTCAAGACTTGAGAGTGCTTGCTACATGTGCTCCACCATATTCTTATTCTTCTAGTTACTTCAATCTCGTGGCCCGCCACGGTGGTCTAGTGGCTAAGGTACTCGGCTGCTGACCTGAAGGTCGTGGGATCGAATCCCGGCTGCGGCGGCTGCATTTCCGATGGAGGCGGAAATTTTGTAGGCTCGTGTACTTCGAGTTGGGTGCACGTTAAAGAACCCAGGTGGTCGAAATTTCCGGAGCCCTCCACTATGGCGTCTCTCATAATCATATGGTGGTTTTGGGACGTTAAACCCCACATATCCATCAATCAAAACTTCAACCTCGTAGTTCAGCTCCACGGTTATTACCTATCCATGTAGGCGTAGCCCTTTGCAACATCAAGTGCGCTATTACCTACCTCGAAATGCTGTTCTCTTCCGAGGTTGTTGTACATTACTGTCGTTTTCTTCAGATTAATTTTAAGACCTACCTTTCTGCTCCTCTTGTCTAACTCCGTAATCATGAGTTGCGATTCGTCCCCTGAGTTAATCAGCCATGCAATGCCATCGGTGAAGCGCAGAATAATAAGCTACTCTTCATTAACTCTTATCTCTAACTCCTCCATATATCCCTAACGCTTTTACCTATACGAGTACATATACATATCCGAGACATGCAGGTGCCGGCGATGCGAAAAATCATTAGAGTGTGTCCGTATAATTGCTATCAGAATAATAAAACATTGATATGAATGAAGCAGCAAAACTACCCTAATACAATAAGTGTCGCTGCATGTCATAAGATTCTTGAGAAAATAAGCGACGCTGCGTGGTTGAGAAGAATTAAAACAGGATATTGTGCAATCCACAGCCAAGTGAAATGAACATTATGGGATGCAAATGAGGGCACAGTTTTGGTGAAGCTTCCTAAGAAAAGTAAAAGAAAATTTATGTGAAGAGTCCATCGTCCAAGGAGGCTGTCAAACCTTTAGGGTGGCCACTCCATTGCATACATTTTGATTTTGGAGCGAAACCTGTATGAGTAACGTTTTCATAAAGGGGACACCGTATGCGCGAAATACCAGGTGCAGGCATGTCACCAGAAATGCTGGTGTAGAAAAACAAAACACGGCCGTCAAAGGCCCCCTGGAGACATGCGCATTCGTGTGCGCCGTTTTCAATAATGCCTCGTCATTCGATCATTGTCTTGTCGGCGATCAGCTGTTTCCGATATGGTAATTGGATCATTTATCAAAATCACGTGTCTTTTCTATTGCCACATGCCATTGTTTATTTAATTGTTCCGCACGTGACTGCCGTCGTTGCTTGTATCAACACTAAGATGTGCGCCTATGGACGAGGTCACGAGGATGAAGGTCCAGTTCCCAGCGCGGAAGAAGGAAATAAATTTAGGAGAGAGCATTGTGTTATGTTGCATGAATAAATAAATAAATAAATAAATAAATAAATAGAAATAAATGCATGAGGAACGCAGGTGCAATTATTCAATTGTCCGAATTTTCTCGTAGCATCTTGCTAAACAGTCGTTTGTAGGCGTCTTAAGTGTCTTGAATGCTTTCTTGTGCACATGCCCGTGTTCGCAAGCCCACTCTTTTTAGATGAATACTCACCAACCAGCTCAACTTTCTGTTATTCGCTATAGGAAACCAAAGCAACGCATGGTGGCGCTGCAACCTTGGGCAGGCGGTGCCATCTTTGGTAGGAAAGTAGAAATCATGGATGTATATCGCGTGTTTTTCCTTGCCTTCAATGCGGTGATGCTCGCTTACATGCTCATGCAGAGTGCGCACACTGCGCTTGAGTCAGCTCAAGATGTACCACCTGCAGTGCGGCTTCATAAGATGTCTGAGCTGGACAAGCACTTCCGAGAGGCGAATCAAACAAAAGGAGTAAATCTCGTTAGTCAAGTTTATGGTGTGGAGCAGACGATGGAAGACGAGGTCGCCCGAGTCACTGCGAAATGCGTTTCTCGGATCCTCCGTGATAACACCGTGTACGACGTATGCCTCGAGGTAAGTCTCACTCTGCCCACACGAAACCGCGTACACCATCAATATGTTGTGTTGACGTTTATGGAAATCATAAAATTGTTGTTTTGATGTGGCATCTAGCAGTAGTAGCCGTGTACTGTCATGTACAAACGTTTTCGGCGTGCTAAAATGTAAATAAAAACTAGAATTATACGGTCATGGCATTAAAATCTCCGAGAAGTTTAATAGAGTCATGTCCTCCGTGCCATGGGCGCATGACCTGCTGACGTCACCGCAATGCAGCCAGCTCAAGTTTAACCACAGCGAGTCAAGTTGAAATGCTCACCTCGTTTGTTTTTTTTTTTTCGGCTCTCGTGTCATGCTTCCTCTATCTTTCGCGAACGCGGCTGTGTTCGTCGGCTTGTACTTGCTGGGAAACTCATACAGCTTTACACGGGTAGAGCATCTGCATTGTTGTGGCAGCCCACAATACTACAATGCTTCGCACCTCGCCGACACTTCCATAGGGACACTTCTTCCATTGCGGAAAGGCAACTTCGCACAGCGATCGTCTCGTTTTAGTGCGCCAAGCTGACGGCAGGGCGCGTAAGTTCCCCGCACCGATTACAGAACGCGTTACGCGCGGTTCGCACGCGCTCCCATTTCAGTGAAACACACTGACTCGCTTGCCACCTCGCCAGCATCTCTCCTCAAGTTTTCCGGAGCTCGCCGCCAGGGCCAGGCGCGGCGTTGTCGTTGCTCCGCGAACTCAAGCTTCGCTTCCCTACAGAGAAGGGCTCCCATTTTTTTATGAGCTTGTACGTCCCTAGTCCCACTGAAAACTTGGTGTATCGGCAACTATACACTAGTTTAGAACATGAACAACCCTTCACTAGTTTTAAAAAATTATCTTTACACAAAAGCAAGATGTATGTATGGGAGAGGAGGAAAAAACCGTGAATGTCTAACGCGTAACTGAACTGAAGGCTGCCGTGAGCCGCAAAGTGATTGATGGCATACACTACTGTACCAGGGCGCAGGTGCCCAGACGCCGGAGGCGCGCACAGGCAATGGCCGGGCACACATTCTCCCAGGGGCGTGCAGTTTTCATTCGTAAATATGCACCCGCAGAATGACCCTCGTGTGCTGCTTCCGTTGTAATCGAGCGGCCTGCCTTAGCCCGCTAAGCAAGAACACAGCCGTCTTTTTGTTTACATTAGAGGGAGCGTGATGTTAAGACTACGCTCATCTGGCGCTTGTGTGCACACAAGAATAAAAATAAAAATAAAATAAAAACTAAGCTGTCTAGAGGAACAGGCATTCTTGGCACTCCTACGTGGAGTCCGGGAGCCGGAGAAAGTGGGAAGCGAGAAGGACATGAACGTGGGTTATGCGGCACTTTGTTCCGTCTACACGTGTGCAGCGGTGCACGATCAGACACTCTACTACTAGGTGATTCTAAGAGAGGGCAAGGAAGAGAAAAGTGAGCCCCGTAACTGTCTGCATCAGGGTGCGACACCTGAACAGTAGCTCACAAGGGATGGGGGTGAGGAAGGATTAGAAGGATAGAAATAAAGGTGTAGAGAAAGAGAGATGTGCTAAGCCAGCGAGCGAGGGCATATCGAGGGGATAGGAGAGATAAGAAAGATGGTAACATGGTCATAGGAGTCCGAGGACGGGGCACCACTTGCGAGAGCTCTTGTTGGCGTAAAGAGATGGCGTAGAGCAAGTCCAGTAGGTCCGAGCTGCGCGGTCGTCGAAGGTCGGCGTCAGGAAATGACGTAGGGCCAGCCCTGTCGGCCAGAGCTACACTGACGTCGGAGATCGCGAGGGCACAACCGGTCGGCACGGAATCCAGCGAGCGAGTGGTAGACACTCTGGAGAAAAATACGAGGCCGTGTGCTTCCGGTATTGCTGCCCACGTTTTTGCTGGACCTACTGGTGCGTCCTAAAACGGAGGAGAAGGTTTTAGACAAGAGTTACCACTACCGCACAGCCACGTGCTAACCAAGAAGGAAAGAACATCAAGAAAGAAGAAGACGAAGAAAGAAACGAAAATCAGCTGGTAATGCTTCTTGACACGCAATGCACTCCTTCTGAGGCAGCGGATTCAATACATCTTATGGCGTGCCGGTTCCATTTTGTCCGACAGGAACGAAAAGTTTATTTAAAAGGAGGAAGGAAAGAACAGAACTTAAACGAGAAATTAACTTATCGGACAAGGGAATTCATCAAAATTTGTTGTAGTTTTTCTTTGTTGAATTTTACTCTTGCAAGATGTACAACTATTAAAAAATTTGAATGTAAAGAAACTGAAACGTTCCATTTTAGCCTGTACTTCCAAGACTGCAATACCGTGTATTATCCAACTCTATAAGTAGGGGACTGCTTTTTGTCGAAACGTCCCTCAATTACTTTTTTTGAAAAGGAATACTAGATATATATTTTTGACGTTTGTGCAGTTGGTGCTTATGTTGCCTGGTTCAGTTCTCTTGTGTTCATGCCTACGCGCGGAGGCTGGTTTGTATTGGCGTCACTACAAGAATTGACCAGTTGTGTAGAATTATATTTCAAGTGACGACTACTAAAGCAATCATGTGCACTTAATTATCTCGGAGCAGTGCATATGAGGGGGCGTAAAAAATGAGAATTGGTGCATAATGTGTCGCCAAGAGATTTGAATTCCCATGCTATATCGACAAGAAAAACCCCCAAGATACTCTTTCCGCGCCATTAGTGCTTAAGGACAATCCTCTAACAGCATTCTCTATTTATGTCGGTGGAGCGCCTGCTTATTTCCTTCATTAATGATTTGCCCGATGTTACAAGGAATGACTTCAGTGGTATTCTCGGTGCTTCAATTTTTAAACTATTTGTGCACGTGTCATAATAGTACAGCGTACCTCTTGTACTTTTCTCACTTTAAGGTGTGGGTGTACGCAATAGATCAATATAATTTCATCAATGAATTGATCTGTAGCGATCGGACAAATCATACTGTGATGAGGCAGCAGTTTCCGCTGTAGGGTGACATATTATCGGCCAATAATTACAACCAATAGTAGTGCCTTCTTGGGCACTGCAGAGTAGAGCATTTTTGTTAAAACAATTGGTGCACGTACACTGAGAATCGATGATATGCGAAGAACGAATGAGGAAGCTTAATATGCCCCTTTGAAACCAGCGCAATGCTGCGAGGCACACGTAAATTGTGTACAGGACTTCCATGTCAAGATTATCGTGATTGGACATGTCATTCACATTCGTCGTCCATTCACGTCACGTAATACCAAACTTGGTATATGTGGTGCTATCGAAAGGACGACGAGCGCACTATGAGCGTAGCAAGTAGTCATGTTTTACATGGCACGTATGTCATGAGTATCATGTTTGAACGTGTCATTTATTTTCGTCGTCCATTGGCGTTACGTAATACCAAATTTGGTATCAAAATGGCCATGAGCGCATCATGAGCATGGCATGTAGTCATGTTCTTACATGACACGCATCTCATGTTTATCATGTTTACACCAGTCATATAACTTCGTAATCAATTCACGTCCCATATTAACAAATTAGGTAAATGTGAAGCTAGCAAAACGACCGTAAGTGCACCATGAACGTGGCCTATTGTCATGAGTTACATGACATGCATGTCATGATTTCCCAGTTAGGATCTGTAACTTATGTTTGATATGCACTTATGTCATACCATACCAGTTTTGCAAGTATGTCATGTGAACGAAACAACTGGAAGAGCACAAAATGTATATCATAATACATGTCATGATTTTATGTTATGACTAGTCACTTATGCTCGTCATACAGTCATGTTATGTCATACCAATTTTGCTATCTAGTACCATCATCGAAACGGCCAGGAGAGCTAAAGGACATAGGCGGCTAGATAGATAGATAGATAGATAGATAGATAGATAGATAGATAGATAGATATATAGATAGATAGATAGATAGATAGATAGATAGATAGATAGATAGATAGATAGATAGATAGATACGCTCAAAGTTGCCGAGGTTCGCGAAGAAACTGCTTCGCATTTAAAATAATAAATGGAATTAACATTTGGGAGAGCCCTTATTTGCGAAAAAAACAGGGCGGCTCGGTGAATATTTCATTGATAACGCGCTGGCACTTAAAAATGGCACAAACGGCAGCGACTACAGGATAGCAATAAAATCGAAGCAATTCAGAGAACATAGGGCACTGTAATTTGTTTCGCTTTTTGACGTTAGTGTGAATAATTAACCATTGAAAATAGTGCCCAGTTTCAGCTTCACCGCGTCTGAATTTTTTTCGTACTTTATTAGTGTCGTGAATTTTTGTGTTGGTGTGGTCAATCCCGATTTCCAAATATATCAGTGACGCATTAGTTAAATATATCAGTCAGGACATCGTGGTTGAGTTTGAAGAGCATGATCGTATCCCTATTCTCGTATTTTTGCCAGCATAAACACCAGCGAAGTAGAACGCAAAAGAATAGGGTAGCGCTTGGCGATCGCCCGAAATGTCACGTGAACCGTTTTTATAATGCAACATCCGCGGTTTTCATTCACAATTTTTGTGAAAAACTGAGAGCCTGAAAAAAACTGAAAACCTGAGACCAATCAGTCAGTCAGTCAATCAATCAATCAATCAATCAATCAATCAATCAATCAATCATTCAATCAATCAATCAATCAATGGCGTAATTGGTAGATTTTTTGGAGCCTTAAATGTCCAGGAGAGAGGCCATCTGATCAATCCATCAATCAGTCAATCAGTCATGCAGTCAATAAATCAATCATTCAATCAACCGAACTTGTAACGATACGTATATACGATACGACAAGAACATGAAGGTTAAACATGAAGTCTATTCATAAATCACCGCCTCCCAGTTCCTTCATTTTTGTTCCTTCGGAAAAAATCAGCTCAGAGTCGAAAATTCTTGTGATCACTTTGCTTTTCAGCTCCCTCTTGCTTCGCCGCTCTTCTAATGATTTATTCACACCCTCTTGCCCTGGCTTCAATCATTACGCTGTTACAGCATACACGCGTGCTCTTGACGAGACTACACACGTTTCATCTTTCTGGAGCCTAATTTTCTTGTGCAAGCTGTTCACTCACTTCATCGGGCGCTCGCTCTTCGTGAGGCGTCAAGCACTACCAAATAATTGGCACTCTGAAAAGCCCATGGCATACTGCTCGCCTGCACCACATATTTCAAAGCATTATACTTGCCCGTCAATTCTTAATCGAAAACGTCGACGTGGCTCAAGCTCCAAGCATTGTATAACATACGTCCGAAACGCCGAAAGCAGGACTCGTTGGTTTTCTCTGCGAGTATACTCGCAGAGAGAAAAAAAATTAATAAAGAAGAACGAAGTACGTCTGACCCTACGATTTTCTTTTTTATAACGATAGAAATTCGATCTTCTACTACTTATTTTATTTGAAATATTCTCAGTTGATATGATTTTCAAGCTTGTTTTACAACAGTGCTACGTTAAAGAAACGAGATATATTTTCATGTACCAGGAGTTACGTACTGACGAAGCGGTTGTTGAGCTATAGGTGACCCGAGGGGCCCCCACGACTGATCAGTGAGGACCACCTGAACTACAACTGCACCAGCTACAACGCTGTTTCAAAGCAGTTCAGGTTGTGAACGAGTAGCGCGAGGCATCAGTCCATCGGATTAGTGCTCATATAATTTCTCAGTAATTATTTGGAAATTTAGGATTGTGACCTCACGGAGCTTTATTGTTCTCGCGCCATTTTATGGAGAAATAGTGCTTCAAATTTAATTGAAGGAGGGGGGGGGATGTGTTGCGGCCAACAGCGCTGCTCTACTGGCGCCCGAGCATCAGCGCTATCTGCAGCGGCGCGTGTCCCGGCGCCTCTCACGGATGCAGGGCATCGGGCCGCGTCACATCAACCACAGCCGCCGGCCAGAGCACAAAGGATTTACGTGGATGATGCGGGCCCACCCTCTGGGCGGGAGGACTCTGCTGCCGACAACTGCAGCCAAGTTCGTTCGCCGCCGCGATCAACAGGGTGGACCGAGCAAGCAAACAAAGCGCACCGCAGACGGAAGCTTACGCCACCTCGTAATTTTCATGGGCCGCGTGTGGCTAAATTGCTGTCACCCTTGCCTCGTATGGATTGTACAGTCACCGCGGGAAACCTTGGCGACCGGGAAAGAGGAGGGAAATGCCGCAGGGCTCGGGCAGGCGCCGTCTAATTGTAATGCCCGGGGTCTCGGAACACAAAAGAAATCTCGCGGGAGAAGGCCGGAGAATGGGAGGGGGAAAAAAGGCAGCAGGACACGAGGCAAGAGGGCATAATCCAAAGCTAGTGTGGGCCTGCGGTGGCGGTCGCGCGACCTTCCCGTGGAGCGAGGTGTGGTCGTCGACGATGAACCGAGGCAGGAACAAGCGAAACTGAGAACTGATTGGGATGCTTACCTAACTAACGCGTTGCAGCGTTGCTGACTAGATCAAGATTTGACCGAGATGATTTCATATTTATCTTTCATAGGGTCAGGAATGGCTCTGGCAGAAAAAAAAGAATGGTACTTCTTATTTTCGCCCTCAAACTTGTATTGGGCGAGTTGATTCCTCCGACTGAAGCATAAAAATTCGAAACTACTACATACATAAAAGAAATGACCATACTAACAAACACCGAGTTGCTGCCTTGTCTTTGCTTATTGTAAATGTCCCTTTTTGTCCTTCACTGCGCTTCCTTGAGCACCGAGTGCACTGATGGATGTGTTTATACGCTGCCTATAGAGTAATTCGCTCACGTGAGCTTTCTTCGGGGGTTCCTGTGAGCAGCTGGTCTCCCGAAAAATTATTTTTCCCACTGGTAAGCTACTCTCTTTTCAATCACCGGGCCACATACCCGCAAAGATTTCTTACGTATGGACGACGCAGTGCCATGGCCTCACTTGCCGTTTCTTTGTTTTTAAAGACGATAGTCTTTCTTGGGGTACTCCGACGGAAAACGTGTGGTCTATCTGTCTGCACATTTATCTGTTTTCCACCGTAACGATACCCCAAACGGCCCCAAACGATATCTCAAACGCCCCCACCCTCCATCTACAGCGCCCACCAATATTGCTCAAGTTCTGGCATTTATATTTGTGTGATTGACAAAAAATCAATTATTGCGCATATTTGAGGCAACATAACAACACGTAAATATTTTGTATGTGTGTATTTATAGTAGAGAAGGCATACATAAGTAATTTTATTGTGCGTAGCGTTTATCACGCTGCGCTGACAGTGCAACGCAATGCTCACAAGGGCAAGTGTTTCCAACGCTTTGCTAATACGACACGGTGGTGGCACCTGCCCGTCGCTTTCCGTTCTATACAAGTTATCGGCTCCGAAACAGGCGTGCAAGCCTTCCTTCGTTTTCGAAGATGACTGCCAGAGAGCACTCATATCTAACGTGCCTCGATGTGCTTGTCCGGCTTCGCTTCACGGATCAAGACTCTCTAACGCAGCGCCTACAAAACACAATTCACCAATTTTGTCACGCAAAACATCAAATCAACATTTTGTTCACTCTCTCTAGACGCAAGACTATCGTCTTTTGAACTCATTTGCAGTGAAACATGCAGATATGGGGCCAATTTTTTCATATATGAAAGCAGGACTATAGCACGACTTCTACGAACACCAATAGTTGGGTGGTTGGTTTATTGATTGATTTGATTGATATATGGGGTTTAACGTCCCAAAACCACTATATGATTATGAGAGACGCCGTAGTGGAGGGCTTCGGAAATTTAGACCACCTGGGGTTCTTTAACGTGCACCCAAATCTGAGCACACGGGCCTACAACATTTCCGCCTCCATCGGAAATGCAGCCGCCGCAGCCGGGATTCGAACCCGCGACCTGCGGGTCAGCAGCCGAGTACCTTAGCCACTAGACCACCGCGGCGGGGCAGGTGGTTGGTTCATCATGTGCAATGTACCAAAGCAGCTCAGGCAAGGAGAGATGCCGTAATATATGGCTCTGGATAATTTCAAGCACTTGGAGTTTTTGACGTGTGCTGATATCTCACAGTATACAGAACGCCAACCACTTCGCTTCTATTAAGAGCGACCCCCGCGGCCAGCGTTGAACCCACTTCTTTAGGGTCAGTAGCCAAGCGCAGTAACCACTGACTCAATATGGGCACCCCGAACTCTTAAGGTACTTCAAACATACGTACTAAGATAAATACAACATTTACTTCGGATAGGGGGGGGGGATAAACAACAAGAGGGAAAGCAGAGAGGTTAACCAGGCACATGCCCGGTTTGCTACCCTACGCTGGGGGTGGGGGAGTGGGAAGGGGGCATAAAGATGAGATAGAGGAAAGAGAAGAGTAAGAGAGAGAGAAAAAAACAAAAAAGGAAGATTGTCAGTCAGTCGGCTGGCGGGTATGCAGCGGTGAATGTCATCAAAAGTGGTAGCCGTGGTATAACGGGTGACGCAGGGTAACTGGTGGTTCTGCAACAGAAGTGAAATAAGTATTATTTGCGCTTTGCTTTTAACGAGGGTATTGTAATTGGCTAGTTAACGCAATCTCTCCGTAGAAGGTATACAAGCTCTTGAATATGGAATGAGTTGGATTTGCTATGGACCTTTGACGTGGTGTATTCTGGCTCTCGGAGTACATGAAGGCAAATAGAAATGTTTAAGTGGGCCCGCAGCCACACATATTTCGACTGACGTCACCATTTACGTCGCGGAATGACAGGAAGCCAACGATGGCCCACTACACGTGCAGATGACAGCCACATAATGCGGATGGAGCCAGCATGCAGTGATATCCTGCTGCTGCGTGACGTACAGATCTGTGTTTCTAAACAGCGGTAGGCACCGTCGACATAGTGAGGCACTTGTAGCGACGTCGCGGCACGTAGGTTTCGCTTTGCCCAAAAGCTCGCCGCCGCCGACCCTTTTTTTGTTGTTTGTTTCGTAAGCTCTCTGAGCCTGAATTCGTAGAGGACGAAGTTTCACGAAAAACCGCCTTATTATCATAATAAAAAGCTCATACGGCTTTTACGATGAGCTTACTTCAACCTCCAGATTACGACGATATCTCCGAGTTTAGTAAGCGTTTAAGAAAACCATCATGATTACCAGCTAGTTACAATGTACCACCCGTGACCAATACTCGAGCGATGTGTATCTAACGGACCCACCAGGTGTGTACACGTAGCTGACCCAAACCCTGACGACCTAAAGGGCCACTCCCCAAGCTCCCTAAATACAAAGAAGAGCGCTGTATTCTTTCCTGATAATTCCCGTCCTTCTTGGCGCACTACTGTGACGTAGACAGTTGTTCCCGTGACGTCTACAGCGTACATGCTCTCAATTAGTTGATATACGTGAAATATCACATGTGATTTGTCTTCTGCACTGCTTTTGCCATGCAGCCGCCCATCCATTCTTCTTTGTCTCGCATAAATATTGTGCACAATCAATCGATCAAACTTCATTTTGTGTGTTTACAACTGCGCAAGCGGCGATAACAGCGTGCAGCTGAGAAGCGCAAAATTCTGATTGGCTATAGCGCTTAGTGCTGATATTGTTCACGTGAATTGAAGAGCAAAGGGGTGAGGAAGATGCATCGTGTTTAAGAAGGAGAGGAGAAAATCCCCCTCTGGTCTTTATAGACGGGTTGGTGAGTGGCCTTTTAACATGGTGTAAGATTCTTACACCATGTCCTTTAAGAAGGCAATAAAAACTTTCAACAAGTAAAGTCGCACTTTAAAACAAGAATTTGAATCAGGAACAGGTTTCAGCTCACATGCTTTCCAAACGAGAAAAAAAAACATCAAGAACACATGAGTTGAGAAAAAAAACGCACAGTGGCTCCCTGGCGAACTCAGGGCGAACTTATGAATTTTTGATGCCTTGCCTTTTTGACCTATTATTTCTCTTCTTGCCAGTCGGTTTATTTATGATTGTTCCCCCCAGAAGGTTCTCAATAGTTGTTTTTCATTCAGTAGACGTGATCCGCAAAGCTTATAGAGGCGGGTGCTGCAAAAAAAAAAAAAAAATGCGCCAAATCCTCAACGCATTTCACACACTGCTTTTCTCCTGGCATGCCTTCCCTTCTTGTACAAGGTAGCTGCATTACCACATGATTTGTCGACTTTTCGCGTAGTACATTCCAGGACGCCCTCAAACCTCAACGCAGACCGCGATGCGTCAAAAACAGGGGACGACATCTGCAGAGATCTGTTCGCAGAAAATAAAGTTGCCACCTACATCCTGTGACGCAATGTTGTTCTTAGTTCTCGACTTTGTGTTGTTTGTTGAATCGACGTTCTTTGCGCGTGTGCATTGATCAATGAGAGAGCGTAAAAAAACACCATGAAAGGTTATTTTTCTAGTTTTAGCGGCCACCTTATGATTTTAGAAATATCTTCTAGCATCCTTCGTGTAAATTTAATTTTCTCCAGTGAAAACTACTTAAGGCGGAAGCGCTGAAGGCTCAATCCTATGCTCCGTCTCAGTGTCTGTCGACAAACCTTTCAAGAGTTGTTTGCTGTTGTAGCCACAAAAAAAGAAGTTTAATTAAAACACCTGCCTTACCACCACATTACTTTCTTTGTCCCATTCATTTCACTAATTTACTTCACTACTTTTCAGTTAGAAAGACGTATTTTTTTTTTGTCCAGAAAAAAAATAAATGAATTAAGAAGACTCAAGTAATGAAACCCATTGAGTCTGATTCCGTCATCCTGCCTCTTTTCTTCCACGTCACTCTCGCATTTTTTTTATGTTCATTTCGTTCTCGCTAGCAGTTTCTTTTAGAAACCACAGTACTAATGGCAACAACGTATCTTCCATTAACTCTTATTTCTCCATGGTCAACATTGAAGTGAGCGTGCACTCTTTTGACATCTTCCTTTCCTTTTCTCCCGTCGAAGCTCATGCCAAGCGCCGGTCGATCATGAAAAACGCCGTTTGCGAAGCCGAGCTCTTTGGCCGAGTCTTCTTTTTTGCATCATTTTGGGCCCCAATCAACTTGCGTTTACTTCGCGTCTCCTTTACTTCGCTACACCTTTAAAGCTGCTAACCGCATTCAGCTACATACCTATGATTTTTTTTCTGGCAAACTTGCACTGCGTGAAGTGGCAGCCTTCAGTATTTGCCACGAATATCGATAGAAGCGTCTAAAAGTGCACTGTAGCGAAAGATATACGCCAGATGCTTTCTAGCCATTGCTATATTACAATGGAGGGTGCTATACAAGGTATCAGCATGTGAGTTAGTAAAGTAGGGTGATTCCATGTAAGATCGAACAAAGCATGGCTGGTGAACGTCTTAAATTTCTTTCAAAATTTTAAATATTGTTGGTCAATCAGCAGAAAGAAAAGATCCGCAATCGGTTTTTCTGTAAAAAAATTGTTCAACTCGCAGTAGATCAATAATCACGAAAAGGTGGAGTGTCATGCTTACCTGCTCTGCTGTTTTTTTATAGTTTGGCAATTAATTACACAAAAGAAATTCAAGCTTCATACCTCAATTTCTTTACCTAAATAAATACGTACTTGCGCTTGCGCTCAATTTTGTTTTAGGTCACTGTGTATTGTAAATATTTCTATAAAAGTTTTCAAATTTCACCTAAAAACGTTTTTTTTTTTCACCTAGTTTGCTGGCTTTTATTTCAAAAACCTATGGCAGAGCGGTAAAAACTCCACTTTACTTTCTCAGCATGTTTTTTTAAACTTCCAAAGCTTGCATTCATAACACTTTTCAATCAAAAGGTGTAATCGCACTAACTTCAAGAAAAGAGCACGCAAGAGAAACATTCTGACGGCAACTTAAAAAAAAAAAACCATTTTCGATATCGTTTACACTTTCCCGCATTTATTCTCCTGCACATCAGCTTTCACAATCAATAAAAAACATCTTGGATAATATGAAGTTTCACTTGCCGTTACTGACCAGTCAAAAAAATGCCCTTGCGCAAGTATAGGCAAGGGTAGATCGAACTTGCTGCCCACTAAGTATATAATGCAAGCCTTTACTCCAGTTTCTTAAAATGCGAGCAGCACTCATATAACAGTCCACTGCCGTGAGGACACCCATTTCGAGATGACTTGGTCACGGGAGCAGCCATGAAGGCGGGATTACTGAGTAAGCAAGCGCGCACAGCACATGTGCCGATGTGAAGAGGGCCCATAAAATAAGGCCCTTGTGGAAGACTGAGCACGAAATGTGAGTCTGACGATTGTATGGAATTTGTGATCGTACACAGCGTTTCAATTTCATATGGTATTGTATGGAGTATTTATGTCTTGCCACCGCAAGTTATCAGTGATAAACAAGGCAGTGAATGACTAGAAATTAGTGTTTTACGCGTCGGGTTCATTGAGGCACTACGGCATCAAGCTGTGATGTACTCTGCGAAAATTTCATGTCGTTGAAATGAGCTTCTTACGCTTCGAATGGTAATCTGCCCAATGATTTTGCTAGGAACTGTATACTTCGCCGTCATGAAGCACACAGCAGCAGAGCAAAGCGCAAGCACCATCGGAGTCAAATGAAGTGTGAGCATTGAATGTGTGCACGTGTCCATTACAAGTCGTCTGCTGCCGTCATCTGAGATGGGCGGGCGCACCCTGTTGTCTATAGGTTGGCATTTCTTCTCTTTTTGTTTGATTCCTGGAGCACCACCTTTATGGTTTTCACTGATTTCGATCAATTCGTGCAGCGCAGTTTCTCTAGCTAAGGCGACTGCTACCCGCGTGCTTGCAGTGAGTGCTTGCAGCTTCCTGACAAGAGTTTTGAGGTGCTTCCCGCTGAAGCAATGCAGCCAAACTTCAACTTCCACGTCGATGCCTCGAAGTGTTTCTTGTGTGGGCGCCGAATGCGCTCGGCGAACATGAGCTGCAGACAGCGAATTTGTCACCTTGGCCAATTGCCTCTGTTTACACACCAAACACGTGTCTTGGAATCCTACCGTGCCGAAGTTAGATCAGTCACCTCGAGACACTTTTAATTAAATATATAAGTACGTATGCAAACGTGCTTTTGTTTGTGTTTACTTTGAACACAAAAAAAATCGCCAGCAATGTCTGCTACGTCTGCAGAGATAACATCGCGTGGCTGTTATGTGATCAAAGGGCGGACAAAATAGCTATGCTCCAAACTTCATGCGTGGAAGTTATCCCCGGCTGTATCGCAACTTTGTATCGCAACCTATCCGTCTGAGGACACGAAATTGAGCTCACTTTGCCCTACATACGCCGGATTGTGCGCACTGACTTGCTCGTTATTCCCGCACTCATGGCCACTCCCGTTACCAAATGATTTCAAAATCGGCGTCTTCAGTGCACTCGACATCTATTTCACTGCTGCTTGCCTTCTAAGAAACTGAAATATCGGCCTGCATTTCATACTTACCGGGCAAGAAGTCCGATCTACCGTTTCATATCCTTGTGCAAGTGCATTTTTTTTTTGACGGGCAGCGACAGCAAGTGAAACCCATATTGCAACATGTTTTTATCTATTGTGAAAAATTATGGGCAGGAGAATAAGTAGGCAAAGTATAAAAAATTATCAAAAATGTTAATTTTTTAATCAATGTTTTTTTTGCATGCTCTTTTCTTGAAGTTAGCTCGATTATATCTTTTGATTGAAGAGTGTTATTATTATAAAGTTTGGCTGTTTTATAACACTCTTGCAGTTTCAGTTACAAACCAAATGGCCTAGTGGGCAAACAAACCTTTAATCAAGATGGCTGTGCACTCCTATTCTACTGCCACACGTGTTTACAAACTTCACTTTTGATGCATTCCGGTTGTACAGTTCACTCCCCTTTCTCCATACTTTCCCTTTCTTCCTTTTCGCTATGTTCCCCCTCCGTTTGCCTAATTAACAGCCGCACGTAAATCGCATAAACGGGATATAATTTTTTTTTTTGCTTAGCAATGTGCTCGACCCCTCTGCGTCCTGGCTGGGCTGCGAAAACATCATCGCATGCTGCACAAACCTGACGTTGTTTTCATAGGTGCGCAAGGTCTGTGTACCGGCGCTCCAAACTCTAACCCTCTTTCGAAGGTGAACAAACATTTCGTGCCCAGATGCGAGAAACCGATTACGTGTTCCTCCAGTGAAAATACTGCCAATCACGTTGATAAACGTAGGAGCAAATGAAAGCAAAAGAGAGAGAATAAGGTTGAGTGAAAAACAGGGAGGTTAACCAAAAAAAAAAAACTGTGAGAGAGGAACGTAAAATTTAAAGGAAAATAAAAAAAACAGAAAGCTTCTGACTCGTACAATATAGCACGTATACCATATACCACCATATACAACAGGGGAAACCAAAGGTAAGGATAATACTAAAGCGAGTCATGGAACAGTGGGTGCTTGAAAATTGTTTGCGAATGGGGCGCGGGGTCAAACTTTTTTGATGCGGCGTAGGCACGCATGAACAAAAGAAATGTCATTGTCATGTCGGGTCCAGCTGTGAAAAAGCGAACACTGCTTACTATTAATTTGAGACCCCTGCGGTCGCTCAGTGGTTACAGTGTTTGGCTGCTGACCCGAAAAACACAGGTTCGATTGCTGACGTGGTAGTCTCACTTCGATGGAGGCTAAATGTTCGAAGCCAGTATACCGCGCAATGCCAGTTCACGTGAAAGAACCTGAGGCAGCCGAAATCATGGTGCCTGTTATAACATGACTTGCTTTGGGACTTTAAACTCCATGAACAATGCGACCGATCATTGACAGAAACAAGCGGGATAATTCCCCAGGCCATACTGGCGCAAGTGGCTGGTTGATTGATTGATTGATATGTGGGGTTCAACGTCCCAAAACCACCATATGATTATGAGAGACCCCGTAGTGGAGGGCTCCGGAAATTTGGACCACCTGGGGTTCCTTAACGTGCACCCAAATCTGAGCACACGGGCCTACAGCATTTCCGCCTCCATCGGAAATGCAGCCGACGCAGCCGGGATTCTATCCTGCGACCTGCGGGCCAGCAGCCGAGTTCCTTAGCCACTAGATCACCACGGCGGGGCTGCAAGTGCTTGGTAAACTACGAAACAACGACATGATTTTTAGGCCAAAGCGATACATTGACGGGATAGCATGTAGTTGAACTTGACGCAACAGTGCTGATTGGGTGATGTTCCATGCGGATGCGTCATGTTTGCGTGAGGCATTGCGCAAGGCTCTTCCTGTTAGATACTCGTAGAAGAAAACAGCCCTGGTAACTTTCAGGCATCGGTGTGATTCGGCATCCGACGAAATTTCATATAAGAACAGTTTTACATATCAATTGTTGCTTAAAATGAACATACATGCTGTATCAACGACGAGGAGAAGTGTTACCAGCCAGCGAAGCCTCCCCCCTTTCTCTCATTCAATTAAAAAAGATATTTATGGCAATGCCTACTTTATTTCTTCTAATGTCGGTGCAAACGCGTGCTTATCAATGGGAGCCATCAGTTCGCCTTAGTTCAGAGAGTGGTCGTGATGAGGCGGTATATGAGGGGTCACGCTGCTTATGACGCACACGTGCTTCCGAGTGCTTTCCCCCGAAGGTGCGATAGACGTGTTTCCCACTCCAATATCACACGTCCGTCAGATTTGTTTCTTCGTGCTCCTTTTTTTTTGTGGCTTGAAGCAACGCCGCTGCCTCATCGAAGCGCAGCGCATGTATTAGCGTTGCAGTGACGCTTCCTCATTGGTTGCCCGCATAGTGCCACGAACGGTGACTCGCTATCTCAAAACACCGTATCTTTTACGGAGACTGCGTGACCGCCAACACAGTGAACCTTAGAAATTCAAGACACCGTCCCCCGGATCTGTACACAACTGAACAAAACATTACTTCGTATGATTTCCGTCGTAAGGTACTCCATGATGGGATCTCTTCCCCATGACCCCAAAGCACTCACGAAGGCTAGACAATGGGCAGGAGAAGGGGAGCGCTAGAGGAGAGGGTGGTTAACGGCTGGACTAGGCGCCTCTGGCTGGCAATGATAAAATAGAGAAGACGTTGCTTTTGGCTACGCCATTGATTCAGAACTCTTTTATGTAACAAACAGGTGGCGACCCTGGCCATGTTCTGTAAGAACCATTCTATTCATCTATAGTGACTCGTATCTTTGAAAGGTCGGCGGACCCGCTGCCCAAGAAAGGTAAAAGCAAATAAAACAAATGTCCCTGCATTGCATTTGCTTCATGTGCAATGCTACGCAATTAGCGAGGTTGTTACGTTCAGTGGACTCCACGTGTTCTGCAGCCTAGTTACCTCGCCAACATCTTCATACAGCGACCAGGCGCAGACACGAATTACCTCCTTGGTACTGGCTGGCTTGTATGCTTTGCCTTCTATAAAAAGCATTGGGAGGACGACATTCTATTACAGCCCCTAGTGTAAAATAACAATGTCACAGCGAGTTGGACAATGCGAACGTATCGGACTCGAGGTGTACTGCGACAGACACGCACCCCAAGACGGTGAATAACGGAAGCGTTCAATTTCTCGGAACATGTCCTATAATGAACGGCTGTAAAATCTTTCCGTGAAGCGTTCCCCAGAAGACAATGATAAGGTTGAGTGATTAACCGTAATTTGCAGTTCGGCTTGGCAAGGGTCGCTTTCAAGTAATTAGTGAATACTACTTCAATCAGTACACGTAAGTTAATATCCTACAAACTTATTTTTTCCGTTCTTCTCTATTTGACCTATAATAACGTCTATACAATGAACTCAAGGTGAAAGTTAGTTTAGACTCGTCATAAGCGATTTTGGGGCGTATTAAATTACCTGATACATATCCAGCTTTACTTAGGACATAAGCCAGTTGGTTTCAACCGTATTCGACTTGCACGGCAATGAGCCCAAGCGTGGTCTTAAACCTTTTCAAGACGTGAAGAGGGCCACACTACACCAGTCTAAATTGTGCCATTTCCACACTACAAGTTGATTTATCAACGAATATATTCATAGCAAGTCCCCTCAACAACTTTTGTTGCTGTCAGCGCGCCACTTTGCATGTAGCACTAACGTTATGGTGAAGGCCACAATGTGGCTGAAACGCAAAAAGAAATAAACTACCTTATGACTTCTCATGGAGGATCTACTTGAATATATATAGTCACTGCTGATAGCGGTGGTAAAGGCGGAGGGAAAAAAATGGCAGTGGCTTAGCTCAGCTATGCCAGGATATACGTAGCGGTAGCAAAAGTTCAGCTGATTATTCTTAGCTTTCCAGATATCATGCTTACAGCTGTTCCAATGACACACACACGGTATACGTATTATCTGGCACACGTATATTTATTTTGCCGGGCAACTACTTCGGGATCCGATGAGTTAAGCTTCTCCGCTCTACTGCAGCGTTTAATAGCATTTACACTCTCCTTCTCCATGGCTATACCACAGTGGCAAACGCGAGTCAGAGGCGCTATCAAGCGGCTCCATCGCAGTGCAGTGTCAGATGGCGACTGCAATGGGAAGGCGCGCGCGTCGGCGTCCATATGTCTACCAAGGCTATGACGGCACTTTTCTAGAAAGCGCACACCGGCGGCAGTGAGTCGCGCGCGGCCGTGGCTGAGTGCGAGGGAGGTGCCGGCTCCGGTGCGTGACACCACTGATCGTCTGCGCAGCGCATCGAATTGCGCGCACACCGGCGGTGAGCCGCGCGTGGCGGTGGCGGAGTATCATTGCGCATGCGCAGACCAGGGGCCGAATTCACAAAGCTTTCTCTTTGGCTACGCATTTTCTTAGCCAAAAGTTCTCTTATCTGGAGGGATTACTATAGCGCGGGTATGAATTTAACTTATTCGGCACTTAAGAGGGCAAGGAGGACACATGATAGCTGATAAAACGACAAGGAAAGAAAGAAGTGTGTGCCGATAATATCAAGGTAGCACGCAAAGCGTCTAGCATCGAGAGTATACGACGATAGCCAATCATTTCCTGCATCTAAGTTTCAGTTCCGCGAGCGTCTGCTACAGCGCTTACGGGATGCCGCGTACGTTGTAATAGGCGTTTTGGCGGGCTGTGCAAAGCCAAGCACTCACCTTTCATCAACGACTGTAGCTAAAAACGAAATTGCTCGATGGCCTTAAGTCATCGAGCAATCCATGCACTATCTCGCCAAGTACAAGTAAACAACCCTCCAGGTGTACCACATAAATGAAACCACACATAAATCGATGCATGCAATGTTTGAAAATGTGCCTCGAATGTCTTCCTATATATGGACTTATATAAAAATCCCCATATATGGCTACATCAGGAATTGGGCATATCTGGCCCATATACGGAATCCCCATATATGGGCCGTATATAAACTGATATGTTCAAATCCTGATATAGCCATATATGGGCCTCATATCCCCATATATGGGTGCTGCTGTATATGGCCATATATGGCTATATATAGAGGCATCCATATAAGTTCTTAAATGGATGCTTTCATATATGGCCTTATATGGATACCTTTATATAAAGCCATTCAAATATGATTCATCTATATTAGTTCAGCCTGTGTCACCGGGAAAAAATATAGCTGCTCAAATCATTCTTCAGCTAGAAATATACCTGTTTGTTGAAAGGTCTGCATGCAGTCACTATCATCTCCAAAACAAAGGCAGTACATACCCAAGAACATTCTTGTTCAATTAAGTTATCCTCAATATATCTCAAATTATTCTCAACAACAATTTGCTAAAATGTAACTTGGCATCATATTAAAGTTTGTGGTGGGCACATGTCACTGTTAGTCCACTTTTCCTGAAGAGATACATTCTTTGTGCTTAAATTTATTGCTTACTTATTGACACTTTTTTATTTATCTACTTATTTCATTACCCAGAGCACCAATTGGCGTTACAATTGGGGAGCGTTTAGGAAAAGTAGAATACAAAAAATACATAGTCAGCCAAACAAATAATCAAAGTCACCTGAATCACAATCTGCAAGAGAAATTCATATATAAATCGGAACATGTTCTAACATATAAATCGGAACAATTCTAACATGAAATAAAACAAATATTTGGGAGTGTAGAGGCAATGCTAGAAGGCAGCTGGTTCCATCTTGTAATTTTTTTTGGTAACAAATCATTTTGAAACACGTCAGTCTTGCATGCGATTATTCTTATCTTGAACCTATGGTCAACACGGTCCGAGACATAGTACGGTGCAAGTAATTATTCCGCTTTATCGATTCCAACTTGACAAAAATAAATAGCATAAAAGAACCCAATTTGAGTTTCGTAAAGATATCTTTCACAGTGTGTTATGTTTAAAACTTTTCTCGTGTGTCAATGGAGCGTCCATAGTCAGTCAAAACGAAATATGACTTGCTATTGACCGTATGAACTGCGTGTGCATTGAATAACTTAAATGAGTTGATAATCAACTTTTAAGAAGTTCGGTCGAAAGTGATTGGTATGCAAGCTTGTTATGTACAAGTATTGTGACTAATGACCTATAGAACGACTGCTAAAACTGGTGTCTATAGGTCTCTGTGCGCGTGGGAACGGAGGCAATTAACAATATTTCTTGCCAACGGGACACTAAAAATGTACTTTGTAAACGTAATCCGCTTTCCATTTTGCCAATAATGCATCATTAACGTAACAGTGGTAAAGAGCTCATTCTGCAGAAATTCCGGTGTAGGCATCGGTGCCTCTCCATGAAAAATCGTCTTGTCAATGATCGAAAATTGAGAGAATGCAAATAAAACAAATATTATAAATTTTCGGGTTGAGGGATGATCGAAATCATGCAGGCAATTTGCATGGCATGCAAGTGCTCTACAACACAGCTATGCATCTGCTTGGAAATAAAGCATGAATAACTTCCTCTTGTTGTAAATGCAAGGAAAATAACTGTCATGCTTAATAAATACATGTATCCTGCATGCAGGTTTCACAACACATTTATTATCGCAGCTATATTGCATAATACAAGCGTGCATTGTCATCAAGCATCACAACACGTTATTACCAACGTGACTTCGCGGTCTAAAGACAGCCAACCATTACAAAAGGCACACTGGTTACTGCACGTATTTCCTCACGACTGCGTAGTGGGTGCATAAAGTTCTAAAAACATTTTACACACATTATATTGAGAAGCACGTTCTGCTGGGCGAGTTGGTACTTCATCTTAACTTAGTTGCGCGAAAAAATTTGAAGTGAGAAAGGAAGACACCTGGACACAGCGCACACTAACAACTGAAACTTTATTGAAGAAAACAGACATATGTATGTGGTTACGACAACACGTGAGGTGGAAAAAAATGATTAGATGAGCAGACATCTGATCATTTTCTTTCACAGTGTGGACATCGTGTGGTGGATGGCACTGCGCTGTCGTGTGGGAAGTATTATTTAGAATTTATTTATATAATTGTAGATCACAAAGCTTCTTTAAAGGAATTAACAACCATTCTTTAACCAATCATCATATTGTAGAGAGTGTGGCTGCGCGCCCTTGTTTGGAATACGGTAGTTAAAGCTAAATTCAGTGGCACGGTATAGCGCGGGAAATCGGAGAGGCGTATTTCATAAACAAAGCTGGGGATTCATGTGTCACGTAACTCTCACTTATGTTGCTTGCTACTGAGGTAGCTTTCCTGGAAGCGCATCATTTATACAATCTGTCTGCTCATCTAATCCTTTTCTTTCACCGCACGTGTTCTCGTAACCGCGTATATACGTATGTCTGTTTTCTCCAACAATGTTTCAGTTGTCAGTGGGTGCTGCGTCTAGGTGTCTTCCTTTTGTATTTCAATTTTTTGGCGCAACTCAGTAATTACATAATATTTCTTGTTCTTTAAACTATGTTACCCCTTTTTTACACAAAACGCAGCCATGTGCGAAACCTTCATTGAGACACTTTCAACCTTCTCAATTACACAGTACTATTCCACAATTAAATTTGTTCAAGTAGCATCATGCAATAAAGAGTACACACTGAGTGATTGAATTACGCACAAGAAACAGGATCGATACTGCTATCACGTTCAACTGTGAAAAACGGAGCTTAACGGTCCCCCAGTTTTTTCACACATTGCAAGCCCTAATGCATCATACCAGTTTATTTGTCGGCTTGCGTAAAACTATCTACAGTGCTCACGGATTAAAACGTGACATCACATTATTTTGTGTAACTGTGTATGCGGGTATGCGCAGTTCCTCAAGATAACCACGCGATTTTGCGACATCAGTAACGATAATGTCGCCTGTGATATACGCATTGCAGTCAAATTTACACTTATATCACCCTGGTTGTAGATGGCGGAAACTAAATTACGGGCTATTCTTAAGTTTTTCCATTTGGATCCGTGACATAGCACCCTGCTTTGACGAATCAAACTAGCAACAAAATTTTAACTGCGTGTCCTTATCAAAACACACGTAAATATAAAAACAAGTAGAACGTAGACGAAGAAAGATAAATTCAAACGCAAGACAAATTCAAACGCGGGCTCATAAATCTCATGACACCCTTGGAGTTTGAGATATGCAACTCTTTTTATTTGTAATTGCGCAAGTTGTAATTTATCCTTGGTTTTCCTCAAGCGTTAAAATGAGAAAAATAAGACACAAGTATATTTACGTCAATATATTTATAAAAAGTACGATGACACAAAACCAACATTTTCCTGGCGTAGATTTTTGATTAATAGAGCACTGTCTGGATCAAGTGAAAAAAAAAAGAAAGTGTTGTCGTATCGCTTAAACAAAACAGCCTAATGACGTAGCCACGATTAGCATGAAGTTATTTACTCAGCAAGCATGCAATGTGGTATGTGTTCGAGTTATCATAATACTTATGAACAACGTGCGAAGGTAATGAAAATGAGGAACTTACCTTAACATTGAACCGAGACTTGTCTTTAAAGGAGCCTGTTAATCCTGATAACCTATTCACACCTTAAAGCCACCACGTGCATTCGTACTGCTTTAGGAAGAAGTTTTGAAGCAACGCTTGCCCGCAAGCGTTGGTATCCATTTTCTTCTCGCACGAAAAGTTGACGATCGCCAATCCAGCAGCGTACAGACGCACACGCACACAAAAACACTTCCACGTCCGTCCACAATTTCGCCACGTACAGCGAAGTAGATTCCTGAGAGCTGCGCGATTATCTTGTGTAAATTGGAGCAGTAGTTGAACACGAAATAAGAACAAAAGGAATGAAAATTAACAAACTCGATCAGCAGGCACCCATGACTCCGGCGAGCAAAAAAAGCAACAATGACGCGGACGGATACAGTGCACGCAGGCTTGACAATGAATATTGCAATGGATACTACATTACTCCTTGAGATCAATGATTTACGCACTTTTCACTAGAACTAAATTTTCCTGACCTTATTGGTGAACGACGTTTCATTTTTTAACTATTATTGACGCAATGTTATTACCATACGACTGAATGTTTGTGCAAACTATTTCTTCGTCGTTACTTGAAATGGGCCGCGGCACTCTCTTCCTGCTGTGTCGACTGTCGACAGACTGTTGTATGCCAGGTACGGCAGGGCTACATCGTGCCTACGCGCCACGCTTCTTCGAACAACTTTCTCCGAAGTGTCCACTCATCCGACGGGCGCCCTTTTTTGTATTTTTTTTACTGTGCGCACCCCTTGCAACCAATGCAGTCAGGCGAGTTTTTTCGAACAATGGACTTCAACTTCCTCCCGCGGGCCCAGAAAGCTGCACGTGCAAGACCTTTGAGACAGGCATTCCTTGAATCTGAAATCGCTGCTTCGTGTACGCTGGCTACGAAGACGCGTTTCAGCGGAATTTTCATCTTATTTCGCAAGCATTTAAAATGATAATAATAATATTCAATCAACCAATAATCAATCAATCATTTTTTAACCTACCCAAGAACAACCATAGGGTCTTTCATGCTGGCGCGTGCGAAAAGAAAAGAAAAACAAACAAATACATTACAGACTGTCCACAGAAATGCAAAAAAAGAGCAAAAACGAGCAGTCGAAAAGAAATCAACGCACAATGGAAACAACAAATAAAAGAGTAGATATTCATGGAATGGGACTGAAAAATAATGTAGAATATACATAACCGTGGCGAAGGCTTCCTGAAAGACGGAAAAGGGAAGAATCTGTGCATGTGCAAAGCTACGTTAGGACAGGGCAGCCCTCACTGACAAAAAAAAATGACTGTAGACTATGAAAAAACATAACGAATTGAAGAAGTTGACGTTAGATAGACTCGGTATTCTGTAAAGAATAGAGTGTTGAAAGAAGCTGGCAGGTACATGCAACGGTCGGTTCTCTCTCGATAACTTACGCGGAGTTTCAAAATTATTACAACCGAGAAGGGCAGAATATCTCACCCTGAACTAGCTTGTAAAGAAATAACAGCTCAGCGCGATTTTGCCGGCCGTTAACTGATGGCAAATATAATATTACAGCAGTGTTGAAAGGATTCTAGTGAAACGATGAGGGTAAATACTTATGAAATTTTTCTGGACTCACTCAGTGGCCCTACTGCTGGATTTAGCAACGCCATTCCAAATCAAATATGCATATGTACTCAAGTTGACCACGACATATCGCGGTGTACAATTTGTAGAAGGCTGTAAAAGAACCGGATTCTCGCGAGATGTTGAGCCAACAGGAAGAGAATGAAGGCCTCACATGGCAGCACATTTAATGCAAGTAGAAAAAATTCAGCATGCTATCAAAAGAACACCAAGATAACTTATCTCAAAAACTTACATAACGACGCAGTATGACAGCATATGGATTTGCTGTTGGGCGTTTGCGAAATACAGCAACAACAACAACAACAATAATAATAATAATAATAATAATAATAATAATAATAATAATAATAATAATACACTCATATCATTCTGACATGGCCGAAAATATCTAGCCACATTGAATGAAATGCCAGTGTCCGGGTGCCCATGAATTTCTATACGTGAGTGTGCACTTGCGCAGTTTGGTGGGTATGTACCGGCATACATATCTTATAAGTAAGTGCACTACCGTGTTGGTGTTGAAAGGATATGTTCGCAAGCAGTTTGAATCGTTACGCGCCTGCACAACAAGGGGCTGTTTACATAATGTAGAGTTTGGCTTAGGTATCACGCCAGCCCGCAAAAAATGTGTCATACAATTGTATTCACAAGGCAATGTTTAGGCTAATCTTTATGATGGCACGTGCGCTTTAGTGACCTCGACTAAGTAATGACACACCGACACAAAATAGAAGTTTTGTGAATTCGGCAGCCTACGTTAAATGTTGCTATAAAGCTTCAACATTTCATTACATGGTCCATTAAATATGTATCACGTGTGAGTCAGTCGCACCTTTCTTAACGTACATGTCTATGACGTGAGATTTATTTGACGCTTGCAAACATTACACTAAATTATTTGTTCACTTGTGCAATCATAAAATTTTCGATAAATTTACTATGTGCACAGCCAGGAACATTATACGTAGCCAAAGGAAACGCAAGATGTATTTTTGCAATAAATTAGTACAACTTCCATCTTGAATGTAATCATAATAGTGCCTGCAAGTTGCATTCACGTAAGTTCTTTTTGTTTTTGAAAATACTCCCTTAAACATTGCACTGCGCATGCAATTATAGTAAATGGCTGCTGAAAGCAATCGCAGATGAAGGGTCAACAGGATTAAGAGAAATCTTGTTATATGAAGGGAGCATATAGCCATCAAAGCTTTCAAATAATCAGAAATTTTGTCCACCGATGTGGAAGCTAAAAGTGCATTGAAATTACTCCTTCTTGCTGCCACTTTAAACAATACATTAATGTGAATAATAAAAGTTGCATGCATTTTGTCTTTACATAATACTATATAGGATTGCTCTATAATAATAACGAGGTTCGGAAGCTTTGCGACTTGCGTTCGGAAGCTTTGCGTTCGGAAGCTTTGCGTTTTGCGACTTGACACGATTCCTTCCTCGTAAAACATGTCTGCTCTTGTATACATTATTTACGTCGTATTAATTGCAACTTATTGTTTCAAACCTAAATGCTAAGAAAAATGTACGAGTTAAATTACACGAATGCATGCATATATGCATTTAACTGAGTTGCAACTATCACGTACACAAAGCTGACCTGAAATTTCGGTTTTTTTGCATGGCAGAAACAACTATATATTTAATACTCCCATTGTTATGAAAAACAAGCAGGTCAGCTTTGTGTACAAATTGTTATATATTACAATTCGCATAAAAGTGTGATCACGTTGCTAATATATACGTGGTTCATCCAAAATAAGAGAGCACTTCCACATATAAGGATCCACTTGATATGTTATATATGGTGTGGCCGTGCCTTATTTGGCCAGATTTGACTCCTTATATGGGCCAACCGCGTCATATATGGCCGTATATAACCCCATACATGAACCGACTCCGCCAGATATACATCCATATATGCTTATATGTGGCCACATATGCTGCCATATATGCCTATATATGGCCACATATGCTGCCATATATGCTTATATATGGCCAGATATAACTTATATATGGGCCATGTATGGCGTTTCCGTAAGGGGTTACCTTACATTTCATTGAAGCTGCGCTGCTACTTAACTAATTCGTTGCAATCTAGCACGGTATAGTGGTGAACGTAAGGGTGTTTTGTACCTATAGTCAAAGGTAGCCTTTGTTACAATATTCTTACTACAAGACACATGAGCGACTTTGGTGCCTGCAGACGAATTGTGCGGAAATAGATAACAGCAGTAATCAAATGAAATTGTGAGCGCAATTTCGCTGGTTCCATGCACCGCAGCATTTTTATAAAGCCGGAATGCGAGAACGTGCATACGCTTACGCTTAGGTATATGTCTACGTAAAATGAGGGAGACTCGTCGGGAGGTGTCTCAGTGCTAATGCTTTTCACAAAACACGGTGCAAATATTTCGCCCAGCGTTGTTTGAGTGCGCAAAGCAAGGGACGTGTATACGACGAGTCTTGAGGTCGAGAGACGTTATCACACGTACGAAAAGGATGAAAAGAGAGAGAGACTCTCGTTTCGGCTTCGCGAAAGCTTGAAACTGATAGATAATAAAGACAATTTTCTGGCCCAGCAGACGTCAGGGAAAGTCTCCGCAAAATAGGGTCAGATGCTCGGAGAGCATAAAAAAGTGGAGTACGCGTTATATGAGAGTGACAGCCACTCAGAAAGCGAGATGAAGTGTGACTGTCCTTAGGTGTGAGAATCAATGCTAATTAAGAGAGTTGAGTTAATGAGCCAAAACTTTCCTAAATAACGATAATGAAAGCAAACTGAGCATTCATCTAGTGAAAGTGACACTAGTGACAGTGAACTCATAATAGTTGATTAGCGTTGTCACAGGCTGATATATATTTTTATTTTCTTATCTATATTCGGAAAACTATGAGAAGGTAGCGTACGTTAGAGCCGGCTATCCCAACGTCATGACAGTAATGTACAAGAATAAATAGCGCACGGTTATACAATCACACGTGGCGGTTTCTATCTTCTAGTAACCTTGGGAAAACGCATTCTAACTATTTTTTCTATTTTTGACAAAGTTTCACGGGACGTTTTTGCATTTGGCTTCATTCGAAGGAATGATGATATATCAGCAATAAGGCGAACACAAGCACTGCTGCAGTGGACGAGCGGTTACAGCGCTCAACTACAATCTAGGAGGTACTTGGTTCGATTCGCAGAATCACTGAGCACTTTTTTTTTTCAAGAGGTTGCCCGGCCTGACATTATGCGTGGTGGCGGGTACTAAGTTTTGAGAAGTAGGCTTTCGCACTTGCTTCTTTCACTCCCCTTTTGACCCAAAAGCGCTGTACTGTGCTCCTTCAAAAATTAAACAATTCAGGGTTCATAATTTTCTCCTCCATCCTCTCTTATCGCAAAAGTGTCCAGTGCTGAAATACCAATATCATACCTGGTATATTACTTTTCACGTGTTTGGATATTCGACCAGCAATCAGTCTTCACGGTGTTTTGAAGAAAATCTACACATGCAGTGAGCTAACTGCTTGCAGCCAAGTTGACTGCCTTTGTAGGGACACGCTTTCGTGCTAATTTGGTGGGCATCATCACATGCAGCAAGACCAAAGAGCACGGACAGTTAGAGCTGATGCAAACAGAGTGATTAGTTTGTGTCTTCTCTCCCGCTATTTGTCATGCAGCACGCTTCAGTGTAATGTCGCTGTCAATGGTTAAAATGAACTATAGCAGTTAATCGAGTTCTGCTGAGAGGGTCCCATATTGTCCAGAATGGAACAGAACAATGGCAATTTGATTTGTGTGATAAAGAGATACCCAGCTTTTGGCTATTAGAATAAATTTCTAAACTGAAGTTTATTTTTTATTAACAACAGTTCCAGTGCAGATGAAAGGTGCATGGACAAAAATCGTGTATTCAGCTTGACTAGGTTTGTGACCTTAATTGTAATTGCGAACCGGTATCACAGTATGCATAAATATCACACACATATACAACCACGGGTGATAGCTTGCTTATTCTGATTAAAATTGAAAGGTTGAAATCGACATATTCAACCAACGCAATGTGTACGAGATATGCCATGTAGAGTAGCTATGCTCGAAACTAATCTTCGCAGTTTCGTTCCATTTTACCCAATTTCTTGCCCATGACTGTAGGTTGGTAAATGAAACTTCTTCGAACACACATATTTTGTGTAAGGTTACATTTATTTTTATGCAGTACAAAACAAATTGAAATGTATCATGGCTCAAAAGAGAAATAACTAGAAACAAATTCAGCCAAATCATTACCAAACTTACTCACCAATGATAAACGGATTCTCATTTAAAAGATACATACATACATACATACATAATACATACATACATACATACATACATACATACATACATACATACATACATACATAAATACATACATACATACATACACGCACACACACATATACATATGTACACCCATACATACATACATACACTCAGGTGTAAATATTAAATAGAATGGCTATAAAACAACAATTCTAATACACTCATTTTGAATATACTACAGAAAGTAACTTACGACAGATATCCACCGGCAATGTTATGTCTGAACACGGTGTTTCTCGAATTATCTCGGAAAAGCTTGATGCATAGTTTTCTGCTGCTGCCCAGTCACAAGCAGTTTTTATAAAAAACACAAGAATAAAGCCCTTGACAATGTCATGCTAAAGAAAAGGGCTGTGCATCAATATTTTGTACATGTCTGCAATATCACTCTGTTTATTTACATAGCTTGGCTCATTCACAACCCACTAACAAAGCATGTTAGGACACTTGGGCTGAAAGTTGGCACAGCACGAGTAAATTCTAGACAAAACATGAATAATACAATTATAAGCTACTAAGCTCCTTGGTGCAAACAGTGTTTATATTGACAGCTATAGGTGCCATTTCGTTCCCCAAAACACTTCTCAAAAGTAGAATCAACTTTATTTAGCTAATAGTTTCTATTCTGGCGCGTCGTGGTGGCTCAACGGTGGAAGCGACTCTTTCGGCCAAGAAAACAAAGACCAATTATTTTTCCAGTTCGTGAATTCCCCCCATGCTAACATTGAGGCAGCTGGTAAGAGTGCTTTTGGAGAGAGGAAACCACCACATTCCCACCAGTTGTGGCCTTGGGTAGCTACTTCACTTGGACAAAAATGATGAAAAACACTCCTCAAGAAGACTTCAAAGTTTGCACATCAACACAGTTCCCATACAGCTGTCTATTAGTCTGCTTGAAAAATATTGAGTTTACTGGTGGGCAAAGACTGTACACTATGTGAGGTGATGCTCCAGTGCACTGCATGTATGTCTTGCTGCTGGCCTCAACTGCGATGTTGCTCAGCACATATGTGTAAAATAACAACTAATACTATGCCACTGCAAAGTAATTATGTGTCATTTGCATGAAAAAGGGACCACAATAAAAGAACATAACAACATTTGCCTTCACAAAGTTCAAAAATGTAAATAAATTTCCACAGAGTTTTCACAGTTCATCTGAGGATAGTAATATTGATTGTAAACACATTCTTACTTCCACTAACAAACTATTTTAAGATGCCAGATTCAATATTAGAGTATACCAGCACTTTTGTAGGGCTAAACAATTGTACAGGCACCTAGAAAAACACAAGTGAATGCATGGTATAGCTACATACAAAAATAAGTACTTTTATTTCTAGTCTGAGTATAACTGCATAGATGATAAGTCACTTGCATTACATTACGAACAAACCTATCCGAGCAAAGTATACATTTAAAAGTTAAACTTACACAGTATATAAGTAGACTGTTGAAGGACGGACAGGCAGTGGGATAATACCCAAGCACTAAAATCTTCTGTTAAGATATACTAGGAGTAGTGATGATCTACTTCCTTCCAAATAAAATAATCCACATAGATTCACTTCCCAGAGCTTATACACTCATGGCATCATTGGTGCTATACAAATGAGTGTACACTGAAGGATTACATCGACTAAGTACATGATTACTGCATCCATGGCTTTACTTCTTGTACTACAAGAATGCAGACACAGTTACCATTGGCGACCATGGATGCTGTGATTTCTGGCATGTAAATGTAGAGGCGCGCAGGCACTTAACACACATGTTAAAAACTTCAGCTCAAAAATATTTGTCCACTAACACTACAGCAGCCTTTAAATTAGTGTCATAGTTTGGTATCTTCCATGCAAAATTTAAATAATTTTGAATGCAAGCAAATGACCTGCTGAATAATGCACTGCTAAGAAGTTAAGCAGCAGCTGCTCCTGACATCACAATGTGCTCTTTCTGCTGTTGTAAACTTTGAGCAGAAGAACAGTCACTGGCAGTCCCTTTATACTTGTTGGTCTTCTGTGCTCTGTTCTTGATACACTGTACATGACCGTGGAGCACCAAACCTCTTGTTACTGCTGGAACTTAGAAAAATACAGATCATTGTTACAACCATGCTACATGCAAGAGTGTATAGTTGTCAATTATGTGCTCATATTTACAGATATTGTATTTTCAGAAGCCAATGACAAGCCTCAACACACACACACACAAACAGTGAAGACTGAAAATATATTTAATATGATACAAGAGCAAAACTACAATGTTATAGATGAAGGCATGAAACTTCTGCCAGACATAAAAAGCCAATAAATTTTCTTCTATTTTGACTTTACACTAGGTGCGAGAAGCAGACCACAAATAAGTTCACTAAGAAATACAAGTTAGACTGCATTACAACGCAACAGCCAATGTTCCTAACATTAAGGCTGTCTAACATAGCCGGCTCACTGTACTGAGTATAGGAGCAAATGGGCAGTCTAGAAGACACAAAGAACTTGTGGATTATGAGTGTGCTTGTTGCTGACATCTATTATTCTAAATGAAGAAAACCTTTCAAAAATGCACTTCATCAGGGGAAATAATCATACGCAACAAACACAACGGGCTCCTACAGGTGCCACCAACACTCACCATTATTGTTGATACCAGTGTCTTGCCGGATGGATATGCTGCGTCCTGCACAGAACACCAAAGGAGCGCTCCATGACTTGGATTGCATGTGTGCTAGCTGCATCGCTCTGCTGCTGAAATAGGCTAGCCACAGACAGAGAAATGAGAAGCCATAGCTTTGAAACACACTGAACGTCACCTTTAGAGATCAACAATGCATACTTATGTCAGGTACAATTTGTAGAAAAATATATATCACTATGCAATCGTGGTGAACATGTTCGGCTGAAACATAAGCAACAGCACTGAGAGAGAAAAAGCTACATTAGGTAAAAGATGCAGTTACTGGCCCTATGTCATCTGCAGCTTCTTCAATAGGTCTTTCTCTTTACAAGTTGTGAACAGCCGGGCAATTTTCACCCACTTGCTATTTCCTTTCAGAGCACTTGATACACAGAGGGAGTCACAAGCTCGAGAGCTCAATAAGGAATCAAAGTATTTGTGCTCGTTTCAAAGCACAAGCTTTTGAGCCTCAGATTATTGGAGTTTCATTCATAAGCTGCAGGCTTTCAGCTTTCAACATTCTCAATTATCTTGCAGTTTAGTTCTATAAATGTTGAATAAGAATTATGTGTAAGAATATTACAGGTATCCACTGAAAGCAACCATGCTTGGGTTTTCAATTTGTGCGCAGTAAGTGGTGTTCACGTAATCGTATGTATTAAAGAAAAACTAACCTTGCAGCCAGCCGTTAGGCAGTTTTGTGCGCTCGAAGCTCCCAAGCAGATCGCAGTCCTTCCAGATGAGGCTGCCATGCATGCTTCCACGCCCCATCCGCTGAATGATAACAGTCCCAGCAGTGACATAGGCTTGCATAGTTAGGGAGAACGCGTCCTTCCTATTTTTGGACAGGTGCTCCAAGTAATGATGAGGATTGATGTGCCAGAATGTTCAACCGATGAATCACAGGACCTTAACAAACCAATCTCTGCGATCTGTGAAGAGCTAAAAACGAGATATTTAAAAACAATCATTAAAGCACTCACTTCTAATACTTATTTGAGGAAGCTATCACTTCGTTAATGGGACCACAATCTGCTATAATCACTTTGAAATAAACTGAAGCCTCATGTAAAATTTACGTACCGCAATATATATGTCCTACTGAAGTATAGTACTAGCACAGTGGTAATCGTCTATAGAACTAATTTTCCAAATAACATAAATTTTTTAAGGCAACCTGGCTTCTGAAAAATAAATTCACAATAACTTTCCAACTATCAAACGTGGTCAATCGACAGGCCCAACCTGATAATCACACAAGAGCTCACTTGTATCAAATCACAAAATCTTTTTATGTATTTGCTCCATAATATATGTATGTATATAACAGTAGTAGTATATTTTTCATGCTTCAACTTACCATAAAGAAACATTACATCTGATGGGCTTAAAAGCTTGCAAATGTTATAGAACTGCGTGAATTATAGTACTGTTGAAATTTAGTTCTGCAAGGTGAACTCACCGATTGCAGCATTTAGTAGCCGACGGTGTCATGAGGAACCAAGTACGGCCAACAGGCAAAGGGCATCTGCAGATTGGAGCTGCCAATGACAGCAATGAAGGGCTGGCCAGGCGTGCACGTCCATTGATAAAGTGTAAGAACTGGCCATGACCGGCTGTTGTCAAGGCTCTAGTGCCGTGAAAAACGATGGCCAGACGAACTCGGAAACCTGTAGTTAGGCGATATTGGCCCACAGCTTCATCCAAAGCAAGGCACCGGTGAAATCTTTGCTTTTTCTGGGGGCCGAAGGCAAGCTTGACGTTCACGGGCTCTCGCTGCCACATAGAACTCTCAAGTTGTTACTGAAGAACAGTCTAGGCGCGCTTCCAAAGTAACACGATCCACAACAGAATGTAGCATCTCGCAGTTTTGGTTGATCACATCACAGCGCTAGGACTATGGTTATCACAAAAAGGAGAAGTGACGACTTAATAAACAAAAGCGCCAAGCTGCCCCACCACAACTTCGCCGGGCAAAACAGTTATCAACGCTGTCTTTCAATTTTCGGTCACACGAGCACAGCTTGTTCGCAAGTCTTGGAACGTCAACACAGCACCACTGTTCACAACGAACATCGTTTCACTCCCGAACAGTACATTGCTCTCAAGTAAATAGAAGCGTACGGGCTAACTAGTGGCGAAGCAAGAACCGAGCGCGTATTTCATACGTTTCCGTACGTACTTGGGGTCACTCAAGTAACGTGTCAAAACGCTGTCAATCCGAAATGTCGCACAGCACCCAACTGAGAGACTGGAAAGTCAAGCGAACGAACTGTTACCGGCACACAAACACACATTGCAGGCTTCTCGAGTACTAGTTGCCGTCGATACATCGACGCCGATCCCCGCTTGATAACCACACCGACGCACAGGCTTCGCTGCGCTTCACCGTACACCATTGCACTGCCACAACTTTCCGCACTGCTCACACGCACTGAAAGAGCTGCTGTAATCGCAACACATCCGGTCAAACGCTGAAGTAACTCGTGCGAGAAGCATTTGCTGAAAGTCGCACCGACCGATATGCTCTGTTTACGACGCCATGTTGTTTTTCGACAACTGCACCGCACGTAAGAGAGCTCTTAGAAAGTACTTGCACTATTTTCACGGCGTGAAAAAAATTTCTCTTATGTGCGAGGGGGGTGATATGACGAACAGGACAGGCGTGCCAGATGAAAGAAGTGTTTTGGCAACGTCACGGAGTGAGCTGATGTAGAGGGTATTGCTTCACAACCAATCACAAGCTGTGCCTGTCGGCCAAGCCGTCGTCTGCTCGCGTTTGTCGTCTGCTTTGATCAGAGCATGCGACAGGGGATTCGCCTTCGCAACGCTATTATTCTCAGGTTAAGTGGCCGCTGCGTCGCACAAAATACATGTCAGTGGCTCGCTCTACCTTTGAATGATGTTCGTGCGCCAAGTTAAATGGCTGGTAATTGACGCAGGGATGAATTCAGCCAAGGTTTGCTCCAGAATCGTGAGGGTTTGCATATTTTCGGTGTCATACAAAGTTACTAGGGTCATTTTATTCCGATTGCTTGCCATATTATCATGGTCCATATCGGTGTCTGAACAGTGAGGGTGAAGATGCATGATTTGTTTGTAGTTCCATGCTTAATCACGCGCACCCCTAATAGGCTTTGGTTTACAAAGTACGCTTTGTTCCAGATCGTCCCAAAGTGTATCGACAGCTGTATTTCAGAGATCGCAACCATTGGACAGTTAGAGCCAATGAAAGTACACTAGAGCACAAACTTTATGAACCACTCACTGAAAACTTCCTCTCATTTTTATTTCGAATAGCGTGCAAAGAATGTGCTCCCATTAACCTCTTTGGTGGTAATTTCCACCAATGAGGCAAGGATCTCGAGTCGCACTTTTCATTGGATGAGATGGGGCGCAACACAACAACATAACAAATAAGGTTGATCCTATGTCATGTCGCGTTCGAATGCAGCGACCATTCACGTATCACATTGGTTTTCATCCAACCACAAATCTTTACATGCGTAGTTTTATGCCATTGACGCCCAATAGAATTCTTCAATTACTGCGACTTCGAACTTATTGGACGGTGGTGGTTGTCAACACCATCCACTGCGTACAAGGGAAACAACACGCGAAGCTCGAAGCGCCGAAAGAAATAAAAACGCACCAGCAGTCATCAGGCAGGCCTTAATGGGCGTGAATTAACTCAAAACCAGCCAGGGCACCAAAGTATACCGCTGCGGCAGCAGGTTCTAAGTAGCCACATTGTTCCTAAGAGTGGTCCGGACCACTCTTGGGATTTTCTCTCAGCCATGCTGTTTTTACGCACAATTTCGCTTCGTGAATCCACTTACGAGCACTTTTCAGTGACGTAAGCAAATATAGCAACTGCATCACCATCGCTGACATGTTCCCGGGCAGTCACAGCGCGCTTTATTTGCAGTGGCCGATGTGACAACTATGGCCTCTTACGACGTTTTTTCGTTTCGTGAATCGACTTACGCAACAAAATTTCTCTTGCGCAAAAATGTTTTCGTAAGTCAGTTTTGTGAATCCGGGCCCAGATGCCTCGCGAAATTGGCTCAGCGAGGCCAGTGTAGCTAACGCTACGAAAACATGCTCCCCGAGGGAAGGGTCTTTGGATGCGATGCTTTGAAGTGGCATGGCAAATTCAAGCTCGTAGTAGGCAACACGGGCCCCAGTAGTGTTCTGTGGCAGTAGCATCTTCTCCGCTGTAGAGTTTACGGTGGTAACGAGTGCAGATTTATCGCAAAAACGAACGACACGAGAGAAAGAACTATGCCTTTATGAACGCAAAGTGGTGACGTAGAGACCAATAGATCACCGTGGTAGATGTTGTTGAATGTAATGCTGACAATTTGCTCTTGTAGGGGCGGCAGTTCGATGTCTTTCGCAGCGACTAGACAAAGTAGCTTCTGATTGTCGTCGTCAAGCATGTAGTCGGTGTCAGTAATGTGAACGACTTGTACACAATAAATAGCCGCGAAAGCACATGATAGGAAATCCCACCCTAAAAGTAGTCGGTGAGAGCAGCGGGACAGGAAGCAAACTGGACATGATGGTGGATACCGTCGATGAAAACACGCTCAGTACAAAATGCGGAAGGGCGAATGACGTTCCCCTGGGCAGCAACTAACGTGGGGCCATCGTAAGGCATCATTACTTTCTTTAGATGTTCGGATGACTTACGCAAGGTTAGTGTCAGCACAATCTTTTGCAGCTTTTGCAATGACTGTCCTCAAGTCCGCCTTCACACTTGAGAAAACATTGTAGTTCAGTTATTCAATACGGGTTTAACCTTTTCGTTGCGTGTTTTTTAACGATCTGTCTTTGACCACTGACACACTTTATTACGTATATAATTATTTTACGTCGTTTACAGCACACGTGCCACCTGTTGGCGTTGCCTGCAAGAGTACCTACTTATTTCGGATCGGAATGGCTAACAACCCGACAGGCCATCATTGTACAGTTGTGGGGAAACAATTGCACGCCTTCTCTGCAATTTTTTTCGCTTCGCTGCTCCCAGAAAAGAGCTTTCCAATGCATTAGACAGTTGTGACAATCGTTCTTTTGTCGAGTGAAAGACTCTTGGGACACTAACCGAGGCCGTCTTGAACACAGAGTGCATTGAAAGTGCTGTTGAGCTTCTCACAGACAACTGAGACTGGTCTTGGAGGCTGACTCTAAGCAGTGCCGTATTCTACTTTCTCCTTATCTCTTTCTTTTTTTTCTGTTTTCGCAAGGGGTCTTTCCTATTACTTTTTGTTCCCCGTAAACCATTTGCCCAGCGTATCGATACTTTCGGCGAAAGAAGAAAGAAGGAGAAAGAAGAAATAGACGGAAAGTTAGGGAGCTTAGCCAGTTTTAGACAGGGTATACCCGGTCTAAAAGTGGCTAAGCTCCCTAACTTTCCGTCTATTCTTTCTTTCTCCTGTTCCTTAAAGAGCATGCAGTTAGGGCGCTATTGAGCGCTGTTACACCTACTCTTCACCATTCATTGTTATATCCGAAACCCGTGACCCCCTTACTTGCGCTTTTTGGTCGTACTTGGCCATTGCGCCAAGGAGCCCGGTACAGGAACACTGCCATCGATACATCCCTTAATAAAAATACAAGCTAAACGCTCACCTATCAGAAGGGGCTTGCAACTCGTAGGCAGGCGGCACCAGGTTCTCGTTGAGCAGGTACCACTGGTCGAGTAGGGACACGTCCAGGTCCGCGTCCTGGGCAGCCTGGTGCAGAGGCTCGAACACCGTGCTCTCGATGTGGTCGGGGAGCGCAAAAGGCCGGTACTTGTTGCCCACCAAGCACTGCGATTGGGCAGAGATAGAAGAAGGGGGGAGATATCATTGCGTGCCACCTCAGTAAAACATAGTGGCCAGCCTGTTGCCCTCTACTTTATTCACTTTTTACCGGTGGCACCGCTCAACAAGCTCAGCTAACCTCCCACATGAATGCTAGTTAGAACGACCAGACCACCTTTATTTCTTGTAATATCGAGTCCGTTCGTGCGCGTAAAAACAATTAAAAATACAATAAAATGTTATTGTATATAAAAACTTCAGTGTATACATAGAATGGCTATTCGTTTGATTAGCTGTAGGGAAGTTAAAGTTTTCAGCAGTGTCAGAACTGCCAGCAGTACCTTTGTGTTAATTATCTGCTCTAACATCGCCATCATGGAATACCTATATTAAGTTTAATTATCAGTATAGCAAGTTTTTATGAATGATCCTTTAGTGAGGGCTCCAGAATTTTGATCCACATGGAATACTTTTTTACCATCAATCTAAATAGAGTAAAACTTCACTGGTGCAAATATCGCGAGATCACAAATAATAATCGTATCTTTCGAAGATTGTATCACTAGAAAGTGTGGACAAACAGCATGCAGCCAAAGAAGGTGCGAGTTAATTTTAATTTGTTGTTTTCATGGCAACAGCGAAGTAACGAACAGCGCTTCATGACTGACAGTGAAATTCTTAGACGTCAACGGTACGTCATACCTGTACTCGTAAGTATACGAGTGCAGGTATGATCGTGCAGGTATGTAATAATAACCCAGGTGTGTTGTAACCCATGACAGTGAGTAGCCTCTTACGGATCTCAGCATAATTTTCTGCAAACACTAGAGTACATAGGCGAAAGAGACGTCCAGAGTGCTTTTATCATCATCATCATGAGCTTGATTACAATCTCTTCAGGGAAAATGCCTCTCCCATGTTCAGCCAATCAAGCCGTTCCTGTGCATTCTGCTACCCGCTATACCTGCAAACGTCTTAATCTCATCTGCCCACCTAATTTGCTGTCTCCCTCTCACGAATCTGCCTTCTCTTGGAATCATGCCCGTTACCCTTAGAGACCAGTGGGAATTCCCTGCCTACGCGCTACGTGCCCGGACCATGTCCATTTATTCTCCTTGATTTCAATTATGATATCTTTAACCCCGTTTGTTCGATAACTCACTCTGTTCTCGTCCTTTCTTTGGAGGTTACAGCTATCATTTTGCTTTCCTACGCTCGCTGCGTCATTAAATTGTGCGCTTTCAATCGATAGATAAAGGCCACAAAATTTTAGAAACATTGTTCTTTGTTTCCGTTATTTTCTTGCGGATATTTTTCGAGAGGTTTACAGTTTTTTCTCCATACGTTCATCCCTAACACTCAGGCATGTTGACACTGTAAGGAGTAGCTCCTTCGCAAAGACCATACTCGTCTTTCAGCCATAGGTAAGCGAAAATTTCTGAGCTCACTCAGATACACTCATTAAATATATTTTGCGCTCAGGGCTCACTCGGGTTTACACTGACAAAAATTTTCTTCAGCCAAATTTACTCGGACTCAAACTCACCAAAACATTACTCACTCGGACTGACTCAGACTCGGACTCACAGTTCGATCGAAGTCTGTGTGAGTCTGAGTAAGTCCACTCTTGAGTCTATTGCCTAAAGTTAGCTATCTCGACCATAGCGTCAATGTTCTTGAACACCAATATCTCACGTAATCGGTGCTCTTCTTGGCACCTGTTGATATAGTGCCTCCTAATACGAGTCATGAGTGGTTTCAAAGCAGTAAGAACATGTTTTTTGAAAGAGGTAACTACATAACATTTATTTATTTAGACCTTCTATGAAGAGTTGGTCAGGGAAAGTAAAGGCATCCCCCTACGTAATTCACGCCTCTAATAAATAAATATTGAACTAGATAATGAGCGATACTTCTGTGAAACACGTACAAGTAGATGTGAGTAAAATTGTGAATCAGGGTAAGGCTGGTAGTAATGCTAAAAATAAGAAGATATCACGTACCATAGGTCGGCAGAAAAAGTGTACCTCACTCAGACTCAGTCAAGAAATACATCTCGCGCTTTGGACTCACTCGGATTCAGACTCAAAAAAGCTTTCCTGAGCCTGACTTGGTCGGACTCATACTCACGAAAACTTTTTCCAACTGCCAACTGAACTCACTTGTACTCAACCAAAATATTATTCAGCCAAACTCCCTCAGACTCAGACGCACGTCTCGATCTGAGTGTGGGTGAGTTCGATTGAGTCGACTCATGATTGAGTTTCCTGACCTATGCTTTCGGCCCTCCTCCACCTTTCATAGGATGTCTGATGCACACGGGCATGATTTGCAACGACGTGGCAGGTACGTGTAAACACAGTACATTGACAGCAGCACGCATCAATGCGTAAAAAAAGGAAAAGAACATGGTGCCAATGCCATTTGTTGTACAAACGCGAAGGGATACGGAGGCAAAGTAATGTCTCCAAGATTCATGCACACAATCTTGGAGGCTACGACGTGTCACTGAAGGTTCAATTTTGAGCACTGTACAAGAAAAGTATTTTTATTACGCCGCGATTCTGACAAGTTGGGTGTGTTGTACGCATGCCCACACTTGCGTTCCGGTGCCCGCACGCGCTTCGCACGTCTTCCACCACAGCGCGGACAGCAGCTCTTCGTAGCTGCGCAGTAGCGTACGTTCGTATCAAACGTCTCCGGGCGAAAATGGATTCCCAACAACCATACTCAATTGCACTGCCAGTCGATAAACCTTGGCCGGGACCAAAAAAAAATTTGTGTCAACCCTAAATTTGTATGAACCGTGATCATATTACCAAAGCATCGCTCTATAACCACACAAACCTCCAGCATTCTAGTTCCATCCAAATGCAGCCGCCGCTGGCGAGATTTGATCCTGCCACGCTCGGGTCCCCAGTCGAGCGTCATAACCATAATCATTGGGGCGGGTCATCAAGAACTATGAATAAACCACTGTGAAAGCAATGATAAGCTAGGTTTCGTGAAGTTGGGGCAAGCACATTTGCTCAGAGGGGCGATCGGTTTAGCAGAGGCAAGACACATGCATGCTGACAGCGTAAGAAGAGAGAGCAGTCTCACGTTTATCACTGCCATACCAATTATATGGATAATATCCAATGGGTTTTCTCACCGGCGTTTGTGTCGACGTCCACATTGGCGTTGGCATTGCTATCACTCACCATATATGTATACGTATATATATCTATATATATATATATATATATATATATATATATATATATATATATATATATATATATATATATATTATATATATATATATATATATATATATATATATATATATATATATATATATATGTGTGTGTGTGTGTGTGTGTGTGTGTGTGTGTGTGTGTGTGTGTGTGAACGAAAGAAAGAAAAATATTCGAGAAAAAGACTCCGGCGCGCGGAATCAAACGTGGTACCTCTCAATCATGAATGAAAAGCGTTAACCACTGAGCCACCGCGCAGCACCTCCTCGAACGTTCAAACGGCTAGCTATTTATATCTACCACTAACCACTGTTGACGGGCATCTCGGGGGACCTATCGTGTTCTCAGCAATACCAGCAAGATGACGCAATGAGCGCGCGTCGCCACATCGTCATGATGCGGTGGCGCGCGCTCTCATCTCCCACGCGTACTTTGTCCCGTGCAGAAGAGGGGGGTGGACGCTCACTCGCACGCCCTTATCTCGCGGTGCGGAGAATCGTACGTCTTGGCTGGCGTTGGGCTTTCACTTTAATGATTCTGTTGCACTTACCACGCGAAGTTTACTGCAATTGTTAGACAGTCTCAGCTTGCGAAAAGTGCGCGCTTTTCAGACACAGTGAAATAACAACTGAGCTGCTTACGCGCGTTCATCTGTACCTGTGAGTAGTTTCGTGCGTCATTTGTGGTGAGAAATGCGGGGCACGTTTTGATCTGCTTGCCATTCTGCGTGTGACCTTGGAATGCGTTCGTTGCTTCGCCTTTGCGGCAAAGTTGTGACTTTTTTTTACCTGGACAGATCAGCGTTGTGCGCAGAAAAATGCACTAGAGCATTGAGAGAGCGAGTGAAAGAAAAGAAGGTTCGTACAAAGGACTTTAAATGTGATGAGAAATGAATTTTAGATAGAAAGCAAATAAGGTTGCTCATACGTCATGACGATCACCGCTCGATCATCATCAACTTTTCGGTGGGTAGTCGTTACATCTAATTGATAACATTTTCTGGGCAGAATTTACGCGCGCGTTCAACAGCCCCGGGTAGTCAAAACTTCCGAAGCTCTCCACGAAGGCGTCTCAGTTAATCATACCCATGTCAAACCTCGTCAGGTGTTATTATTCTTTCCTGTATGGAAGAGGCGCACAGTGAGCGTAGCTCAGCCATTTGCAGATTTGACAGTATGGTTCTGACATAACAATCATTAAGGGATGTAGATGAGCTGGAAGTTATTGTATCTACCCCTCTTCTATAATGAATGTACGTGTACGCGTCTTAACCACTGTATTAGAGTCTTAGAGTTTTAGAGTTACTATAGAATTAGAGATTATAGTTATTATCGTCTTATAAGTTAACAGCTAATAACTAAAATATTCCGGCTTCATAACAAAAACAAACGTGCAAACAACATATAGCATTACAGAGGCAGTATAGTGATTGTAATACAGGTTGGCGAAAGGTTAACGTCAAGGAAAATTGCAAACACCGGAGTACAAGCTGTTGGAATAACTGTCCTCAAATCCGCATACTTGAAGGAATTTTGTAGTTCAGGTAATCCATAAAGCTTTGATTTTTTTTTTCAATTTATACCAGTTTGGTGGGCCTTCTATGCACAGTGCTCAATCTATCTTATATTTTTCCCTGATGTGAAACATGAAAAACTTAGTGCAATGTAAGGGCATATAACAATTACTTTTGATTGTGAGCCAGAGTACACCGTACTTCCGGGTCTGTATTTAAAGAAAGAAATTGTTCTATTTGCCCAGTGCCTGCACGCAATCTGTGCATTACTGCTTCAAGTCGACGAATTGCGTTCCCTGGAATACCGAATAGTATTTCTTGATGAATGCAAAACAGAAGAAAATTTGCGCTTTCTTTTTCGAACAAGCTATATTTGTAAAATGGCAAGAACATTTGACGGAAATCAGCACGTGGATCAATCACTTTCTGGGAGTTGTATTTGTGACACGTTATTTATTTATTTTTCAAATGTGCTAAAAGCTTTCTAAACGGTAATCCTTCGAGTTGCCCGGAATGCCACCTTGGTCATGAGTCAGTATAAAATAGACCGATAAATTTGCATTTTTTTTATATAACTTTCGCATTTTATGTCTTATAAGAGCGTGATCATGCCTGTTCATCACAGTGGACTGAATGGTTAAGACCGAAAGTTTACCATTCAATGAATATTTCATGAAAGTCAAGGAAAGTTTTGCTGTTGTAGAATTTGTGACGTCATATCATTTGAGTACTTATGTACGGTGCCGGTGTCAGAGAGAATTAATAGAGCTAAAACGTCCGCACCTCCAAACCGTTTGAAACCTTACACTGCTTTCGCAGTTCGAGAAGCTAATCTTTTTTTATCAACTGCGTAATACTGTGGCACTGCCATAAAAACTAGCAAACGAATCAAGCTAGGACGAAATGTGAGGCAGGAACAAGTAACTGACTGATTTCTGTGCATCATTTCGTCATAGCCCAGCTACTTGTGCGCTTTCGTATTCAACGCGAGTTCCCACATCAATGAAAATCAAGAAAACCAAACTCGCCCAAGTAGCATTATTTTAAAAACATTGTTTCTCCCCCCCTCTCTCTGTAAAACTCTCTCATTTCAATCTAAGGAGGACACCGTTGTATCGCAGAAGGTTTGCAAAAAGGCTGTCTCTCTGCGCGAGCATATCACTGCAACGAGAAATGAGGGAGACCATATTAACAATTACTATGCAAGTATGCAAATAGCATTCTTTTGAGATTAGAGACCATGCTCTGCTTCGTCTTTCCTGCTGGAAAATCTAAAGTACCATTTTGTCTTCACGTAGTGTATCACACACACACACACACACACAAAAAAAAAAAAACGGCTGGAGAACCACTGAGAGTAATGGCTCAGACAATTCTAAGAATGCTATTCGCATCAATAAGATGACCTGACGTCGTTTTTTACAAAGGCAATTGGTCTAACTATGCCAAGAATGCTGTTCGTACACTTGAACGAAAATTGTAGCTCCTCCCTCAACCTTTTTTTAACGCTACCGCAGCTTTGAGATCGAGCACCTGTTTTTGGAGGACATAGCTGAAAAGACAAATGTTCAACCATGCCAAGAATGCTGTTCTCACAGAAGAATATAACTAATTCTGTGGCCTCGTGAAAACGTCGGATTAAAAGAGTGACTAATTGCGAAAGCCCCAAAAAGGCCACGACTTTTTTCCTTATCTTTCTTGGACTACACCAACCTGTTCTTGCTTACTGGCTTATATGTGTTTGTCCTAAAGGATTGGGTGAAATGCCGATTAGTCATGTATTCAAACGTGATAGATGGATTAACTGTCAATACAAAACATGCTCCTACATAGTATGTAACCACCTGTCTTGAAAATATGACACAGTTCACAGAAAGGCGTAAGCGCAGACAGAAGTTCGTTCTGTTCGACTCTAACGAACTGCTGCCGAAAAATAATAAAATGACATATTAAAATAATGAACAAGATGAAAAACAAGGTGATATATAGGATGCATGGAAAAATAAGCCACAGCTTACAGCACATTGAAAATGATGACGAAGGAAAATTGCGGACACCACACGAGCATCTCAGTTTCAAGCCTCAAGTCTGTGAAAATCATTTCATGTCAACAGCGAATGACGCAAAGTGTAAATTGCAGGTCAAAGGGAGCCATGTATTCTGGCAACAAGCTATGTCGGCTTGCTTATAAAGTATGAGAAAATTGAAGTGTCGTATAGAAAGTAAAGGTGCAGCAACACTGAATGAAAATGTAAGGAAAAATAAAGTTTTTTTATAATGACAAAATTTTGCACAGATTAAAGAAATGTTGAATTGCCTAATGGGGTAGATGAAGATTTTAAGAAAAGAGCTAAAAAGAAATGTGTTTGCCTTGTGGTAGCCAAACATTTGGTAATAAAAGGCGCATAAGCAGCAGAAGCCACACTTGATACTATACGCTTACCAAGTTATACCAGGCCCTTTTTACTCTATAAAAATGCCTCGCCGTGGTGGTCTAAGGTTCTCGGCTGCTGACCCTCAGGTCACAGGATCGAATCCAGGCTGCGGCGGCTGCGTTTTTGATGGAGGCGAAAACGCTGTAGGCCAATGTGGTCAGATTTGGGTGCACGTTAACGAGACTGAGGTGGTCAAAATTTCCGGTTTCCTCCACTACAGCGTCTCTCATAATGATATGGTCATTTTTGGACGTTAAACCCCACATATCATCATACTCTATCAACATAATTTCGTCTTTTCATGTCTAAGTTCAAGTGTCTGTGCTTTTGTACTTTCTGATATACATCGTCCTCTTGATATTCCGCTTGTTCGTGCTTAGGGCAATGTTCAGTTGCAGCAAGCTACAACGAGCAGCTAATTAGCTCTTAGAAATATGTCTGCCCGGCTTTCACCATGAAGCAAGAAAACGTGGCCAACAGAAGTGAAAACGCAGGATATAAAATCTGAAAGCTTTTGGTTTATCAAAAGTGCCTGTCATCTGGTGGACCTCTTTAGGTGCGGAGCACCTCAGAGGTGGGGCTTCGCAGCGCGTCATGTCATGTCATGTCGTGTCATGTCATGTAGCCACAGTTCATCATAAAATATCAGAGCATATCCACGTAGTGCATGATAATGAGTGGAGCGAAGCATCCATCCATCTGTCTGTCTGTCTGTCTGTCTGTCTGTCTGTCTGTCTGTCTGTCTGTCTGTCTGTCTGTCTGTCTGTCTGTCTGTCTGTCCGTCTGTCCGTTCGTCTGTCTGTCCGTCTGTCCGTCCGTCTGTCCGCCCGTCTGTCCGCCCGTCTGTCCATCCGTCCGTCCGTCCGTCCGTCCGTCCGTCCGTCCGTCTGTCTGTCTGTCTGTCTGTCTGTCTGTCTGTCTGTCTGTCTGTCTGTCTGTCGGTCTGTCTGTCTGTCTGTCTGTCTGTCTGTCTGTCTGTCTGTCTGTCTGTCTGTCTGTCTGTCTGTCTGTCGGTCTGTGCTGGGTACGCAGCAGGGATAGACTGTCATAGACCATAAGGACAGGCCTTCACCGCTAAAAACAGGTATGCGTCACAAAAGTGCGGGGAATCCCTCTACTCGACCCCGGTCCCCTAAAAATGAAGAAGGCCAAAGTAAGCCTAACTAATAGGCCGACGACAACGTTAGTCGAACTGAAACATCCTTCTTTCAATGCCGTATAGGGCAGTGAAACCGGGCTTGTATAAAGCAACAACAACAACAACAACAACAACAACAACAAGAATAAGAAGAAGAAATTAGTAGCAGAAGAAGGTCTATAGCAGCCTTAGGTTAAGCTGTATTTTGATGCACTTTTCTGTACGACGTAAGTAGAGTAAAAACAACCATTTCTTAATGACCAGTATGAAGCTTAGCACCACTGATGCCTCATCAAAGAAATATCTCTCAAAACGCTGCATTCTTGCCCCTCCCGAGGTTTCACGTTATTGGAGCTGGAACACCCTTCTCCAGATATGCTTCGTTCCTCCCCATTTTTTTTTATTTCATTCAGCGATTTCTTTCATACTAGAATTGACCGCTTCACCCACGCATGTGAATTGTTCAGGGATTATGACCCCGAATCGGGTGGCTATGCAGTATCTTTTGTGTGGCTGTGTTCACATTATGCTTATAAGAACTTCATGTAAAAACTTCAGCCAGTGAAGGTACATCTACGCATTTACATCACACTAAACTAACTCTTGATAGATACAAGAACATCTCCTTTGAACAAGGTAGAGGCATTTTCTTTTCTCTTTTAATAGTGTCAGCGTACATTAAAAAGAACAAGTTCTATATTTCTTACCTAGTCGGCATTCTCGTTCGGAACAACAATATGCAAAGACCACAACTACTGTTGTATCATTTCAAGAACTTAAGCAAGTCTCCGCGTGATCATTTGGAATCGCTGAGTGTGATGTCCGCTACTATTCCCAAATGGCGCATGGCTCTAACCGCGTAGACTCGAGACAGTTGTGCTACATGCCACATTTCTTCTATTGGACGCACATTCGTCATTCGATAATTGCTCACAAGGGAGCCTCAAAACGACAGCAAAGATGGCTGCGCGCAGATGGTGGTTTACTGAGGGAAACTTCTAGACGCCCAAAACACCACTAGAAGAAAGACACACAGAGAAAGAGCATCAACTCGCAACTGAAAAAGATAGTGGTTTACCCTATGGCTATGAGCTAGACGAGCATTCCTGATCGGCGCATTCTCTCTCCTTGGTCATTTCCCTGCTTGATACACCCGCTAATGTGAGTTGGGGGTTACAGAGGATAGTTGGGTCCTCGACGGAAGTATCGTACTACACCAGCGGGCTCGCCTGTATGCCAGCGACCCATTTCATCTTAGAAAGTACATGCAATCGAACCAGAGCCTGCTCAGGTGGCGCAAACCTCACTACGATACAATCATTTGAGCGTTGTAGTTTTTTCCTACTTACGTAGCAACTGCAGCTTCTGGCTGTAGCCGGCGTTAGAGATATGAAAACTGAATGATCAGCACGCGAGATATGTTTCAACCGCGTATTTACGGCTGAGAACAACTGACACGTGCCCAATCAGGTGGCGGGACCACAACATTACGTCTTCCCAAGCATCTCTCACAGCTTGATTTCTCGACCAACCGCTTTTGCAGAGGTTCGTGCGTCAGGGTGAAGTGAGTGGATGCCGATTCACCAGCCACCAAGAAGCACAATGCACTTTCAGTTTTCTGATCGAACGCGTCGCGCGTGTTCCTTCGGTTCTACTGCACAGGTTTGTCGCGGCGCAGTTTACTCATCGCCGCCTTTGAATGATCGATAGCAGAAGAGCTCACCGAGTCTCTATCCACTGTTGTGTGTTTTTGTGTACTAATAACTTGAAACAAAATATTCATCAATGAAAAAACTTGTGATGACCTCAGGACAACGCCAGGTCGGGCTTATTCAAGGCGACTCAAATGCAATACTCATCGTCTTCATATCAAAATCAGAAAAGGTAAGTAGGGAGGTTGACTGTAAGCAATGACACTCTCATGCAATGGTGGCCCAGCGCAATTCATGCGAGAATGTTTTATTGCTCTTTTAAAATTCATCATGATGCAGGGGTTGTTTGCTGCAATTTCAAGCTCGACAGATGTTGAAGAATAAAAAAAATCAGACGCTTTCTATCTATCTATCTATCTATCTATCTATCTATCTATCTATCTATCTATCTATCTATCTATCTATCTATCTATCTATCTATCTATCTATTTAGCCACCTTTTTCATTTCGCTGTCCTGGCCAAGAGAGAGAGAACTCTTTATTGAAATGCAGAGAATTTAGCCAGCATGTAAAATTCGCTGACTTGCTACTGACGAAGGTATGGGACTGGTGCAAACATGATAATGATGACATGAGTGTCGAGGAAGAACATGACTACGTGCCGCGCTCATGATGCACTGTCGCTCGTTTCACTAGCTTCACATATATCAAATCTGGTACTACGTGACGTAAATAGATGACGAAGGTATGTGACTGGTGGAAACATGATACATCATTACATCGGTGTTATGTAAGAACTTGACTGCATGCCAGGCTCGTGATGCACTCGCGGCCGTTTTGCTAGCTTCACATATCAAATCTGGTAGGTACTACGTGACGTGAATAGATGACGAAGGTATGTGACTGGTGCAAACATGAAATCATGAAATTGATTGATATGTAGGGTTTGAACGTCCCAAAACCACCATATGATTATGAGAGACGCCGTGGTGGAGGGCTCCGAAAATTTCGACCACCTGGGGTTCTTTAACGTGCACCCAAATCTGAGCACACAGGCCTACAACATTTTCGCCTCCACCGGAAATGCAGCTGCCGCAGCCGGGATTTGATCCCGCGACCTGCAGGTCCACAGCCGAGTACCTTAGCCACTAGACCACCATGGTGTGGCGATAATCATGAAATGCGTGCCATGTGAGAACATGGTAACATACCACGCTCGTGATGCGCTCACGGGCGTTTCGCTAGTCTCACATATACCAAATTTAGTATTACGTTACATGAATAAGTGAAGAAGGCAAATTACATGTTCAAGCATTATAATCATGGCATGCGTGTTGTGTAAAACAAGACTGCACGCTACGGTCATAGCGGACGCGCGGCTGTTTCGCTAGCTCCACATATACCAAGTCTGGTAATACGTGACATGGATGGACGACAAGCACAAATTTCAGGCGCAAACTTGATAACCATGACAAAAAAGTTATGTACAGTATAATTTACGTCCTTCTCGTAACGTTGTATTGATTTTAGCGTGAAATATCAACCTTCCTCATACTTGCTTCCCATATCATCGATTCCCATTGGAGGTGGGACCTGCCAATTTTTTTTGTGCTGTTACTACAGTGTTTTATTGTGAATTGACGCGTTATAACTGTTCTAACGACGATTAGTGTCCTGTTGTGTCGCATATAGCTACGTTTCAAGTAAAGAGATGGATAAATAAATTAAACTCGGGCCGGCCAGCACAAATTGCCACCTTCAGAATAGAGCATCGCTTCTATCGGATATTAAACCATTTCGTGAAATACATTGTTTTAAAACATGTCTACAGACAACTTATAAAAACTATTGATTAAAGTTCGAACAATATATGCATGTATACTTACGTTATAGGGCAAACGCTTGTGATATAACAAAGTTTGTTAGATCCAAAGTTAATGTTGCTGTGTTCGTTAAAAAATCTTTTCACTCAAGTGTCACTGCGACGAACAACAGAAAGAACACGCGACGCATTGTAGTAAGAAACAACAACAAAAATACAAGACAAAAGAGTTGCGCGAATAGGATAATATTAATCAAAAAGGGGGTTCATTGTTCTGTGATAACGTAGCATTGCCTAATCATCTCGGTGCTTGATTATCTCGAGTTTTCCATGCGGCGATTGAGATAAACTAGCTTAAAGCGTTTTAATGCAACGCCATCACACACTGACGTAAAGAAAAAAAAAGATCAAGAAAAAGCCTGAAGTGCTCGAGCCATGTCCGTGAACGATCCACGCCTCCGCTCGCTAATCGTTCTCTCTCGTCGTGCGACTTATCGTCATCAGTAGATGTCAACTGCTCTAACTTGCTTCATCATTTCTCCTTTGTGCCATGGCGTAATAACAAAACCTGCTGGGTCGACGATCGGAAAGCGCAGAGTTGTGCAACCAGGGCATTCTGTATTAAAATATATGGCCACTCCCTGGAGTGCCTGGAGAACCTTGCTGCGCAAATGCGCAAAGCGTTTGCTTTCGGATACACAGAGAATAGAAGGGGAGGGGGAGAAAAGAGAAATAGTGAGGACAAATAAGCAGCTTCGCTGCACAGATAAAGCAAGAAAAAAACATGAGTGCTACATCACTGGAGTAAAAAAAAAAAGGGTGGGGGGGAGGGTAACGTGGTGCGCTGGGACAATATCAAAAAGAGACATCAAACAGCGTTTTGGGCCTATGCTCAGTGCATGACATTTTTGATCCAAGCGTTGCAGTGCGAAAAGGTTTTGTGATAGAGAAAACTCGTTCTGTCCGGGCCTGTCTGTAATCTTTGTTTGTCATCTTCCAGCGACTAATGGCGCAGGCCTGCAACGCATGCAGATGACGCGCTCTGCACGTTTATTTGAGAGTTATGCAGTCGTGCGAGCATATAAACTGGGAATTTCGAGTTGCGTAGCCAACAGGTTGAGCAAATTTTCGAAAATTTCGAATAAGAATTCGAGTATCACTGCATTCTATTCGGTACTAGAATTGAATAGCGCATATTTGAATTTCCGTTTATTATTCGAATACTAGTTAAATAAGTCGTCATGACAAAAAAAAACCGCCAAGCAACAACGCGATGGCAGAGTGAAGGATGTTTTTTTTCTAGTTTTAAAGATTGACTAGCCGAATCGCATGCATTTCCATCTTCTATCGAAAATTTACTCATCATTGGGTGACGGAATTTATGCTGAAGCAAAAGATACAGTGTCGCTGAAATGAATGTACTTTCAATTCACTATCATAACATGCATGATGTTCATTCTTGAAAGAGTATTGAGCTTTTAGGCATTGGTGATATATTAAAGCTGGTGACAAAGTGCGAACACAAATACAGAAGTAATTGCTGTATTCATCTCCCAAATAAAAAGAAAACATTCGACGGCTCTAGTCGCCACATTTTATCCAAACTACATCTGTTTATGTAAGTGTGGTATATCTTGTAGGTTAAATGTAATAGTTAAGTTGCTTCATTAAAGCTCATAAATATTTGTCTGAAATTGAAAAAAAAAGCTGCTGAATTCTAGGCCTATCTTGGAAATGGATGCCCCATTATTAAAAAGTCTTCTGAATAGTACTCAATTCGTATTCATAGTCGATTTGGTCTGGTCACTCTATGATTTGGAATTGGTTTGCTTCCAAAATTCACACTTCGCACATCACATGTAACAAAGAGGAGCAGCATATTTAATTATGATTTTTCGTGGTTGACTGCCTGTTGCCTATACATTTCATGTGAAGGAAAGGCTGTAGCACTTACGTGGTTAAGAGTTCTCAACGTTTCTGTCACATTGAGGATCAAAAGTTTTCGCTTAATGCTTGGTTTTATTGTGTTTGTAATTGAAGTTACGATTGATGATTTATTGATATGTGGGGTTTAACGTTCCGAAACCACCATATGATTATGAGAGACACCGTAGTGGAGGGCTCCAGTAATTTAGACCACCTGGGGTTTTTAAAGTACACCCAAATGTGAGTACACGGGCTTACAAAATTTTCACCTTCATCGAAAATGCACCTGCGGCAGCCGGGATTGAATTCCGCGACCTGCGGGTTGGCAGCCGAGTACCTTAGCCAATAGACCACCGCGGCGGGACTGTTGTTGCAATTGCCTTTGTGACAATATTAAACGGTATTTGAGAGGATGTACTAAGTCGCGCGAACAACTTCTCAACATTACTGTCTTCTCGTTAATTCATTCAACAAATCAATGAAAACAGCAACGAATTAGGATATGTCAATATCCGGCAGCAATCTTGGCAATGTACATTTAGGTTACTTAAGTTTATAGTTTCAAAAATATTTGCTATACTATTTCATTCCTTCTGAGAAGCGTTTATGCAAGTCTACCCGACTAAAACACATGTTCCCTGGAAATCAGATTGGTTAGAATATTTTTTTTTACCATGCATGCCATCCCACAGGGTCGGTGAGCTCGTTAACGAGACTGCTATAACGTTCGTTCACCTATTACCCTCCCAAACAGGTCATCGTCAAGTCGCCGAACCGAACACAAGGCGAATAAAAACGACCTGGCCTCTAGTAAACTGTTGTAGCCCTTTTGCACGCTCGGGATAATTGCGTGGAAGTGTTTGGGAAATTAATGACTACGGTGATTGGCAAGAACAAGCTGCTGCGAAGAACTTAGAGCCTACCGAGCGCCCTGTGTAAACGACGAGAAAACGTTCCGCCTACTTCCCAAGTAGGGCGCGTGCCTGCAGGTATAGTGTGCTTGTAGATACAATTAGCGCCGTGGCGCAGCTAGCGCTCTCCTTTCCCTAACGTGCCGGCCGTTTATTTGCCTTAATTGCCGCACGACCCCGGGGGCCCTCGCCGTTATCGCAGTGGTCACGGGGGTACATACATCCACAGCCGGCCGCAGAGCAAATTCTCGCGAGCTGAAGCCGCGTTTCAGCGCTCAGTTACGCAACGCTGTCGAGATTAAGGCTTCGGGGGAAGTGATATACTCTAGTTTACACGCTGCCAGCCGCGCAGCTATTTCCGAAAATGCGCGCTTCATGCGGTCACGATGCCCGAGCTGCGAAATTCCGCGTGTATACATGGGGACGGCCGAACGATTCTTTCAGAGTATAACAACGGCTATGGTGCTTGTGAACACAATAGGTATACCACTGTGAGTAGCAGATAGTGGGAATGGCATTTCTCGTCCCCAACCGATAAAGCGAACAATCTCGTTGCTTTGAGTATAGTGATATGCGTGCCAGCGAAGCACCCACGTATAGGTGATTCTAAGGCTTAGCATATTCAAAAAGCAAGTCAACAGGAAAGTTGTGGGCAAGAAGTTCTTCCGAGAATTTTGGTTGCCAAACTCCACACGATCGGCTCATCTGAATCCAATAAGCGGTGGGCACACGAATAAACTTTGATGAACGGAGGTTTAGCCCACATGCAAAGCCCCTGTCAAGAAATCAAGTTGCGAAGCAAAATGGTTGCTGGTCTGACTGCAAAACACAACTTCATACCCAGACATCACTTTTAGTTTACCGTTTTTCACACCAAGTGGCGTACACACCTTCATGCTGGGCATCATAATGTACTATCGGCGTCAAATGAAACGGGAACAGCGGAGCGCGTGGCACAAGCCTTATCAATGGCGTATAGTGCGTGCCGTCGACCAGTCATTGACACAGACAGGCCCGCACATCCGGTGTGGCAGCACTTCGTGATCCCTCTATAGTGCAACATTTCTGCTCGTGTTCCAGGTATGGTATTTGAAAGGAACAAAATTTAAAATATACAGAGGTTAAACTACTGCAGCCGAAAGCGAGTATTGTAGCACGGTTTGTCATCACGAATTCAATCATCACGATATGCCTGGAAAATTATATTTATAGTGGACAAAGGTCAGTTCATAATGCGTGGGACGTTAAACCCCACAAATCAATCCATCAGTTCATAATGCTGGCAATTGCACGCTGTTTGACTTCGTGCCGGTAAAGCGAAACAATTAGCGCGCTCTCTTCCGAAGAAACACTCGGCATTTCCAGTTAAAATAAAGCCTTTTCGGGTCGTTTTCTGAAAAAAGGCTGTAGGTGAAGCAGCGCTGGCGAACGAGATACGACAGTCATTTGAAAATCAACCACAAACCGATTATATTTCTCTTTATGTTTTATCGTGCCAAGACACCGATTGCACTGCGACGCTGAAGTAAAAGCAAGGAATTGCGAGTGATACGATCAAAAGCGCTAGGCACGCCCACGATTTCCACCATTGTTACCATACGAAAACTAGAGCAAAAAAAATGGCAGCATATCCACGGAGTGAACGATGGAGAGTGGGGCGAAGCATTTGTCCGTCCATTCATTCTTGCTTCTGTCCATCCATGCGTCCGTCTGTGTGACCATCCCTTGCGTTCATCCGCCCGTCCGTGCGTCCATATGTTCGTGCATCCATCCTTGCGTTCGTCCATGCATCCGCCCCTGCGTCCGTTCATGCGTCCATCCATGCATCTGTCTGTCTGTCCGTTCGTCCATCTATTCAACACTTTAAGTACCACCATCTCACATCTTGTCATGATATATTCCCCATATAAAAGCACCGCCATCTAGCGAATATTCCAAGGACTAAACGAGAAGTGGCACACGCACACTTTCTTACGGCTTGCGCTTCGGCTCTACTTCCCACGTTTAACCACCTCGAGTTCATGGTATATACTAGTTCACTGTATTCATGGCACTGCGGCCCAACGCTCGCTAAACCTTTCTAAAACCAAGGAGGTTATTACGCCCAGCGAAGATAACGTAGCAACATTTTCCAGCCAGATAGTGCTCAATGTACATGCCAGTGGCTGCTAATGGGAAATCAGAGACAGGAGAATTCGGCTTTTACTTTCTTACGCTTGCACTTCGTATGTACTTCCCACCTTTAATAACCTCGAGTTCATTCATGGTATATACTAGATCATTGTATTCATGGCACTGCGGCTCAACGCTCGCTAAACCTTTCTAAAACTAAGGAGGTTACACCCAGTGAGTATAACGTAGCATCCTTTTCTTGTCAGATAGTGCTCAATGTACATGCCAATGGCTGCTAATGGGGATCGCAGCGTGCGCGTTAACTAAAAGCCGAATGCTCCTCTCTCTCATTCCCCATTAGCAGCCAGTGGAATGTACATTGTGTACTATTTTTTATTGTTCAACAACTCACAGAAGAAATCTCTCACCGGCACCACCTTGGAGGTCAAAATGTTATACTTATTACATACTACAACGGCTACGAGAGACCAACGGGTGTTGCTATAAGGAGCTTCGCCCCTAAAACGAACATAACGCACTCGAACTGGATCGCGCAGTTCTGCCAAACTGGATGTGCGTGCATGTCAATGCTGATGACTGGACGGCCAACACTATACTGATTATAATGCTTGAAACACGCACTCCGCTGTTCGGGTTTCATTTGACGCCAATAGTACATCACATCTGCAGACTTTTGCTGAAGTTTTACCATGATCAACGTCCACTTTCTCATCGATTTACCGACAGGTGATTTTTTACCCTTGTAGTGCTGCTTTTCTGCATCATTTATTTGGGAAAGCTCTTCAGAAAAGCAATCCATTCAGCGTAATATAACAAAATTGCAAATACAAAGACAAGTTGTCCTACCGTACATGCCACTACAATGCAATTAGCGAATAACTTATCGTTGCACTACAATTAGCTTTTCAAAAATCAGTAATCATTCAGTTCAGTAATCATTCAGCTCAGTAATCATTCTTTGAAGAACGCTCCCCATAGGATTACGCCCAGCGCTTCTCCTTAGGGGCGGCTATGCCGCACTAGTTGATGTCCCAGATTGCTGGACATGGCTTGCAACGATCTCTAAGGCAACTTAACTCTATTGACCTCAGTCCAGTAACTAAGGTTTCTAAAGGTTACTGGCAATAAAATGTACTTGGAACTTATGTAGAGTAGGAACTTGTATACAAATTGATTGTTCGTGATTGTTGGTCCGTATTTCTCAGGCTTGTCACAAGTGGTGATGTCGAGTTAAATCCGGGCCCTAGCTCGACTTCAGATGACAAACTTGAGCAGATTTTACAAACTTTGAAAGAGCACTCTGAGACGTTAGCTGATATGAAACGAGACCAGATAGCAATTTAGAAGGAAGTCAAAGAAAGCGGCACTGCCATGAAAAAATATTGAAGATCACCCAGCTAAACTTGAGTCCTCTCTTTCTAAAATTGATGACGCACACCAAATAGCAACCAAAGTAAACGAGGTTGTTTACTTTGGTTGTTTACTATGGTTAGTAAGGTTTACTACGAGGTTGTTTACTAAGGTTGACGAAATGAAAAACCTGGCAGTGCTGCAATAATCTTCTTATTTTCGGTCTGCATCAGCAAGATAAAGAAACGCAAGAAGACCTGACCAAAGTGCATGGTACGCGACAATAATTTTTGAGTAATTGGTTTTTCGCCTAACAGCGCAAAGCACATGCACCGAATTTTGAAAATACAGTCAAGGGCGCGACCGGTTCTTCTTCGATCATACGACTTCAAAGAAAAACAGGAAATTATGCGAAACTGTTACAAATTGAAGGGCATGTGCGTCTCAATCAGTGATGACTTTCCAAAGTACCTGTTACGTGGTAGAAAGAGCCTCTGAGAAAGCGCCAAAGAAGAGAAGACGAGTGCAAAGTGGGTGCGCCTGGTTTATGATAAGCTTTACGTAGACGGCAAGGCATATTACTGAGACGATTCCTCTGATTCTCGCAAAGAGTGCCAAAATGCTCACCCTTACGAGAAAGGCACGGCCTCAGACAGCAGTAAAAGTTTTCCAGGCAAGCTAACAGCATCAATAATAATGCACGCAGCCTTTTTAACAAGCCATTATTTTTTGAAGCTGTGCTTTTCGAACATGAACCAGATTTTGTAGTAGTGACCAAAACCTCGTTAAGCGAATCAATTGAGAATACTGAATTTCTGCTTCGGAATTATTTAGCCTGTCGTTAAGACCGAGGATGCAAGAGAGGAGGTGTCGCCATTGTCTGTAAAACTTGAATTCATTGTACTGAAATATTTACATCGTTGCAATTGGAATGTGCTGCCCACACTATGGAAATGGATGGCCTGTTCTTTGTAATTATTACTGTGTATCACCCACCGGATACTTCTGAAGAATATATGATACTGCTTAACAATATCTTAATTGGCATGTTTAACCATCCCAAATACAAGATTTTTATGGCGGGAGACTTTAATTTACCGCATATTGATGGAGCCAATTTTAGGGAAGATCAAAATGAACAAGCTGTGTCTCAAGCCTTGCTGGATATAGCTTTCTCACTTTATTTAACACAGATTGTCACTGTACCTACGCAAACCAATGAATCCGGAGATTCATTGCTTGATTTGGCCTTTTTAGGCAGGCCTATCACGCAATCAAATTATCGGTGCGAAGTATTGGAAGGCATATCTGAGCACAAAATGGTGATCGCACATGGAGCTACCACACGTACCTCTCGGGTAAAACAGAATAAAATCATATCAGTCCTCAATTTTTCCAGAGCAGATGATACTGGATTAATAGACTATTTAGAAGAGAGATACGATGCTTTTAGCCAGTATATCTCACTGAATACTACATCAGCAAATGATGCATGTAATATGTTTAAAGGAATTGTTTTCAAATCAATAGAAATGTTTGTTCCGAAGCACATTAGGAAATCAATAGACAAAACCCATGGATTACCCGGAAAATAATTCATAAAAAACGACTTTTGAAAAGAACGAAGGCTAAAAAACCTTTGTCTCTAAACAAACGCCATTACGTCAATTCGCTTTCTAGGGAACTCAGAATAGAAATTCTTCCGACGAAGCACAGGTACATAAATGAAACAGTTACCAATTTCATCACCGGGAAAAGTTTCGAGGTACCTTTCAGAACCGAAGCGTAGCATTAATTTTTTGAAGAACGCTAACGCAACTATCACGGATAATTATGAAATTGCTTGCTCACTTTAATGAATATTTTGAATCAGTTTTCATTTGGATGATGGCTCAACCCCACAAGTGCGATTTTCTTGTGAACAACGTCTAGCTGGGCTAACTATAACACAAGAAGGCACTCTGAATCTGATCCTTAAAATAGATGTGCGAAAATGCCCAGCGCCTGATCTAATTCCCAACGCCTTCTTAAGGCCATATGCCGAGTGGTGTTCATTTTTAAAGACGATAGTTAAAGGCGATAGTCTTTCTTGGGGACCTTCGACGCAAAAATTTTAGTTCTCTGTACATTTTGTCTGTTCAGCCTTAACGGTACTGGGTACTCCTAAACGGCATCAGACGATACCCCAAATGACCGACCCCATCCGCAGCACCCACCAATACTGATCAAGATTCAGCATTCATACTTGTGCGATTGTCAATTAAAAAGCAAATATTGCGCATATCTGAGGCAACGTAACAACACGTATATATTCTGTATGTGCGGCTTTTACCGGAAAAGGTATCCATAAGTAATTCTAAAGACCGTAGCGTTTATCACGCTGCGCTGACCATGGAACGCTTGTACGAAAAGGCAAGTGTTCCCAATGCTTTGCTAAATTGACACAGTGGTGGCACCTACCCATCGCCTTGCGTTCCACACCTTATCACCTCTGAGAAGGGTGCGCATGCCCATCTCAGAGCAACGTGTTTCGTTTTCCAGGGTAACTGCCAGATAGCGCTCATGTCTCATGTGTGACGTGACGTGATGCGCTCATCGCCTCCGCTGCACGCTCGAGGCACTCTAACGCAGCGCCTTCAGAATACCATTCACTGATTTTCTTGCGCAGAACATCAAACGAATGTTTTGTTCGCTCTCTTCAGTCGCAAGACTATCGTCTTTCGACGAAATTTGCAGTGTAACATGCAGATACGGGGCCATTTTTTTTCTGTCAGACATATTTACAAAGTCGCTTCACTCGGGTGACTTTTTGACAGATTAGAGGTGGGCCAAGAGAATATCAATTCAAAAACAAAGTTCCGAAAATACGTCACAAACTACCGACCAATTTTCTTGACAAGCAATGGTTGTAGAACTCTGGAGCACATTCTGACTATACTCACCCAACAAAGTTTGTCGAAGAAAATGGCATATTAGGTAAAAATCAGAACGGCTTTCGGCGAGGATACTCTACTACTACAATTCTTACAGAGCTTACACACGGAATGGGTCAGTGTATCGATGAAAAGGGTGAAATGGACATGATATTTATCGAGTTTTGAAAAGCATTCGACAAAATATCGCATAGAAAGTTGCTTGTGAAATTATCTTGTTTCCTTGGTGACAGTCAACTACTAAAATGAATAGAGGTGTATTTGTCAAACAGAGAACAATTTGTTAAAATAAATAGCTTTCGCAGTGCCAATAAACCGGTCCGTTCAGATGTGCCGCAAGGGTCGGTTATATATGCCCTTTACTTTTTTCTATTACGTTAGTGATACGGGTGAAGGTTTTTCACAGCGAGTAGCTATAAAACAATATACAGATGATACAATCGTGTATGCAAAGATTTGCTCCTCGAACGACCAACGGGTACTTATTAACTACCTACAAAAATTTAGTACTTGGTGCGATGAGTGGCAAATGGAACTGAATGCATCCAAAACCCTTTTCATGCGCAAGACACGTAAAAAGGCCCGCTATCTTTTCTACGTACATCATTAAAGGCACACTGCTATCTCAAGCTAAAGACGTTAATACCTAGGTATTCGCCTTGCACACGACATGAACTGGTCAGTCCATGTCGATGATGTTTGTAATAGAGCCATACGCAAACTTTGGTCGTTACAACGAAAACTGCACAATGCTACTCCAGAGGCTAAAGCTATTCCATACAAAATGACAGTTCTATAAGTATTGACTTACGCTAGTCTTATATGAGAACCTTACACAAAAACAAATACACTAAAATGTGAGCGTAAACAAAATAAAGCCTTGCGGTTCACTTTGAACGTGTATTCAAGAACTCAGTCTATCAGCGAGCTTAGAGAAAAAACTGGAATAATGACACTGAAAAAAAAATGCAACTTAATCGGCTGATATTCTTTTTTCACATACTGTACAGAATATTAGGGTTAATCTAGGTGAACACATCGTACTAAAGAAAACTACTTCATCTAGGACAAAACATTCAAAATGTATTACACCAATCACTCACAGAACAAATTTATTCAAATATTCTTTTTTAATTCGAAGCATTGATGATTGAAATCGGTCACCTCAAAACATAGTCGATTGTGCCGGTCTACAAAGTTTTGAAAAAGGTTTGTTAGAATACTTGTGAACGATTTGTAATGCTTTAGCATTTGTTCGCCCATCAATTGTCTCATTGGTTGCCCATTGCATGAACATGTTGAATGTACTATATCACTTCAAATATTATTTTTTACCTTTCCTTTGGTGACGTATACGGGATGTATTCGAACCTGTTATCTTATATCGGTGAGCTGTACGGGGTGTTTTATGATTTAGTGTTTTGTTTTCTTATTCTGTTATGTTGTGTAATTCTTGAGTATTCCATAATAAAATTGTTTTAGCGTGTACTACGTTTGTATATGAGAGTTATGTAACCCCAACTCCTGTCTTGGCTTATGTGCTGACAGTATGAATAAAAGAAATAAAATATTATATATGGAACCTAGAATGTATATAGCCTACAGAACACGGAGTTGTATAGAAATATAAAGCTGCATATACTTACCCCGCTGGCAAGCTTTTCACCCAGATAACTCAAAACGGATGGTGAAAACGGTACTTCGTATAAATGATTCGCGATTGCGTTTAATAGTTACCTTAAAACATTGCGTCAAAACGATGTGTGACCAAGAGAAAAACAGGCGCGACGACGTTTTCAGACTAACCGCCTTGGACTTCTCCCTTGCATTGCTTTTGTGAATAAGCTTGCGTGGAGGGGGAACGGGAATGGGTCTCACATTTTTGAAGAAGTAAAATGCTTTTTGTTATTGTTGTTGTGGTAGCAAGAAACCCAGCACAGAATGCTGCGAACGCTTTCAATCAGGTGTAATGGCCGAGAAAAATAGCGTCTGCGTCGTAAATCTTTGCCAATGTAAAAGTTCTGAAGCTGAATACTTCTTCAATATTTCACAGCTGCACGACACAGCTCAAGGCTTAAAGTTGCAGAAGTAGCTCCTTTGGTTACAAAAAGAACTTCAGTGAACTTAGAAAGCCCTAGTCTCGTTCTTGGTTGCTCGTCAGGGCAGCTCTTTTTGTGCACTATATAGACACAACACGGCAATGCAGTTTACTTGCTGTTTCTTCGAGTGACGCAAGGACCTCCAGCTATAGAGGATCAAAAGTATTGTTCTGTGTACGGTCTCTTTCAGGCGGATTTCCACTTGCGACAGCATCGCCGAAAGCCGACACATATCATCCGCGGCACACAAACAGATAGCCTTGCATCTCCTTTTGTGTCTGTCTCGCACGCTCGAGAGTCCCGCTTTGGATAACCCTTAGCTATACTTCGCTCCCTTTTCTGAGCTCATTATGATATACGCAGACGCAACTGTCAGCACTCAGGAAGGCAAATGTTATGCGCAACTCGGCGTGGTAAATAATTTCCCGCACGAGGCAGTGTTCTGTCTTTAACGCTTATGGTACTTTTCCATTGAGCATGAGATGGTGGGTACGATTTTAGATAGCTAGTGATGACATTCTGAGGTGGCGGAATTTAAATAAGAGTCTCACATATCCCACGCACTTTGAGGATCAGTGTTATGCAGAGCACTTAGTGGGGCGCCGCACGCACAGCATTATTTGACATTGAGACAAGTCGTGTCATTCTTTGGATGATGTGTCATTCTCTATTGCATTCCTATCATGCACGCACGTGTACGTTCTGCTACATGAAATGCTAATCATATTATCCCGACGACTTCAAAACGCTTGCATCATGTCATTTGTATTATAACGTTATGATACAGATAAAATGCATGCTACGGACATTTATGCTGAACCCTGTCGTTCATGCACGTCCTACACGCAAGTCATTTGATCTATATGTGAATACATAGCAAGGTAAATAAACGTCCACCATGGCATCATGATGTCGCGTTGTAATTCGTGTCACAACGCACGTGACAAGCACCTTTTGCGATATGCGTCACAAACAATATTTCACCTTGGCTTTAGACAAATGTCACCCAAGACCTTGTCATGGATATACCGGCTCACGTGGGTCATGAAATGCACGACATGGCATTCTAGTAATATCCTGTCTTTTATTTTCTTGATACACTCTTGTCATATGCCATATCGATGATAATTTATGAAGTTGACGAGATGGCCGAGGGCGCTCAGAGAGGTAGGCGGATACATACACAGATACATACATACATACATACCTACATACATACATACATACATACATACATACATACATACATACATACATACATACATACATACATAAATACAGATAGATAAATAGATAGATAGATAGGATAGATAGATAGATAGATAGATAGATAGATAGATAGATAGATAGATAGATAGATAGATAGATAGATAGATAGATAGATAGACAGATAGATACAACGTGTGGATCTGAAAGAATATCCCGCGGATAAAACTATTTCGGAGGTTCTCTCGACGGCGTCTTTCACATGCTTCGAGACTAGTAGAATGCAATAAATCAATCAGAGGAAGTGAGAAAGCGTGTTTCACATCTTGACAGGTTCATTGTGTGCACAAACATACAACGCGCATGAGAGGCTGGCGTCACAAGCAGTGGATACAGGAGGATCCCAGGTTGCTTGGCGCCGTCACATAATGCGGCGCGACACCCGCCATCGTGCATCTGTGTGTGTGTGTGTGTGTGTGTGTGTGTGTGTGTGTGTGTGTGTGTGTGCGTGTGCGTGTGCGTGTGCGTGTGCGTGTGTGTGTGTGTGCGTGTGCGTGTGTGTGTGTGTGTGTGCCTGCGTGCACATGTGTGTGTGTGTGTGTGTGTGTGTGTGTGTGATGGCACGCATGTGTGTGTACGTCATGAAGCGTCGAGGAAAATTGAAGCATACTTTATAGGTTCCTTAATAAACACTGGCAGCTAAGGGTTAGCTTTGACGCAGTATATGATAGTCGGCTTACAGTGAATAAAGAAACAGAACAACGACATGTGACATAAAACAACGTACAGCATTGCAAGCGCCTGCACCACGACTGCGCACTTGCGATGCGCGCATGTGTATATGGCGCGTGCTGGTCACGGTGGCCCTTCCTACAATACAGCAGCGACATTTCGTCAGCACCTCAGAAAACTGAAAATAAACGCGTAAAAAATCCTAGTCGTCACTGTATCCCCTTCTGAATGTGCTATACCATCGCCAATGTATTAGGAACGTGACGATTGACGTTCCCACAAAATACATTTTTTCTCAGGGTAAACTTTCTTTGATGACGTTGCACTTTTTCATCGTGCTCTGTGTTGCGGCCACTTGCCTTGTAAGGCGAACCCAATCGGACAAAGAAGGTCGTGATTTATCCGATTGTGACGTAAGCGCTCTTTTTATGAGGGCGCACATGCGACGAACGCTGGTGTCGGTTCGAACGATGGCTATGCCCCACAAGACTTCTTGCTGTTCAATCACTGACGAGTCCCCCTTTTTTTTCTCGTGCTCGAAATTCGCTGACTAAGTACGAAATTTGCATCATAAATTATTCCGAAGTCCTTAGCTCTTCGCTGTTGTTGAACAGAGAAGGAGCTCCAAAGATGGCACTATATCGTCAGGGCTTCCCTTTCTCCGAGAAGACAACTTGAATACGTTAAGAAAAGAACGTTTTTCTTCAGCTACTCCAGGAAGCTTCGATCTACATGGACAATAAAGAAAAGTAGAAAGTACACTACCACCTAAAAAGACGTTTGTCTCGCTTGGTATAGAATCAAAGTGGAATAATAACGCAAAAAAAATTGAGCACTTTTTATTTAGGACAAACTCTGCCACAAGGGAGCGCTTTCGGGGTGAACATAGATAGAACAAAGTTAGAGGAGTCTCTTGCTGTTTAAATTTAGCATTGAGAAGTTGCAGAGAAATCACGCAGATGGAACGCGTTTTCAGGAATTCACTTGAAGCGAAGCTCTGTAAAAGTAGTTCGGTAATTGCTTTGCAACGAACGTCGGTGTGTAACAACTGGATTTTCATTCACTCTACACAACGCGCTGTCTACAGCTATGGTATGTATAGGTTTACGGCAAGCGCTAGAGCTTTCTCTAACGAAAAAGTCCTCAGACGCACATGCCTCAATACAGTTTTAGTAGCAACATAATAATTAATATGGCTGACGAGAGAAGAGGTATAGGAGCGTGCCTGTAGATAGTTAGTAAGATCGATTGTACTGGAGATAAGAGCAATTTCGTCAATGCTGAAACAGTTCAAAATTACGCATAGACAAGTAGCGAAACATGCCTGATATATAATTACATTTAACCATGCTTGGTTCTCAAAGCTCGCGCACAGCAGTCACTCCTTGTGGAGGTGATAATACCACTGCTTTGTACACTTCTCTTGGAACGTGCCAGTGAGAAAGCATCAGCGAAAAAGAATGACTGATGACTGATATGCGGGGTTTAACTTCCCAAAACACCTATATAATTGTGAGAGACACCGTAGTAGAGGGCTCCGGAAATTTCGACCACTTCAGATTTCTTTAACTTGCACCCAAATCTGAGCACATGGATCTGCAGCATTTCCTCCTCCATCGGAAATGCAACCACCTTAGCCGGGATTTGATCCCGCGACCTGCGGGTCAGTAGACAAGTATCTTACTGACTAGACTACCACGGCAGGGCCATCAGCGAAAAAGAAAACAGGAAAGCAATTATATGGACCCATGGGTATTTCCCCGACTAACTGAATGGTAAGGCAGTGAACACGTTTCTAACTTCCTGTGGTCGACTGCGACTCCGCCATTTTGCGAACACATGGCTTTTGGTGCGGAGAGCAAAGCCGTAGTACAAAATCTGCGAGTTTTCGTAATGTTACTCAAGTTTAGACAACATTACGTTTTTTGGTGCAATTTGTTGCTCACGCGGGATAAAAGGAGGTGACTGTTCACGTGTTCCAACCTCGTCTTTGTTGTTCGTTCGTCTGCTTACTAGTGCCGGTGAGTATTTGGTGCGTGCTTAAACCGTTTCTTCGGCGTTTTTCTTGTAAGAGTGAAAACCTGGAATGCTTCCACAGACAGCCATATTAAAAACGTGGCGTGCAGTAGAGAACCTGCAGCTGCGTTCGGCTGGCATGAAAGGAAGGCGAAGCTTGACTATTTTCTACCGTCATCATGAGGTCACAGTTCGTCGAAATTTGAGACGTCCCCATCACACAATGTTGAGACGTCCCCATCACACAATCTCGTAACAATGTTGTTTGATGAAAGGCGGGCCAATCCCGGGCCAATACAGACTCATTGGAGTATACCTGAAGCCAGGGAAGCCTTTCGACGCTTCAAGACTTGAAAATTTGATTTCAAGAACACCTTTTCTACACATAATATGTGGAGACTTCAATGGCCACCGTGAAATTTGGGGCAGCTCACACACTTGTGTGCGACGAGCCAAGCTCGCCGAACTACTTTCAAAACATTCCATTGAACTTCTTAATGACGGCTGTATCACATATTTACGAGGCTCCCTTAATAACTCACTTCGGACGGACAGGCTGCGCTTATTGCTTGAATCTTACATTCCGAACACCAGTCAGCAACCGAGAAAACAAAATCTGCAGATATGTGACGCACCTCCTCGCATGAGATACGCTGACAAATGGGGATCGTCGAAAGTGAGTTCATGCAGGGCGATGTTCTCACGAAGGAGCAGCCAAGCAGACGATGGGCCCAGCTGAGCGCGCTTCGCCGGCATGCGCTTATTCTCGCCCTGTTGGCTCTGTCGATCGTACGGCCCTGACGCACAAAAAAGTCCGCGCTCCCGCATGATAGCTGAAGATTTGGGCGGCTGTACGAATGGCTGTATAGGACTGTATGAACACAGCGAGGAAGTGGATTTGGAAGTAAAACTGCAACTGAGACAACAAAGAGTGAGAGAACTGGAAAAATTAAAGCCCAGACCACACGCCCGCTTGCTGAGGCGTGCGCCATCTATAGCGCCTACGCGTTTGCGACGCACGCGAAGTAACGCTTCCACATGCCCAGACGATAGCTCGCAGGCATTGAGAAGCGTGCCTATGCTTTGGCTTGAGGGTGTCTGCAAAGAAAAAACGTAAGCAGAAGAACAAAAACAAACATTTTAGGAGGAAATACAAAACCTCTGCACAGTCACGTAACAAAGCTGATGTAAAATTCCCTCTTCCTAAGTTAGTCGCTGTTTTAATAATTTATAATAACAGCTCAGTGACGTCATTCTGTACATCACATCCCGGATGCAAACTGGATGTGCTCGCGGCTCTAATTACCGAGAACTTATTAATTTATTTTTTGTTTCTCTGTTGCGGGACGCGCAAAATCCTCCTTCCAGCGCTGAGCAGATTCGAAACCTACTGCCCGAGCGTGGTAAGCTCTCCTTTCAGTTCGATCTATCTGAAAAGAGTTACCGCGACGGGAAACAGCTTTTTATATATTCATGGGCGCATGCGCAGCCGGCTACACACGGTGATGCCTGCAAATAGACGCTGTCGCTCGCGGGTTAGTTTGCCGAGCAACTTTAAATGCAAATTACCGGGCGAATACGGCTAATCTGTCGCGATACTTTGGGCGGTCTTCAGAAACAAAGAGAGTGTGAGAGAGAGGAGGATAGAGAAGAAGAACAGGAGTGAAAGAAAGTTTCCCGTGAGAGAAGCAGTCTTGGACAGCCTTAAAGCCGTTACATTCATTGTCACGGGGAACTGGGCTTGTTTGGTTCGTAACTAAGAGGAAGTAGTTTGCGATAGAAGAGGAACACTGGGATGAACTGCGGATTACGCGCTGTAGTATTCACGAAGCAGTGGAGAAAAGGGGTTTACGAAAATCGACACACCGTATCCACTATTGGGGTTCACGCGCTTTCTTTGTAGTCATGTTTCTTTTTTTTTTTGCTAAAAGATCTATTTCCCTACCGTACTCGAGAACACCCCAGACTTAATCCTGCCATACGAGATAACGGGAATAAAAGTGAGGACAGCTGACGGAAAATGAAAGGACAGAAGAAGATTCCATTAGAGCCGATGTTGTTTACGGATAGTCATTCAACGAGCTTAAGAAAAAAAGGCTTGCTGCACTTGCACTAAGAAGTTCACTTCTCTGTTGTCACGGTACTACTTTCGCGCCCTATGAAGGTTCACAGACATCCACGAAAAAAAGTGCTGGTATACTGTACCCGTGCGAAACATTTACGTAAGCCCTCTCGCGTAGTTTAGCAGCCTCGCCCACTATTTTTCGCAGGTTGAGCATTATTAGAAATATAACTTAAACGCGGTTGCGGGTGACATGACGTGAGCTGACGTGGAAAAAGTTTGGTATCACTCTGCCATTTCAGACAACAATGACCAGCAGAGCTGCAGGAGCTTGGCGAATGAGTCCAAAGTTATGCACATTAAGGAGAAGGGATTTTTTAGAGATGTCACACCTAACCTTTAGCACTGAGCTCTTAGTGTGTGCCATTTTTTAGTACTCGTCTTGGGGCCGTGATTACCCGGGTTAAACTGCCACGGCTTCATGAAAGGCTACTTCTTTTTCCCCCTCAATCTCTCTCTCTCTTTCTTTGGCTGTCTTTATATGTCTTCATTCTTCTCTCTGCTTCTTACTCTTTCTTTACCTCTTTCTTTCAATATCTCTTCCTGCCTCTCCCCCTTTCCATCTGTCTCCTTTTCACTGTATTTCGGTCTCTTTCACTTTCTCTATTTCTTTATCGGTTTCTTTCTATCACTAATTTTCTCTTTCTCTCGATCATATCAAGTTTCCCGCAAAACCACACAGTAATGCAGTTACGTGCTTTCCATAAATGCATGCTTTGCTAGCATGTGCCCTACAATCTGTGCTCTCAGCACTGCGTCGCGGGCCATACGAACAACTTGTTTTCGAAATGCGATGCCTTCTCCACACTTCACACGAAAAAGGGCATCATGTGACGCTTCAATGGCTGCCAAGTCACTGCGGCATCATAGGGAACGAACATGCCAATACTGCCGCGCGGGCAGCCCTTGAAGGAACACGAGAAGAAGCCATACCACTTTTGAGGACCGATGCTGCCAGTAATCCTCGACGACTTGCGCGTGAAATCACGTTTTCACTATGGTGCCCACCAAGCATCGATACGAATCGTCAACACCACCTGTCCTCTTTGATGGCTCTCCGCATGCCAACTGGACTCGACCGAAGAGAAGCCACCCTTCTTTATCGCTTATGGCGAGGAGTGGCATTTACAAAATCTTACTCCTTTGTCATAGGAATGGCCGACAACGTTCTCTGCGATGCCTGTCGTTACGAAGAGACGCTACAACACATCCTGTGCGACTGTCCGTTGTATGAAATCCAGAGACAGTCACTGGCGTCCGCTTTTGCGCGCATCGACAGCAGCCAATTGTCTGTGGACACTATTCTGTCAAGTACCCGAGAGAAGACATTGCAACAGAAGGCAACGAAAGCACTGTTGAAATTCCTACGTGACACCGACTTGAACAAGCGACTGTAACAGCAATGTCACACACCACGAAAGACAAGACTGGACTATGACTGAGTGTGCGCGCGCGTGCTGCCGAATGTGCTGTTTCTCTCCCCTCTCTGCTTTCTTTCATCTCCCCCATCCCTCTCCCATGCGCAGGGTAGCAAACCGCCTGCCTATAGGCTGGTTAAACTCCCTGCCTTTCTTTTCCCTCTATTTTCCTTCCTTCCTCCTTTGCTAGCATGCGTGCAGAGCAAAGTGGTTACGATGCTCATCTTTGCACCGTGGGACGCATGGGTACTCCGGTTCGAAGCCCGTTCATGAGTTGTGAATGCGAAAGCAGTTGAGGGAGAGAATAAAACGAGGGAAAGGCAGGGAAGTTAACCAGAAGTTGGAGATTCTGGTTTGCTACCCTGCACTAAGGGAAGGGAGAATGGTGAATAAAGATGGGAAAGAAAGCGAAGAGCGAAATAGACGCGCGAAAAAGAAAAGAAAAAAAGTGAGCTGGGGTGCTCTAGCCTATTCAATAGTCCACTGCCACGCAAATAGTTCAATAATGCCTTCACTAATTTTTTTGTGTGCGAAGACAGATTATGTCGCCTTTCAAGCACTGACTGTTTTGACAAGGGTCTGTCGTCAAGGCGAGCATACGCAGCAGCTAGCTACCGTCTTTGCACGCTGTAACGAGGGCAGTGACAGCGAACGTGCTCTATCGTTTCATCGCTGCTGCAATGATCGCAAGCAGCAGTAGGAAGGAAGGAAGCAACAAAAGGGAGAAGGCAGGGAGGTTAACCAGAAAGACATCCGGTTGGCTACCCTACACTGGGGGATTAGGGAAGGGGACAAGAAAGACGAGAAAGAGGGAAGAAAGGGAAAAAAGGGTGGGTAGAGACTGACAGTAATTTCACTGCAGCGTGTAGAACTCTACCGCATGTCAGAGGCGTTCACACAAGCCTGTCTTTCTCAGGAAACACCGCAGGGCTTTCACTGCGTTGTGGGCTGTCGAGGCATGTGGACGTTGCTGTAACAGCACCTGCACAGAAAGAGGCCGATCATCCAGTCGCCGCATTGCGTTGGCAAGTACTTGTCTATGTGAGGCAAATCGAGGACAATGGCACAGCAGGTGTTCGATATTTTCGTCGGTGCCGCAAACGTCGCACGCTGCACTGTCAGTAATTCCGATTAACGTGGTATAAGCTTTCGTGAAAGCAACTCCCAGCCAAAGGCGATAGAGAAGCGAAGCTGCACGTCGATGTAGACCGGGTGGAGGCCGGAGTTGTAGTGAAGGGTCGAGCTCGTGCAGTCTTGTGCGTCGTATGCTTGGTGTGTTCCACTCAGTCAGTGTGAGACTGCGGGCCAATTGACGAATCTGCCTCGCCGCATCCGCTCTTGAAAGCGGAATTGGAACGCTGTTCGCTTCTTTATGTGACATGCGAGCAGCATGATCTGCAGAATCATTGCGGGCTATACCACAATGCCCGGGTAACCACTGAAAGACGATGTCATGGCCTTTTTGTATTAAAAGGTGGTGAAGTTTCATGGTTTGGTAGGTCAACTGGTCGTGGCATCCACGTCGGAGAACTGATATCAGGCACTGTAACGCTGGTTTTGAGTCAGAAAACACAGCTCATTCAGAAGTAATGTCGAATTAAACGCCCGAGATAGCAAATGACGACATGCTGCGGTGCCATCACCGCACACCACCGACGTCCCTCGCGGCAAGGAAGTGAAAGCATGCAGTAGCGACCACCATGCCGGCAGGCGCGCGACGGCTAAGCGCACTGGTTGCGTTAGGGAAGGAAATGCGGACCACACGGAACGTCTTCCGAAAGCAGTAATATGCACTCTGATTTATCCCATTATGTTACTTGGGCCAAACTTTTCAGTACTATGCCTGGCGTGACGAAAGTGAAGACGACAAAGAGCAATGTCGAAAAGCAGAGCGCCCAGGTTTGTTATCTTAGATGCGCTGATCCAGCTCCTCTAACATTCGAAACACAACGCCAACACTTTTTTCTTTTGAATTTGTTGCAGTTTTCATAAATCAACTTTTTAAAAAAGAAATTGCCACACCGAACTTAGAACGCGAGCAATGGCACGCACGGTCAAGGAACGCAGCTTTAACAGGGGCTTGCGAGAGCGCGGGTGACGTAACGTAGCGGCAATGCCCCCTCCCTCTATGCACCGTTAGGTGCTCCAGCACGATGGCAAACAATATCTTTTCATCGCTCAGCTCACTTTGGCTTGAAAAAGCCTTTATGTCACTTGCTATTTAGAGGACGATATCAGCTTACCCACATCTAAGATTCACGAGAAACATGATTGATTGATTTGTGGGGTTTAACGTCCCAAATTCACGAGAAACAAACGAAGTCCTGTCGAACACGAAGTTCAGTGCAAGTGTTACAACGCTCTCCTTAAGATCATGGGCACGGGTGATTCATGTGCTCTGAACCAAGCATTGTTATACATCAAAATGAGCGATAGTGTTGTTACAGTATCTCGTCTTGAGAGTTGCCAAGTAAAAAAATATTCCAGAAACTAGCCAGCCAAAAATAGCAACCTGACGAACAGCATGCTGAGCTAAGGATGGCTTTCAGTACCTCGTTTTGAGGTACAACAACCAAAAACAGACCTCTCAATATGAGGTACGCTACGTGTGTTCAACTCTTTACATGAGGTCCACCTTACTATATACGTACGAGTACGGGAACACAACCTTTTCTCAGTCTGCCTAACTACGAAATGGACTTGCCTGCCCCTGTACGACTAAAACAAATGGTGAAACAGGAGCATTCTTGTTATCAATAGGCTTGTTGAGATTAACTGTGAAAGCAATTGCACAGAGGCTCGAGATGTATTAGCGCGGTCGAGGCCACTGGCCGTTATATGTTGCTGTCACGCTGACACCATATACGCAGCTGACTCAACGTGTGTCATGACAGTTCCCCAGTGAAGCGGAGTATACGTTTGGCTGCAAAAAAGAGGAAGCGAAGTGGACGGACCGTCAGCGCTGCACAATCAATCACCTTGGTGCCCGAGCAGAGTTCACGCCTCACGCTGATAAGCAAGAGCGTAAGCACGCCATAGTCCCATACACGTCCCCTTCGCTAAGTTGACGTGTGTAAAAGCAGTAAATATCTGTATGAGCAGTATACGCTAAGCTGAAACTACCTACCATTTCACTGGAAGCTAACAAGCATAGATAGTTTCCCTTTGGTATCATATTTCGCAGCACCATATAGATGGGTGACGTCTGCAACGCCACTGTCGGAGCTCATCACGCCATTGTTGGTAGGCGTCTGACAGCTGCCAGGGCATTGTACATGTCTCATCAACGTAGAGTCGGAACTCTCATACGAGGAGTTCAAGCGAGCAATGAAACATTACTATCTCTATGCGCTGTGAGATTGGGGTGAAACGGTCAACATTTGTTTTTGTTTTTTTTTACATTACTACGCTCTTGAAGGGTATTTCTGATAACTCAGATAGCTGGTTCCTCGTGAGACCTATTTATTCAATAGCTCGTAACTTCTCGTATCAGTATACGCGGGCTCATGCTTCATTAATTATTGTGTAAGCTTGCTTAACTCGCATGCATGCTGTCAATATTATTATTGATCACAATCGTAGAGTCACAATCTTAGATTGTGACTCTACGATTGTGAGTTTCCAGGAGAACATTTACGTGCAAAAATGAGGCATATGCACAAGTTTTTGTGTGGTGCCACTGCTCGCCGAGATCTATTGGGCAGATGTGCATTGTTCGTTGTGTCTTTTGCTTACTGACAATTACGTTGTTCGTGTCTGTAGATACGTAGATAACTTTTTAATACTTGTAAAAACTGACTCTGACAATGAAATTGAAGAGATATCGAAGTGTATTCTTCAGTGTCTTGATGTAAGAGTGACTAAGTTGAATTTACCTTCGGAATGCCTGAAAATGGTTGTCTGTAGTTTTTAGATTTAAAGTTGGTTTTCAATGAGAAGAAACACGTGTGCTGGTTGTACTCACCACGCACGAACAGGGCCTTATTACGTTTTGATTCATATCACTTCGAACTTTGTGAAGAGGGCATAGCAATGCCATGCTAAGGTCATCTTTGACCAAGTCTTGTCACCACAAAGTCGAAGGTAGTTTTTGTTTCCAAGTGAGTTGTCTCAGAAATGCAGGTTTCCCACATGCGCTGCTTCAGGCTGTAGCAGAATGACTTCTGAGAGTCGTATGCCATTGTACCACTGGCCGTTGACGATAACGCAAGGGCAAATGAGGGAAAATGAATCAGAAAAGAGGAGAAGGCGGAAGGCCGAAGTGATGCCGTACCTACACAAGGTATTGCATGGCATTAAAAAACTGGCGGGAAGATACGGGGTCGATTCGGTTTTTTCAGCGCCTTGCAAGTTATCTCGTTTGTGCGGCATGTCCAACACGAACAAAGTAAACTATGGAAGATGTGATCTCAAGCACAGACATGCGTATGTATCCTGTATAACGGAAGTGGTCTACAAGTTCCCCATGACCTGTGGAATGATTTGTGTGGGGCATACTCGAAGGTGTATTAATATAAGTTCGATGTAGATTGTTAATTCCATAGGAAACGGGATTTGATTGATATGTGGGGTTTAACGTCTTAAAAGCACCATATGTATATGAGAGTCACCGTAGTGGAGGGCTCCGGAAATTTCGACCACCTGGGGTTCTTTAACGTGCACCCAAATCTGAAGGCGTGGGCCTACAATATTTCCACCTCCATCGGAAATGCAGCCGCCGCAGCCGGGATTCAAACCCGCGACCTGCCGGTCAGCAGCCGAGTACCTTAGCCACTAGACCACCGTGGCGGGGCTATAGAAGCCGGAAGTAGGGGGCATCTACCAGTTCATTGTGGCGCATGCGTGCAGGGATGCAATCCTATCTTCAGCCTTACCAAGGTGTTAGGGTGAGCCAAGAGCCGAAGAGCAAGAGAGATCTTGGATAGCTAGACACGGGCCTTGTAAGTGCGTTAGCGACTCATCCGTGTATCTTTCCAGCAAAGAGCGAGACTTCATTTTAGTTGATAGAAGTCTTAGAACTCATCACGTGGTCTTGTTTGTCTTTGCGCAAGCGTTTTGTTCGTTTCAAAAAGGGTGGTGTACCTTCCCAATAAACTAGTTGTTAGTCTGCGATCATCCTCGCCTCTTTGTTCTTGTGTCTCGTTTTTAGCACAGCTATAATTTTCCTAAAATGCACCGACGAGGTGCAAATCAAGCACGCCGATCGCGTTCGAGAATGGAGACGGCAGCTGGGTAACACTGACGAGACGCGGGCCGAACACGCAAGCGTCTTCAGCGCGTCGAAAACGCTCATGAGACTTTAGCCAAGGAAGCCGAGCGGAAGCGCGAACAGCCGATGGCCAACGCTGGCAAATCTTCGACGCCACCGTCGTCGGCAACGTCTCAAAAGCGCCACGCGCCCTCCACCGAAGCATCTGCCCACAATCGCCGGGCTCCGCCGGCCGATCCGGAGACGTCTCGCCGCCCCAAACGCCGATCACGTCCGCGCATGGCGAGAGCCGTCTGCGACGCCACCAGCAATACCGGTACCGAAGCCCGCTTTCGACGAGAGTTCCTCCAACGTAGTTTCGGTCACTTTGCCACGCGTGCGACCGTGTCTGGTTCGACAACCACATGTGCAACGTCGGTTCCATCCGCAAGAAGCTGGAGGTGGTGACCAAATTGATGCCACTAGAGTCTGGAGCGGACTCGTCCGACTTCGTGGTCGGCGCCACTTTCAAAGAGTCACTGACGTCGGGCAAGATTCCGACGATGAGCGTTCCGCACCGTTACCGTTTCCCGCCTCGCCCGCTGGAACTTCTCAAGCTCAATCTTTCTTCGAGCAGCCATGTCGACGCCAGTGTAAACCAGGTAAACACCGTGTGCACTGCTGCTGCTTCACACCCCGTCAGGCCTCTCTTCTGGGAGATAGTTCATATATTTTTTTGTTTTCTAAGCAGCTACTACTCCGCCAATACCATGCAATAGGTATGTACCGTGCGCAGAGGGCAGCAGCAAAATCCAGTACCGCAAGCTAGCTTCGACGGCAAATTAGAAGAAATGTTACAACCGCTAGCAATGTTCAATGGCCAAGAAAGAAATACGTTTTGTACTGCACTGTGGACGACTATGGGTTGATTCCGAGAACCTGGAATTCCTCGACGAGCACCACCGCTCACAAGCTGCTAGATAACCAGGAGGGAGATCCACGTTGATCAAAAGTGCGGGAAAGATTCAGTGCAGAAATCGAACGCTTTTTCACAATGGCTCTGTCGATCACTCCTTCAAAAGTTCACAATAGTGGTACGGCGATTTCATAAGAGAATTTCTTAAGACGCAGAGCCGAAGGCATCTACAGCAGCGACAAAAATGGTGGGCATTCTCATCTAAACCGTTTGCTGCCCTTCACGAACCTTGCACATTGGAGGGTATAGATATGGTTAAACTGCCTCGGTTTGTTTAACCTTCCGGTCTTTCACTTGTATACTCGCCTTTCATGTTGACGAACTCCACGAGGGTACTTCGTTGGTATGTAGTTTGATGTCTAGAAATTGTTGTCGAAACATTCTTGTGTTGCTGTAGCAGCGGGGCAGTAGCAAATCATTCCGCGAAAGGGTCTAGCAATAACAAAGCTGGTCAAAAGTTTTAAATTACGAGATCTCTGAAATAAAGCAAAAAGCCGAGGCTACATGGCCACACGATCTACTGCAGAAAACGGCTGTAGAACGTCGGCGCTGTAGCGGCTGCGAGTGGTGGCTCCTTATAGACGAGTAGGCACGGAAAAGCCATCTCGCTGCCGAAGTCCCCAACCGGCCATAGTCGTTCGGACGACAGCCAGCCGGCCGCTGGCCAGCTCGCGCACACTAATGAAAACTAACGACGGTCGGACATCGCCGCCGCTCCTGCCATTCCTGTCGCTCCTGCCACTGGGGGAATATGAGTAGTATGTGGAGGCCGCGGACGGGTGGTGGCAGTCGGCGGTTCAGGCGCGGTAATGGAGCGAGCAGAGATTTCGCTGAGTCACTGTACGCACACTCGGTGCCATCGGACGTCATGGCAAAACGAGCACCCACTTTTTCGAAATATGAGCGCCATTTATCAAGAAGCTGGGCCGTTTCTGCGAGAGCCCCTCCTTTTCTAGGACCTCTGTTCCCTTCCTTCAGACGCCCCACATCTTCGGCGATGCGAGGCACATCCTTACGACAACATCTCTCTCTCACTCTTTCTTTTTGTCTTGCCGAGGCTTTCTTGAGCAGCAGTGCTCAAGATCGTCTAACATCCACCGTTTGTGTATCAAGCATGACCCGTGAAGAACACTTTATACGACAATCGGTAGTTTATATCAGTATAAATTGTACGGGTATACAATTCGTTGCAAAATTATGCGATTTCCCTCTAAGAAATGAAGGGCGGACGGGTCTTTTAATTGGCAAAGCAGAGCGCACGCCATCTCGGCAGGGGTGCTGTCGTCGTTATCTTTCATGTAATCCCCGAAGAAAACGCCGGCTCGCTTAGATAGTTTAATTTGACCCCTGGGAGAAGGGGTTATTCGGGTGGGCTCTTCCCCCGCCGGGACTGCTCTATTTCTGAGTTTCTTACTTTTCTTCAATACCATAGTATATTCAGTGTCAATTCCTGCCTAAGAAGAAGCACGCATATTTTTCAATGCTGGCTCAGTTGAGACGAGCATCTTTGAAATTATTATTATTATTATTATTATTATTATTGGTGGTGGGGGTGGTGGTTTTGGATGACTAAAGGACGAATTTGTGCATGACGACACACACCCGCATAAATACTCATCTTTCCTATCTGTCTTGTCTTTTCTCACTATTTGCAAATTATCTGGCCGGTAGGCTTAATCGTATGCAAATAGCTAAATTTAGTCTGGGTGCATTTGGTTATGACAGTGATGCACCGCGCACGGCTTGCATGTGCTGGCCATCAAAACTTGTATCGTTTCTCCCTTTGGGCTCCCTGGTGGGTGGCTGCTATCGTTTACGCCCTCACTACATATGTCATACACGCAGCACTTCCCTTACTCCATGATAATACCAAAGCAACTATGAAAAACAAACTCGATGCCTTCACTGACACCCCGTAGTACACAGCGACGAACCAGAGAAGCCGCGAGAGTGACGCCACTGTTTCTAATTGGCATATTTCCCACACATATAAACAAAATGACACGTGGTGACCTCCCCAATGAGTATTGCCGCAAACCACAGTCAAACAGACATTCTTTGCCGGCACCCTCTATTAAAGTGAAAGCCACGATCGATTTTCGAATCTGATTCGAGGCACGATTCCTAATATTCACTTGATAAAATTTTCTGAGACAGACCTGCTAGATGGCTGAGCACATCACAACGTCCTTAGCGTACAACGAATCAATGTCAGGCAAAAAAAAAAAAAGTGAAAACCCAGTGAAAGATCCTATGAATACATCTCCCTCAAGCATTCCGCCCCTGTGCCATAAAGCTGCCTATACACAGGCCACTTTGACCTAGACTTTCGTTCTACGACCACGCTCATTCAAGCGTATTCAGTCTATTTCTTTCTTTCTTTTTTGAAGCTGGTCTTGTTATGCGGCGAAAGGAAACTGCTAAGTACGGTGGTTGTGTGACAATAGTCACGATTTTTTATGTGCACTCTTTTTTTTCTTTTTTGTGACCAACTGAAATTCTGTCACATGTATACTTGCACTGGCGTTACTAAATGAATGACGAAACAATGAATTTATGCAGACAGCTGCAAGATGTTCTCGTGCTTTCAGCACATTTTTCTTGCGAGCTAAAATTATTGAACAATGACCGCGAACTTACCACTTACTTTATTCTCTGGTTGCAATGGCACTGACTTGAGCAGTGGCACTAGATGGGACGATGAGATTGCGTGGAATCATAAAGAGCGCCGACAATAGATAAGTTGAAAACCCAGGAATAATATATCGAAACAATCGAGTTTAAATGTGGGCTGCGTTGAGTTTCGCTTGCGCTTACTTTTAGAAATAGGTTTGTTAACGTTGACTTAACACAACAATTTTTAAGACAATCAAAAGAGCAACTAATAAAATTTACCTTCTAATAAGCGATGATAATTGAGACAAGGCGAAATCATAAATCATGAGTAGAATCCACCAAACATAAATTCACCCAAATCTTGCATACATGTCCGTAGTGCCAAACTCTTTTTTAAACAGTGGTATTCACAAGATTGAGTACGCACTACAGGCTAAACGCACATGTTTTGTACTAGTATATCATGTATATCTTTCATCTTCTGCTAAGCTCTCCAGGCTTATCATTACCCTACTGTCAACACGTCGCCGAATTGAACATGTAACATCAAATTTACGCAAATGTAACTTGTAAATCATGTAAATCACACACACACATATATATATATATATATATATATATATATATATATATATATATATATATATATATATATATATATATATATATATATGTGTGTGTGTGTGTGCGTGTGTGTGTGTGTGTGTGTGTGTGTGTGTGTGATTACCAAATCGAATTGTACATATTCAGGATACGGAATATTTTATAATGCTTTTCTACTGATGGGCCCCACCTGGAGATCCCCAAAACAACAAAACTTTGGAACAGCTATGAGCCATTCCTCTTAATTCAATCTCTAAAGTGATCTCCACGCAGCCCGCATTTTCACTAGACTACCGATGTTGAATGACGGATGAACGTGTCTCTTCTGAGAACTGCACTCTTGCTTGCTATTTACTATTCTGAAGTTGTGTCGCATTAGTCAGATCCTGTATTCGTTTTGTAATAACTGCTTGCAGCTTCAGGACTAACAGACACTAGTTTTGCGTTTGCGTAAATTATTCTTGCAGATGTAGATTTAGATGCCGGTTGTTAAATTTTTATTTGATCCTTTATTACATGTTAAACTGAAACCGCGGTGTTTAGTTGAAAACTTGTTTGGTTTTGCGTACGAATTTTATATAACATCTTGTCAGAAAAGCTCAAATTGATAATGCTTGTGAATGCTCTATTTGAGCCTACAGTTACAAGGTATTACGAAGGTTACATACGAGCTTCCTTTAGTTCTCGTAATTGTGGTGTTTTAGGTCAATTAAAATTTTCTTATTGGTCGTTACAACTAACTGTAATGAATATTTTTAAAAAAATTAAATGTTGTCGTGCTCTAAGAATGTTCTGAAAGTAGTTTCCGTACTACTCAAAAACTTTTGAACAGTATTCGATTACTTTTCGCATTAGATTCAGTGTCATATCACTATTCGATTTGGTTACAAATTTCAGTATTCGCACACCTCTAATTTATATATACGTACAAAGCTGTCACATTGTTCCGCCAGCTTATCCTCACTCCGTTTGTACCAGAAAATAGAATGTGCGAGTTTTCATGGTGCAATGTCACAAATTATCAAATGAGACTGTCTGTCTCTTTATACTATTTTGCCGCGAAATGCTATAGGCCGGTGCACGTTATTGATTCTCAGGTGGTCGAAATTGTCGAAGCTTTTCACTACAGCGCGCCTCATAGTCATATCATAGTTCTGGCACGTAAAACATCCAAAACCAAGTATCATGTCGCTTACGGTAAACACTGGTTTTATTAGGCTAATGAGGCGTGCATATTCATGGTTGCCATCGACTCTTTTACCAGGAAGGGTTTATACGGATGCACCTTTGATTTTCCTTCGTTGTCATCTTTTTCTTTGATGTGAGCTACACCCCGACATGTCCTCATTTGTGAGCTTAACCCAGACACAATCTCATTTGTGTCCAGTCATGACAAACCATTATTTTGTTTCTTTCTGCTGATTAAGTGTTTATTAGTGTTATTAGGTCTAAAAAACGCAGATATTACTTTCGCTACATTATCTTGCTTTTTTTTTCTTTTGCACCATGCTTGACTGGCAGATTTTAATGATAATGTAGGCGAAGTCCCACCGAGCCTTTGACGAAGTGCGCGAAAGAATGGCCGTTGTAAAGGAGTATTTGACCGCGTGCGACATTACGAAAAAGCAGGCCGCCGGCGCCTGTAAAGCGTGCATCACGGTTCTAAAACTAGTGCTGCAAAGCGGCCGACTTTACAAATGAAGCTTGCTGTTGTATTTTGCACAGAAAAAATGAAATCAAAGAAAAAAAGCCTTAGCTCTCTCTGCCTTCAAACTCCTAGCAACAATGATGAAGAAGGGCAGCGGGGAAAAGGGTGATTTCGGAACCGAGATGATAAGAGGGGAGAAACAGGAAAGAAGAGAAGGAAGTAAAGCAGAAATGTCGAAGACTTAGACGAGTATAAATAATAGATAAATAAATAAATATATTAAAACCGTGTATAAACGGTTGGTCAGGTTCGTATGGTTCATAAATGTAAGGAGAGCTTGGTGGACTTGGTCGTGTCGGGAAGCACAACCTCTCGGAAAGAGCTAGTCGTCTTGGGTCACGCACTTAAGTCCTAGGAGTTTAGATTCCTTAATCAGCAAAGCCCGCTGCGTAGCAAATGTGGTACAGTGAACTACGAGATGCTCAAGTGTTTCGCAGGAGCCACAAGCTTCGCACAACGGACTGTCCACGCGCCCTTGACGGTGTAATCGTTCACGCACCACCACAGAGCCCACTCTTAGTTTGTACAACAGCGCTGTGGAACGACGAGGGAAGCCACGGCCACGAACAGGCGGAGGGAACGATGCGTTCGCCACACGCTGGTCTGGGTGCTGCTTTAGGAGGTGTCAGCGTATAAGCAGACGAGCGTTGCCCATCATATATGGAATATCCGGACAGTCACAGCCATAATGCTTGCATGACGAAGCAAGGCGATCCGCTCTTTCATTGCCTGCAATGCCCACGTGCGAAGGTACCCACTGTGCAGCTAGGCATACTCCACGTGGCAGAATATTGTTGACGGATTCCATCATGATGCTTAGAATAGGGCTGTCGGTCTCCTTGCTGGTGAGTCTGCTAAGGGCACCACGAGAGCCGGTGAGGTTAACAACCTTCCATGCTGGTACCCCTTTTTGTACGTACTTAAGGGCGACATCAATCGCTGCTAGCTCGGCCGGCACCGAAGATGAGGGGTGTGGTATTTTAAATAACCGCCTGACATCGGTTGAAGGGCCGAAGAAAACTGCAGAAGCGCTCAGCCCATCGCTGCGTACAGAAGCGTCCATAAATACTTTTGCATAGCCTTCGTGGTCAGAGCGAGATTAGATCCATTCGCTGCAAACACTCCTAATGACATAAAAAGAACGATTGCACCAAGTTCAGCGTCATGTTGAATTATGCATGCAGCTTGGCCGTGGCAAATGTCCTCGTAGTTTCGGTTCACTTCATTGGGCAAACTATAAAACGATGTTCAAAAGAATATACCTTTAAGCGGTGCGCACACTCCTCCTTTTGCGTTTTTGCTTAGGATTTATTTCTGCGAGGAATAGCCTAACAACAACTTCAGCAGCCAGACTGTTGTATAACGTGGGAGGTCGTAAACAGGTTGCCGCAATTACTCAGTGTGCTTGCTAGACGTTTCATAACGGCGCAGAATGCATGGGAAACAAAAGAATATAACAAAGCGAAGAAGGCACATGCTTTAGCTGACCAGCTGACCTGTTATATCACGCTTCTGCATAAAACCCGTGGCTCATACGCGGATCACGGGACGACGCAACGGGAGATCCTGTTGTGACCGACATGTCGCGCCAAGGCAGGAATTTTGCTGATTGCTTATCCCCGATGAAAGAATGCTCGCATACCACTTTAGCATCGCGGAACAACGAAAGCATGAGGCAAGCGTCTCTGGCAGTGTAACAGTGCCACTTTCGAAGCTGACGTGACCCTATCCAAATGATTCCTGCTCCGGATAAAGTAATGCTGATAGGTCAGTTTTTTTTTATTGTGATCGGGTGCAACTACTATGACGATTTCGTAAACTACTCCCTCTAGCTGAGTGTGCTAAAAAAGTAATGATGAGAGCCGAAACAACATCACATTGAAAGCTTGCACGTCACCATTGCATGTAGGAGCTTTTTTTATTCAAGCAACGTTGTAAAATTGCGAAAAAGATCAAAATTACGTATATTTTGCAAAAGGAATTTGTAGTCATGATGCAGTGTAGTTTTCAAGCAGCGGGTGCCTAGTGAACAATAATTTTTCGCTTCATATGACAAAAAATGGCAACATAGGAAGTATTTTCTTGAATAAAAGGCATTTAAAAAACAATTTTCCCAACATAACACACATATTATGGATGTCCTCTGGGGGCAATAACTACGCCTAGTGCGCTTGAGCTTAGTCAAACTAGATGCATATTGCTGAACAATATAGCAGCAATCATCATCGACTGCGATCGAGGTGTCTGATCCGTATCGAGACTGATCGATGTTAGTATTGCAGGGTTGCCCTATTAACACCGGGAGGGCTGAGCACGACAATCTGTCCGGTATTAGAGCTTGTAAATTTGAAGAGGAAGCAGCCTCATTGTGTTAACATTGTAACACGTTGCCGCATAAAGTTAAGGACTAATTCACGGTCTAATACAAATACTGAAACAAATGGCTATGGCTCCAAATTATTTAGAATTTATTGCGTAAAATGTTGCTGAGCGTCCTTTTAAATAGACATATACGTATTCAGATAGCTGAGGCTGTACATACACGCCTAACCACAATGGGTTCACTAATACGTAAAAAATCGTAAAATCTGTTAATTTAGTTTTATTATCAGACTACGACGTAAGTACTACATAAAACCATTTCGCCCCACTCATTCTTGAATATTGTTTAACGCAGCTGTGGCGAACCATACGCTCGTACGGGCCATTAAGAAACCCCAGTAGAGAAAAAAGTGAGAAAAAAAAAGACCGTCTTGACTTAGATTCTCATAATTTGGAAAGAAAACGCTATTCTTCAGCTCACGTACTCAGAACTTATCTACAATTGGGTCGAATCATTGTTAAATGCAACACCCTAAAAAAACCGTGTATTCACAGAGTATTTCTGCCACGCAACTATAACCGTCCCCTACCTCACGTACTTTTCTCGAGTTATCACTGTGGTCCCGCCACTTTCAAGTCACGAATGGCGTCTATCAGCGTGATAGCGCATTGTTGATCGGAAAGGGTAAAGAATGGTTGTTTTATTTTAAATGGGAACCCGAGAAAACCGGTTAAGGAATACAGCTGTGGGGCATCTATTCCTACTCAAATATTCAATTTGTAATGTAATGGAACGCAGAAGCGAACAATTGATAGTCTGTGGCAGTTTTTCACTTAACCTTCACGTAAAAAAGTAACGGAACTAGTTAACAGAAAGAAACTTCCTGAAACCTTTGTGTAAAACCAACTCAGTTTGTTCTCCAAGTGTATGCGAGGGAAACATTGCACTTAGTATGAATGACTACGAAGTCCTTTTCATAACAGCAGATGAGCACCTACGACGGTGCTCATGAACAGCGAATGATAGCATCGGTACACATGTTTTTCTTTTCTGGACAAAGCCTTCAGTTCAAAGTAGCGCTGGTATTGTTCCCTATTTTTGTCCGTGTGTCAGTTTGCGCTAAAAAAACGTTAATGCGATTTAAACATTTCTACCTCTTTACTTGTCTACCACAATCCACAAGGTTGTTGGGCTCCAATGTATGATCTAATAGTAGGTATCGGGAGTTCAATACTTTTCTTTGTGTTTGTGCTTGCGATGGGCAATGCATAACGTGCATATGTATGACAAATCTTCAAATCTAGTCAACACTTATGTAATTAGATATGGCCTACATTTTCTATACTCCAGTTAGCCATAGCGGACATTAGCAGTCATATAGGAATATTTAGCCAAAATGATCAATCAATAGTCGTGATTGAACGACACTATATCCAGCAATAGCTGACACTATAGCTAGCACTAGTTATTATTATCATGTACTCAGCCAAGATTCGCCACCGCTAGTCAGCATGAGGCAGTGATAGCAAGTGATGGTTGCACGTGAGGGATCACGGTAAGTCAGGACACACCCCTTTACCATTCACTATACGTCGTTCACCGTTGGCGGCTTGCAAACAGTGGTATGTGCGCTCAGATATACATTCCCAGAGACATACCCTGACCGAATAGAAGTAGTATCGGGACACTTACAAGAAGGAAACATCCGAGGGAGCGGGCGTGGCAGTCCTCCAACTCTCGCAAGGTGGCATCGACAGGTCGCAGTCGCGGGTCCTGACCCTGCTGCAGGTCCAAAAGCTCCACGTCCACACCGAGCGAGGCACAGTGCCGTTGAAGCTCCGGTAGCACATTTTCTTGCACAACACGGCGCTCCTGCTCGAAGTCTGCGCATATAGAGAGGACAGACGGCATTTAGGAAGACACCGGTAAACAAGCAGGCATGCTTTTTTACTTAAATGAGAACCGCCCCCCCCCCCTCGTCTTCAGCCTATTTTAGGTTCTCCACAGCCAGAAGGCCTCTCTCAATTGTCCCGAATGTACACTGTGTGAAACAAGTTGATTAAGTTCTACGCCAACAAACGCTCTAATTTCATAACCACAAATGAGCACGTAACGCATTCAAGTGAAGAGGCTACCTTGTTTCCTAAACAAGCGTGAAACTAATTATTTTCATTTTTGCCTCCATCGGAAATGCAGCCACAGCGGCCGGGATTCGATCCCGCGACTTTCGGGACAGCCGTCGAGCACCACAACTACTGCACTATCGTGGAAGGTTGAACGATCGATTGTGAGAAATAAAGCTAAAGCCTGGCAGCTACGTGGCTGTTTGCATTCAAACGTGGAGTCTGCCGCTCTCAGACCACTATGCGTAGCGTGTTCTATATTGTATGTATTACAATCGATTCTTGCGGCCTGATATCTACTGTCTCCTCCTAAAGCACATTGTGTACGGGCGCTTATCACAGCACGGTTATCTGTACTGAGCTGGAAGTGTTCATTATTTACTTTTTATACTCTCTTCAAGATACGCATTGAAACAATGGAGTGGGAGCCAAGCATTGATGAATTCATGTTATATTTGTAAAACGTTCGACATGTCTGTTCACTGGAAGAAAAATGCGTTTTGTAGCGCCTTTACGCTTGAGATTTTTTAACAGTAATGCTACGATCTTAGAATGGTCAATAACTATGCACATCATTAAAATTTGTTTAATCATTGTCACTAATTGTAATATGGTAACTAATGACTTTAACGAAAAAAATGAAACAGTGTGGTGATTTATAAAGCACATTGAGAGCTTCTCGCGGGAGCCCCTCTCAGAAGACAAGTAATCCCTTTTTTGAGGATGATCAGAAAGAAACAAAATAGCTCAACATTAAGTTAAGAAACAGCATAAACATTTCAGAAAGAATGAACTAATGCTGCAGCTGGAATATGGTTTGGATGAGTCCTGTTGAATTCATTTCTAATAGCGTGATATTGAATGAAACATAGAAGGCACAAGAAAATTTTCGTTTTTTGCTGTTTATGTGATGCATGGGACTTCTATTTATGAAGGCACAGACATACGTGCTCTTAGTTTTTGTTAGCTTAGAGTTGATTGATTGACGACTTCTCTTTTTTTTAGTTAAGACAGTGTAAACTCTGGTTCTGCTTCCCAGATGATAGATTAAATGATGAAGTCACGCCACAGAAAAAAAAAAGCTTACCCAAAGTTGTTTATTACGTTCATGCTCAAACCACCAGTATTAAGTATACAAAATGCGCAGACGAGTCGCGTACGTGCGGACTTGTAGAAACCACTAACTTACGTTCATAAGGTGCCCGAGTTACGCACATTCAAGAAGACTGATGTAAATAGATCGAGAAATCTCGAGTGAAATTCCGCACAAAAATCTATTTCCACAGACAGCCCGTTTGAGCGTGACTGGCGGCAAAAGATGAGAAGGAGGCAGGTGGGAGGAAATAACAATTGAAGAACTGGACCCATGTTAACACGATAAAATAATTGAAGTAGCATTGCCCATCGGAGCCTTTTTATCACATGAAATAGCATAAAAATGTTGCAAGATTGTGAACAGCAAGGACCTATGTATTGCGGAGGGGCTATATATCTTCACGTTTTGTGCTTAAGTTCTGTGATTTCTACGTGCGTTTGTTCAAGCCGTGCCGTGTGTTTCATGTGGCTCGGCTCGAATTTAACCCTGAGCTAGAGCATTGCATTCATCAGCAATCGAAGGCCAGTCTTCTGACTGTTCGCGATTGTATACGGATGCTGTCGTATCCGACCTAATGTACCTGTCGCCACGATCAAAAAGCCCATGCTTGTTGCTCTTTACACGTCCTCATTTCTTTTTCGCGCTGTTTCAACGTTTAAGATGAATCCAAACAAACTCGCCTAACTATGCTTTCCGATGAAAGCGAAGTGCTACGCGTAAAAATGAAACAAAACAAAACAAACGAACAAGCAAACTCGCGTTCCATGATTGTTAACACTCACTCTAGCATAAGTAAACATGAACAGCAAAACTGGTAAACTAACATAAGTGATGTAGTTCTGAGCAGGTTTCTTGGATGACTTTTGATATAAAGGCGTGGGGTTGTGGAAAATCGTTTGGTGCAGCCGTGATTCTGTAAACATGTTTTGTAATGATGGCTATTCGTGAATGCTTCCGTAATTGCTGGTTGATTGTCTATCTAAACGTAAATATTATGCTCTGTGAAGCCTGTTAAGAAGTGCAATTTTATATACTGTTTTTGTCAACACGTCTGCCGTTGTCGTTTGGCGTTACACTATTTGCTCACATTCTTAAAGAAAGTACGCAATTACAGGTACGTTTAAGGATGCTCCCACGTAAACTGGAAGAAAGATCAGGCTAATAAATAAATAAATAAATAAAATAATTAATAAACTTTGTGCATAATAATCCAGAAAAGCCAGGCTCCAAAAGAATCTTACCCCACTTTCCCTTATAGGAATAAAACCATTATTTAGGAATACTCTTCTCTCCGTACAAAAGAAATTTTCACAGGCTGTATGTACGCATGGTAACTTTTACACAACAAAACACATGATTCCGGTATACGTATTTTTTCTGAGCAAAATCCAGTCTATCAGCCAAGGTACGCCACTCCGACTTCCGCCACGGCAGGAGCAGATGCCCGAAACGCAGTGCGAATACGCAGTCCCGGATGCACCGAAGCAAAATAACCGCAAGAGATACGCGGGAAACGAGGAGAAACGGCGGACGTCTCCTTGGGTAGCGAGGCTCCACGTTCCTCCAGCCGCCACGGCCGCCACCACTCGCAGTCATACGTCAAGCAGGATTACGTGCCACGTCGGCAGAGAGCACACATCACTCGTGCGCAGAGCCTCGTGGCCACTTCATCAGCGCGTATCTGGAATACGCGCACTGCTGCGGCCATCCGTTTTTCTTGCCAACAGAAAGCCAGCCGTTCGCAGGCACGAATGTGGAACCACGCAGCAGTACTCTTTCAACGCCGCTTACTCGAGAAAGTGCCTCGGTTATATATTACGTGGTGTTCTCGTCATATTACATTACGGCACCTGCCTGAAGCCTAGTGAGTTAAGTCGCCCATCTTTTATAATGTGCGACTCAATTTGTAGAGACATCAGCAACCGCTTGCGGGTATATACAGACGAACCACTCAGGGGCTCAATAGCCGGGGAGCAAAGTAGCATGTAAAGTGAGACCGATTCATCACCCCATTTGCGATGGTGAAAGCTTCATGGTCCGAGGCATTTAGTATGACTTTAATACGCAGGAAAGCTCGAAAAACCAACCTGGTGGCCCTTTATAATGCGAATTACGCGCCAGAACCTTCTTCAACGTTATGGGAGCACCATTTATTCGGACTACCCCGCTATATTGTATACGAATAGTGCGCTTTGTCGAAATACACCAGTTAATGCAAAGACGTTTGGGTTTGTATTAAAAATTGGCAAACAAACGAACGAACGAAATAGTGCACATGTATATTTTTGTTGTTTGCGAGAAGGGAGGGGCTTTTTTATATATCCGGCATCTGTTATGCGCTGATTTAGGTGGTGCGCAGTTCCAGGGGCCAATATATGGCTCTCAGCGCCACGGACGCAGTCGCCAGATTCAATGCGAAGTGGTGCGCTATAAGAGCTCACAATTGATTAAGCCGTGTTCAGCGCGATCCATAGTCCACCATCTACGGCTGCACGAGGCAGACGCGTGCCGTCCGTATGTAGAAGTAGGAATGCGAAGACACTGTTGAACGCGCGATCGTACAGAATCGCGCGAAATACGCGCTGCGCTGAACAAACGAGTAAAGACCAAAGCAAGAATGAAGAAGAAGCTGAATGCGAGGAGTTGTCACACGAATGAAAACGAGGCCCGTGGAGCGAACGACGGCTCCGTTTTTTTTTTTTGTTTTTTCCAGGAGTAAGGAATTCGAAATATCCATCAGGCGACTTTCGGCTTCTTCGGATTCGCGGGTTTCATTTCTCTCTCTCTCTTTTCTTTCTTCACGTAAGAACGAAGCGTTCAAAGATGAGCGGTGCTTGTACAGAGTGAAAGATTCCAAGCGCCTGATTTGTGTGCCGCCCTCATTCACACCTTCAGGAAAATGGGAAAGAGAGAAAGAGAGAGGGGCCGCTTCTGATTCAGCTGTATATAGAAGCCTCGGGGGCGTCTGAGTTGCGGTGCCTGCAGCCTGATGTGATGCGGCACCGAAATCTCTGTCACGCTCGGTCGGAGCTAACGCAAAGATGCAGGAAATTTCGGAGAAAGCCTTGGCAAGAAACTAAGCGAACCTCTTTGAATACTTCTGTTTCGTTTCGTTTTCAGCGACTGTTGCTATACCGTGCGTCACTAAATCGAGTACCGCCCCGAGTGAAATAGGCATCTTGCCTGAACAACGAAAAAAAAAGAAAAAAAGGGCACACGGCGAGGTTCTGAAATCGTAGCTTACAATGAAAGTTGTCATTCCAGACCGTCTAATATACACTTTGAAGAGAAGTTCGACAGCGTTGCCAAATAAAGAGATAATGAAAGCTACAAAAGAAAGAAAGCGTGACAAGCAAGGAGAAGCGGTTTCGTAACGTGACATTAGGTTCTCATTTGCATATTCCCCGGATGGAAGCGTCGTAATTGCGAAGGCAAGCTGCGCGAGGCGACTGAAATAAGCGAGCGAGTCACCGCCCCGAGGTACGCCGGTATTTTTTTAAATTTTATTTCTGAAGTTCTAATAACTCAGTAGCTTTCAAGTTTACATCAGTAACTAACTTTTTATTGATAAAGATTTATTCTAGAACTGTAAACACACAAAATAAACGCACAAGTGGAAATTACTCAATTCTCTACATTGGCGCTTTTATATGGTGCGTTAATTAGTAAGTCGGTGGTCTGATACGACCCGAAGAGCTTCAAGGAGTCGATTTCTTATTTTGGCGCTTCAATTCGCCCACGTTGGTGCAACTAGCCGCAATAGAAGTTTTGTTTTCATGAAGAGCGCGTGTTGTGTGCGTGTTATACAGAGATGTTTTTACATTTGAGAAAAAGGCATGACCTTAAAACTTACAAAAGTTATGTTAGAGTTCTCCACGTCGTAACGTATTATATGACAGCTCGTATATTACAGCAGAAGGACAGAAAGTTTATAATTTCTTGTAGGGTACTCGTAAAATAATTTTGCATAATTTCATCTCCAAATAACTGAGCGATAGACATTAGTACACACGATCCTTATTTCATTAGCAGAAAGTATTTGATAGGGTGAACATAGACGTGCGCGACCAATTTGTGTGAAATAGATACCAAATAGCGCAACAAAAGCACAAGAAATACCTTGAGCTACTACAAAATTTAGTTTGCTAACTCGAGAAGAGGATGGGCAGGAGGGGGGGGTGTCACAGAACGAGCGCTAAAAAAGAGCGCGCCGCCAAATTCTTGCGACAACGGGCGGAAGAAACGCCGCGAGGTCAAAAGAAAAAAAAAAGAAAGCAAACGTCCAAGGCTCCCCGGGCGCGCGCTCTCCCCACGGAAGCGTGGCGTCGCAGACGAACCTCCTCACCCCGCATCGGCGGCCCAGCAAGCCCGCGATTTTTCTAGAACGAACGGGGCGGGGTCATACCGTGTTGAATCATCCTACGGGGAGGGCAGTCGAACGGTCTCGCACCTCTCCCCAGCTTTCGCTGCGTATCGCGCCGACGAAAGGAGGAGAACTTTCTGGAAGGTGGCGCGGAACGTATTTAATCGAGCAGCCGAGACGAGAAAGCAGGAGGAGACGGAAGTGAACGCCAGAGCGCGTAGAGATTCCGCCGTGTAGTCGGCGAAGGTTTTGGTCCGTAGGGACGAGGCCGGAGATGAAGAGGATTTCCACCTGAGGGGTGACGACTCGAGCTACCGGCAAGAGTGTGTGTTTACCGCTATCGAGCGAAGACGCGGGGCAACAGATGCGTGTGTGAAGCCGACGTGTTCCGGCGAAGAAGTTGAAGTTGGAAGAGTGGCCAATTGAAGACGGGAGGTTTCCTGGAAGAGAAACTTCGAGAGCTGTGGAACAACAACAACGCTGGACTTTGAGTGAGTGATTCTCGGAAGAGTATCATCTAGACTTTGGTTCCAAGAACTTTGGACTGAATAGGTTTTCTATCCCTTTAGTCTTTGAGTGTCTTGGTTGTTCAATGCATGCGACTGCATTGTAGTGTGTATTGTTGCCTGTGTCCGTTGTTCGAGTGGGGCTAATTGTACTGTGTAGTGTGTTGATTGATTGGTGACGTATTGTATGTAACTATTGTGGAGTGTGCATTCTTGTGTATTGTTTTCGATCTGCCAATTTTGAGAATATAATTTGTTTGTTTATCAACTCTCGGCTCTGACTTGTTCTTTGGGCCACAGCCGGCGTCCGCTGGCGCGCCAAAAGGACCACTTCTAAATTGTCCACGCTTTCGTGGTGCGGTTCGGGGGGCCGATACTTCGGCCCTTGGAATTAGCCCGGCGATCGCCTCCCTAATTAACGGGACCGGTGTGACAATTAATCTGGCGTCCGCGACAGGACCCTTTGGTGCACAGTGTGTCCAAAGTAGTGAGAAAGAGCCTCGAGTTGTTGATAGTGCTATCGGAACGATTTTGTGTGTTGTTCAGCATTCTCGTTAACGAGCGCAGGGGAGTGTTTCGATAGACTGATTTAGGCAGATACTTTTTGCACGCGGCGAGGTTTTACTTGCGAGACACAATGGATCTCGAAAAGTTAGTTGCGCTTGGTGAGAAGATGGGTCTTTCTGGCGCCGAACTACGGAAATGGGTAAGCCAGAAGGAGAAAGAGGCGGTGGAGAGAGAGAGGTTGGCAGCTGCGAGAGAGAAGGAAGAAAGAGAGCAACAATTGAAGTTGGAATTGGAGAAAGAAAAGTTGGCCGCTGAAAGGGCGAGAGAAGAAAGAGAAGCAAAGGAGCGACAGCTGAAAGAAGAAAGAGAGGCAAAAGAGCGACAGCTGAAGGAAGAAAGAGAGCAGCAATTGAAGTTGGAGCTGGAGAGAGAAAAGTTGGCAGCCGAAAAGGCGAGAGAAGAAAGAGAAGCGGAGATGGCTGAAAGGGAACGGCACCGGCAGCACGAGATGGAACTCGAGCGGCTCCGTTTGCAACAGCGAAGCGAAACTCCCGTCCAAGCTAGAGTTGAAAGCAGCGAACGGGAAGATCACGGCTTCCGCTTGAACGCAAGCAAGCTGCTCGTAGCGTTTGATGAAAGGAAGGACGACCTAGACGCGTACCTCCACAGATTTGAGACTATTGCGAGGAGCCAGAATTGGCCGGAACAGCAATGGGCAACTGCTTTGAGTACTTGCTTGAGTGGTGAAGCGCTCAGTGTGTACGGTAGGCAGACGCCGACCGATGCAGCCAACTACGCAAAGGTGAAAGCTGCTTTGTTGAAGCGATTTAGATTTACTGTAGAAGGATTCCGGGACAGATTTCGGACAGGAAAGCCAGCTGATGGGGAGACGGCTACGCAGTATGCCGCCCGACTTTGCCATTATTTCGACAGATGGATTGAACTTTCAGGGACAGCACAGGAGTACGATGAGCTTAGAGAGCTCCTGATTAGAGAACAGTTTCTTACTAGTTGCCACCCAAGCCTGTCGCTGTACTTGAAAGAGAGGAAGGCTGAGTCACTTGAAGGAATGCTTGAATTGGCTGATCAATTCTTGGAAGCGCAAGGTGGAACTAATTTGGCCAAAGTCAAGAAAGAGTGTCCCGATGATTCGAAGAAATTGGCTCCCGAAGAAAAGAAGCGTGCACCAGAGAGCATTCCGCGATGTTTTCTGTGCAACCGAGTGGGTCATCGCGCGAAAAACTGTCGAACGATCTTTACGAGCCCTACGGTAGTAAAATGTTTTAAGTGTGGTCAGACTGGGCACAAAGCAGATGCTTGTCAGAACGGAGTGAGTCAATCTCACCAGGTATCTTGTGTGCAAGCAGCACCGAAATCGGATAATAATGCCGTCACTGATGGATTCGTAGAGTTGAAGAATGGGGAGAAAATTCCTATTGTGGGTGCTGTAATGTCAAAACAGCCAACCGGTGTTACGAAAGGAATGCCAACACTGCCTGGAAAAGTTGCGGGCAAAAAGATTACGGTGTTAAGAGATACCGGCAGTTCCACGGTTATCGTGCGGAGAAATTTGATACGGGAAAGTGAGTTGACAGGCAGAACGAAACCGGTTTGCCTAATTGACCGTACGGTTCGGATGCTTCCCGAAGCAGAAATTGAGGTTGAAACCGCGTACTTCAGCGGGAAAGTTACTGCGTTATGCATGACGACCCCCCTGTATGACCTTGTCATCGGAAACATCGACGGGGCGCGAGGGCCAAGTGATCCAGAATGTTTGGGAGAAGACCCGAAGTTAGAGCCCTCGCCAACACAGCGGCCGCGAGATACAGTGGAGGAGCATCCCGAGACGGATCTCACTAGAGCCCGAGGCGAAGCCGCGGCGCAAGAGACAGCGAAGGAGAAGACGATCGTGTCGAATAAGTTCACGGGCCGAGCAACCGGACTTACGTCGGCACGACCTCAACCGACCGACAGTGTAAAGGAGACGGAGTTGGCCAGCCGGGCAAGATGTAGAGGCATGATCAAGCGGGTAAATAAACAGACAGGACCCGTCGAATGTAATGACGCGTTAACGGTGTCGGAAGAGACAACGATGGCTGAGACGACGCCTCAGATATCGTCGTTTGAAAGGGCTCACCGAAAAAGAACAAAGAAACACAAGAAGGGATCGAGCGAGCACCGCAAGAAAGGGCGCAAGCGCCGCGCAAGGTACACAGGATAAGTGCTGAAGTCGAATCAGAATGTGTTGGGCAGTGCTGAGTGCCATATGTTGTGTTAATGTTGTGGTATCCTATGTCACAAGTGTCGAAGTGTTGTGCTGTGATGTGATGTATAGTATTGTACCATTGTTGTAATGAGAGAACTTTGCATTTGTATTGTTAGGAATGTGTGGTGGAGTGTTGTACTCATGCGCTTGTGGTTGTGTTTTCATTGTTGTGTAATTGAATTACAATGTCCAATCGGATTGAGTGATATATTGTGAATGTGAAGTGTCATGAGCGACGGACTATGTTACAGTCTGAGAGAATGTGTGGTGACTGTTCGCGCTCGTCTGTGTGGTTTTGAATATTATGAGATAATATTCTTAAAGTGGGGGGCAGTGTCACAGAACGAGCGCTAAAAAAGAGCGCGCCGCCAAATTCTTGCGACAACGGGCGGAAGAAACGCCGCGAGGTCAAAAGAAAAAAAAAGAAAGCAAACGTCCAAGGCTCCCCGGGCGCCCGCTCTCCCCGCGGAAGCGTGGCGTCGCAGACGAACCTCCTCACCCCGCATCGGCGGCCCAGCAAGCCCGCGATTTTTCTAGAACGAACGGGGCGGGGTCATACCGTGTTGAATCATCCTCCGGGGAGGGCAGTCGAACCGTCTCGCACCTCTCCCCAGCTTTCGCTGCGTATCGCGCCGACGAAAGGAGGAGAAGTTTCTGGAAGGTGGCGCGGAACGTATTTAATCGAGCAGCCGAGACGAGAAAGCAGGAGGAGACGGAAGCGAACGCCAGAGCGCGTAGGG